>VXBA01004392.1:4144-40763 GCA_013399895.1 Serilophus lunatus | reverse complement strand
CCGGCAGCTCCTCCTCCAGGTCCCTGTCGTCGGGAATCGTCACATTCTGGTTGGTGGTGGCCATCAGAGACACAGGTCTGCTGTCGTCCTCCGCCTCGGCTGGTTCCTCCTTCACGTGCACTGGATGGCTGTGGGGGGCAAGGGTTAGTTGGGCCCACCAGCCACAACCCCACAAAGCTCTTGGTCCAAAACCCTCCTCGCCCAGGGGATGGGAGGCAACCAACGAGCAGCTCCTGGTGCCCAGTGTGTCGCTGTCCCTTAGCTCCAAACCCTCCAGCACCCCAGTAACCCCCACCAGCTCCATCCCTCGCCCAGGCTGACCTGTACTGCTGTGGGGACAGGCGTGGGCTGTTGCTGCCGTTGCTGTTGACCTGCTCCACGGTGCTGCTGACATCGTCGTGGCCCACGTGCAGCATGGCACTGGCTGAGCTGGTGTTGATCATGGTGGGGCTGTTGAGCAGCGGGAAGCTGCTCTCTGCCAGTGCAGCCTGAAACACAGAGCACAGAGGACTGTAGAATCAGAATGGTTTGGGTTGGAAGGGACCTTAAAGATCATCTCATTCTGCCCCCTGCCATGGGCAGGGACACCTTCCACTATTCCAGGTTGCTCCAAGCCCCATCTAACCTGGACTTGGACACTTCTAGGGATGGGACAGTCACAGTTGTTTCTCTGGGTAACCTGTGCCAGGGAAGAATTTCTTCCATATCTCTAACCTAAATTACCCTCCTCTCAGTTTGAGCTCACTCCCCTTGTCCCTCTCTACAGTTCCTGATGAAATACAAGTCCATGATGGAGAGAACAGGGCTGTGGAGGGGTTTCGAGCCCCCACGCCCCTGTCAGACACAGGATGGGGTCCTTACCTGGTAACTTGCATTAAGTGCTCCGTAACCGAGTCCTGAAATCATGTTTTTGACTAAGGTGGGACTCCTGCAGAAGGAGAGAAAGCAGGAGCATGAAGGGCTGAGTGCTCCCAGCCCTGGGACAGGGACACTGGCAGTGAGAGCAGGTGTGAGCACAGCTCCTGGGGCTGTGTCCCACGGGAAAGCAGCACCCACCCTGTCATCTTTGGTGGCCTTCTCTTTTGGTACTCGTGCTCGTCCACGGTCCACACGGCTCCCTTGACGTTCTCCACACGCACAAAGCACTTGTGCAGGCTCAGGTTGTGGCGGACGGCGTTCTGTGGGCAGGGGGGGCAGGAGCATGAACCTCATCCCACCGTCTGGACCCTCCTTCTCCTCACCATCCTCCTCCTTGCTCAGCCTCCCACAGCTCTGGGCTGTCCTGGCCACCCTAATGCTCCCTAAAGCCACCCAAGGCTGCTCTGAGCAGTCCCTCACCCCATCAGCACCAAGGGGGCTGAGTTGTTGAGCCCCTAGACTGCACGTGGGACACAACCCTCTTTCAAGGACCTTGGCCACACGCTGAGGAAGGTGGGGACAGTGTGGGACAAGTGTCAGCAGCAAGTACTGGCAGCAGAGCCACCCTCTCCACTGCAGCTCTCGTGGTGCTCAGCAAAGCCAGCTAATCTTTCCCTTTCTTTTTCTTTCCCCCACCCTCCCATTTTGGTCCTTTCCCTCCCTTTCTTCTTTACATCGACCATCTTTACATTTCTAAATGTAAAATAAAGAGACACACACGTAGGCAGACAGCGCAGCCCCGAGAGATACCAGCTCCCTTTTCCCCTTCCAACTCCCTGCCATTTGCTACTGCCCCTATTTCATTACCAATTTTAATTTGCCTCTAATTAAATCCTGTGTATTTTTCCGACTCACTTGCTAATCCATGAGGGAGGCAGGAGGCTGGAGTGGAATCTCTCCGAGCTATAATTACAAAGGGCCTAATCACGCCGGGGCTCTGCCTTTGAATAAATTTCCTTGCATTAAGGTTCTCAGATTCTCTGCCTTGCAAATGAGAATGACCCCAATTTCAGGAAGTTGGCCTCGGAGGGGTTTTTTTTTTTCTCTCCTTTTTTTTTTTATTTCGAGTCCTGATTCGTGATGAGAGACTAATTCGTTACGCTAAAACATTAACAGCAATTTAAAAGGTCGAACGGGGGCTGTATAAACAAAGGAGCTGGCCAGCACAACAAGGCAAAAGGAGACACAAGGACTGAGCCCCCCCCACCCCGTGCCAGCAAGTGCCAGAGTGCCCAGAAACTCATCAGATGGCACCATCACCCCTTTTGCTTTTCACTTAAGGAGGAAAACAAATCAAGCTGGGCTCTTCCCTTGTCCTCCATCCCTCCACTCACCCACCCACGCACCCTCCAGCTGTGCTGTGGTGCCCAGTGCTGGCACAGGCTGGGTGGCACAGTGACAGGCAGCAGGGGTAGGCTCTGCTCCTTTGGCTGAGCTTGCCTGAAGGGGAAACTTTTTTTTTTTTTGGTAAGCAGCTCCCAGGTTTCCTGGGGAAGGAGATTTGGTGCCACTGTCACCCAAAGGGACACACTGCATGTGGGCTGTGCCCTGCTGTGAGGCACCACTGAGTCTCAAACCCCAGGCTGGCATCACCCAGACAGCAGGGTTGGGCTGCACAGCATCAAGCAGACAGACTTCCCAGGGACCTGGAATTCCAAGGGGTATCCCAAAATCCAAGGGGTACCTCGGGGAGCAGGACAAGCCCCTGTACCCCACTCTGTCCTCACACCATGCTCTGCCTGGGGTCTGAAGTCCAGCCAGGGCTGGGTCCTGCCACTGCCCTTGAACCCCTGTCCCTGGTGAGCAAACACAGGATGTCCCTCCCTTGCCAGGCTGGATCCTGCCTGCACTCCCCTTCCTCCATGTGCCAAACAAAGCCCTGACTGCATCTATGAGTGTAGCAGAGCCAGAGCCTTCCCTGCCCAGCACTGCCCACGTCCCCCTTTGCCCCCTGGTGACACCTCCCTGCTCCAACAGAGGGACATGTCTGCAAAGGCTCCCCTGGAGATAAAATAAATCCTGGTTACGGGCAGGATGCAGCTCAGTATCCCCAGAGCCTGGGATGCCCCATCCCTGTGCTGGGTGTTGGGCAGGGTGCTGGGCCAAGGACATGGAGGAGGTGCCAGGCAAGCCCCCCACGACATGGGGACCCCTGCCTGGTGCCTCAGCCCAACATGGCTTTTGTATTTTGACAGAGTATTTGCTCAGAGCCAGACCTGGCTGCTCTGTTTGCTTCTCATCTCTCTTCTCTAATGATGTTTGCTTTACACTTTCCACCCACTCCCTGAGCTGTGCTGGGGTCTCCCCATGGGTCCTTCCCACTATGGGGACAGGGCACCCACCTTGGTCCCCAGCACCCCTGTTCCAACCCAGGGGGAAGCTACAGGAGGTGAGGGAGAAGCTGCAGCAGAAATGGTGGTTCTCAAAGAGGGGAAATACATGATTTCTTTCCTGTGTATCCCACTCCCTCAGAAGAAGCCTGACCTTGGACACTGGAAGTTGTGAAGTGAATTATCCCCCCCCTCCAGCTCTTTTTAATCTCCTGCCATCCCTTTTGGGGAAAAAATAAAGAAAAAAAGGGAACCAAAGGGCTGAGGGATGCCCTTCTCCAACTCTGCCCGTGGTAACATGAGGTGCAGGGAAACCACAAAAAAACCCCAACCCAAGTATTTATTCCTTTCAGCTAATAAAAAGGTGGGAAAAAGGCATTTTCTCCTTCCAGAAAGGGGGAAACTGAGGCACGGGGCAGGTGAAGTGCTGCCCTGCACAGCCCTGGCTCTGCCCTGTCCCCACTGCTGCCCCGGGGTGGTGGCAGTGGTGGCAGTGACTTGCAGTGCTGCCCGTGGGCAGTGAGGGGCACTCCAGACCGACACAGCCCATGGCCAGCCCCGAAACTGCCCCAGCCCCCAACTGCTCCTGCCCAGCTCCACCCCACTTCCCTCCTCCCACCCGGCCTCCTGGGATGCCCTGGATGGGCTGTGCCAAAGCCAGGGACCACCCAGAGAGCTGGGGAGCCAAAATGCCTGTTATTCACCCAAAAGTTTTCTGCAGGTCCCAGCTTGGATGTGACACATGGGGGCCCTGGGCTCCCAGAGAACTGATTCCTGCTCCTCAACCCTCTCAAAAGGCTCCATCTCACTTGCACCTCTCTGATTCTAATTATTTTCATTTTAAATTGCCACTTCCCTCCTTGCTGCCCCGAGCAGGAGGGAGCTGAGCTGTGTCTCAGTAAATACACACTGCAGGAAACAATAAATAAATAAATCTTCTGCAGTCAAGGCAGTAACTGAATCACAGAATCACAAAACTGCTCCTTCCACAACCTCCTGCTCCTCTGAGATGTGTTTTCTCAGCTCTCAATTTCTCAATGACCAAGGAGGGAGCAGCCCCAGCACTCATGTGCTGTCTCAAAATTCACCTCCATCAGCCCATGCTGGTGACAAATGGCTCCTCAGTGACAACAACTTCCAGCACCTGCCTGTACAGCACCATGGGCTGGGTGGGGGGACCCACTGGGCACCTGTTTGGGGTCTGGCAGGGGAGTTCCCCTTGCTGATGGTCTCCCAGCCACCTCCACTCTCCATCATCCCCCTGAACAAGGACCTGCAACCCCGACCATCACGTCTCTCAGCCTGGCAGTGAGACCTGCCCCCAGGTTACCATTAACCTTATTTGCTATTCCCAGTGTCTCTCTCTTGTCTCTGCCCTTCTTCTCCAGCCTCAGCTGCACAGAAAAACACAGGGATGATGTGCCCCCTCAGTCCGGGGATGCACTTTGGGGGCAAAAAATGGGGGGATTGATGCACAAAATCATGCCCTGAGCCATCTCAGAGCCGTGCAATGAACTCATCCTTCATCAGAGACCTCCCACAGAGCAGGCAGCCCCAGGTGGGATGGGGTGAGCCCACGGTGGCAAGCAGGGCTGCTCTCACCTTCCAGGTGGCCGTGTTCCTCCGGAAGTAGGCAAACATTCGTGTGAACCAGTTATAGATTTCATTCAACGTTAGCTGCCTGTCGGGGGTCTCCAGGATGGCCTGGGGAACCAGAGAGGGGACAAGAGCATC
Source organism: Serilophus lunatus (assembly GCA_013399895.1). NCBI lineage: Eukaryota > Metazoa > Chordata > Aves > Passeriformes > Eurylaimidae > Serilophus > Serilophus lunatus. The sequence continues at coordinate 35,781 of VXBA01004392.1, read as the reverse complement.
ACTCGGAATGCCCCGGTGGCGTCTGATGCCCATCTCATGGTGAGACATGAGGGGCAGAATCGGGGGTTCAGCGGGTGTGGGAGCTCCCCCAGGGCCAAGAGGGTTGGGGAGAGCACAGCTCAGCCCTTGGTGTGCCTCGGGCAGGTGTTGGGGTGCAGAGCTGAGCCCCGCAGCACTGACCTGCCGGATGAGCGACGCGTACGTGAAGGGCGGCCGGACGTCGGCGTTTTTGTAAAACTCGTGATTCTGTGCAAGTTCTGGAGGGGAGACAAGAAAGGAAGGGGCAGGAGGTGAAGGGACCCGCTTTGGGACCTAGGGGCAGAGCGTGGAGGGTGCTGAGCCCCATCCCGGAGCTCACCTGAAGATATCGGGGTGCAGAACTTCTCCGAGTTCCTCCTGCGGATGGGCCCCACGTTGTGTAAAGTGGAAGAGCTGATGACGGAGGGGCCCTGCCGCAGGGGGGTGATGGGCGCCGTGGCAGAGGTGGGGGGATGAGGTAAACNTGGGGGAGGCAGGGGCAGGCAGAGCTCCCAGCACACCAGGGGCTGGGAGAGCTCCTGGCACACTGGGAGCGTGGGAGGTATGAGCTGGCTCATGCCCTAACTCACAGGAGGGGCACTTGCTGGGTTTGGCAGTGATGGGATGCAACCAGGGGATGGGCATGCAACTATAGGACTGGATGCATCCACTCCATGTTGGAGCTGGTGGAGCAGCACAACACCCCGGCATGGGCTGCATTTCCCTCCTGACGTGCACCAGCACAAGGGGCCAGGCTGTGCCTGAGTGTGGTCAGGGCATGCCCACCCCACGGAGCCCATCCAGTGGTGACCATGCACAGGGCAGGGAGGGGGCAGCAGCCAGCAGTGAGGGGGAGAGGGAGGAGAGGGGGTGGCTGTGGCAATGTAGAGGGCAGGAAGGGGACTCACGCTTACAGGCTGGCTGAAAGGCTTTGGCTCTGAAGGTCTCATGTGAAGATGGGCCATCATTGCTTGGAGACGCTCGCTCTCCTTGGCCAGCTGTGGGAGGCAAGAAGCAGAGGAAGGTGGTCATACAGTGCCAAAGTCACCATGGAGGTGCCCATGGTCCAGAGAGCTGCCACTGAGCCCCCCCGGCCCTGCTCTGGGCAGACAGCACCTTCCAGTGTTCCCTCAGGTGCCACCTCCTGCCTGATGCTGGTTCCCAAGTGCCCCACGGGGGCCACAGTTCTGTGGGGGCAAAGAGGCTGTTCCAGCTCCATGTGCTCATTCAGGTGAAAGATCTACGGTGAAACGGAGCCATTTCCCATTCCTCCAGGCTGCCATCCACCAGCATGGCCACCCACCACAGCCCTCGCTCTCCCTCCCCGGTGCTCTTGTCCCCATGCCCTGGTGCCTGCTGTCCCTGACCCCTCTGCCCTCTCCTCCCCCTCGGCAGCAGCCCCCTGTCCATCCCTCCATCCCCTCGGACGCCCCACATCGCTTTAATTGCTCCCTCCCGCCTGTTTACTCCCCGGAGTGCGGACGAGGGTGAAATATTCACTGTGGCACCAGGAGAGATTTTGAGCCCCGTGGAGGCGATGGGATCTGACACCCACTCTCTTCCCATCACCTTCCCTTTCCACCATGACCCCTCAAGCTCAGGGCTCGGCCACCTCCCCACGCGCTGCCGCCTCCCCCCAGCCGAGCCCCGGCCCCGGGCAGGCGCTGGGGCTGGGTGAGGAAGGAGTTAAAGGCAGGAGCCAGAGCAGAGTTTGCAGCAAGTTTGGAGCAGCTCAGATGCTTTCGTGCTGTCGTGGTGCTCATTAGAGCTGACAGGTCTCCCCTCGTGATGCAGACACTCCGCGCCGGCACAGCGGGAGCTCCGCGCTCAAAACTTTATAATTGGTGGCTCCGTGGCAGGTTCCTCTCTGCACACACAGCTCTGCTCACCCTTCAGCTTTTTTTTTCTCCCCCCCTTCCTTTCCTTCCCCTCTTTAGGCCCCAGTAATTGCTTTCAACCTCTCGCTTTGGTGAGGGCTGGGGAGCAGGATGGATTGTAGGGATCACCCAGGACGCTGCAGCCTCCCCACCCAGGAAGGTTTGGCTGTGTCTCCCCCATTGCACAGCCCCTGTTACTCTAATGGAGGCTCCCAAGGGTGCTCCACATCACACCCCACTGTCCCCTGGGCCAGTATTCCCTGTGATGTCCAGCACAGCCACGGGCACACTCTGCTCTGAGCTCCTGCCAGCCCCAGCTGGGCATCCAGGCACTGTCACACCATGGGGGTCTCACTGAGTGACCTCCTGACAGAACCCTGCCCTGCCCCACTTTCAAGTCTCAAGATGAAAACCCTGTTTCTTCCTATTCCCCCCCTCCCTTTTCTATTAATCAAATTATGCACAGCACGTTGGGGAGCCAGAGATGCTGGGAAAGGCACTATTTAAAGAACTGCTTTCCAAAAATAGCACCCCAAGGTTGGGCTCCAAAGACCATGCTCAGCCACCAAAATAAGTGGCCTGATTTCCAAGGAGCCCAGCAGTTCTGTGGCTCCCACAGAGGTGTCCCATGTGTGGGCATGAACCCCCCTGGCAGCACGTGTCTTCCAGGTCTGTGGCATCTCCTTGTACCCACAAGGACACTGGCTTGTCCCTTCCTCCAGCCCCAGCACAGTTGTGCAGGGATCCTGGTATGGGGGACTTTGAGGGTGCCCTAGGGCTTGATTTCTATCAGGATGCAGACCAGGGCCACCATTCCTGCTTGGGAAGGATGTGCACAATGGGTCCCTGGGTGGGTGGTTATGGTTCCCAACCTCCCTGCCCACTCCTGCAGAGAGCAGCCACGGCACAGAGTGCTGAGGGGGAAGGAGATGGCTTTTACACTAGGAAGGAGATGGCTTTTTGCACCTGTATCTGTGAGGCTGGGGCAGCACCCACCTGTATCTCCAGCTGCTGTACCACTTGCATCTGGACTCGACACTGGGCCGTGCTTCGGTCATCAAGTGCATGTTCTGTGTTGAGGTGTCTGAGGAGGAGAACACGGAGGGTTATGCCTGGACACGTCCACAATGCTCCCCCTCTGCTGGGGCCACACCTGGGATCAGCCCTGACCTGTAAATTGCTCAGGGATGCTCCAGCATTAATGCCCAAGGTGGGATGAGCAGAAAGGAAACTGAGGCACAAAGGCAGCTCAGCAAACCAGGCTGTGCCACGTCCCCAGATCTGGGCTGGAGGGTGTCCGAACACACCCAGTCCTTCCCAAGGCAGCCCTGTGCTGTTTTGGAGCAGCTACTGGCTGATGGAAAGCCTATGGATTTTCCTGGAGAAGGCTGCTGGCAGGAGGCACCAGGAGGACCTGAGGAGCAGGTTTCCAGGACAAAGGCAGCATTATGGAAGTTGACTTACACCCTCTAAGGAAACCCCCAAAGGCAGAAGGTGGCATTTCCAGGGTGTTCCTCATCTTACCACTCTTGGGCCTTGTGTTTATGAGGTGCTTTAAGTTTATAAAGCACAAGGACTTTTGGTCCTCACCACTCTCCCTCCTCCTCAGGGTGGGAACTCCTGGCAGCTGGTCATGGGGTTGTCACTTGCTGTAGAGCCAGGGACTCCCCACCATCACTTTGTGGGGGTCCTCACCCCCAAACACAGCCAAGCAACAGCCTGGGGACTCAACCCAACCCCAGGCCATGTCCTTGCTGGGGTGGGTACAAACCCAGAGAGGTCCTCACTGGAGGAGTGGGATGGGTTGGAGAGGGGATCCTGGGCACATGCAAGCCTTGGAACACCTTAAGAGGTGGCCTCTGATGCTGGGGCCATGGACCAAACGCTTTTTAGATAAAGACTGAGATAATTCTGCTGAGACATCCCAGGAGAAGGTGCCTCAGGAGTGTCTCCCCACCCTGGGTCCGGATGCGGAAGAGGCAGGAGTCTCACCCGGCCGTTTGGGAGAGACTTCCAGCCCCAACTTGCACAGACAAGTCGAGGAACTGGGACCAGCTGCCAAGCCCATATGTGAGCAAACCCCCCTGTGTCCCAGCCCTGCTCCTCTCCCTGCCCTGCAGATGGAGAGCATGGCTGCTTCTCCAGGGAAAAGGCTGTGAGAGCCAAGGCTGTGCTCAGCAGGAACGGGGACATCACCCACTGACCCTCACCCTGAAAAACCACTGCTCAAAGACCACGCTGCCCCTTTCTGCCCTCACACTGAGGCTCCCTGGGCTGCTCCATGAAGGTGATGCTCAGAGGAGGTTTGAAACCAGTGCCTGAACTCAAGGCCAGGCCCACATTCCAGCTGGACTTGGCCTTTGAGAGCTGGAAGTTTTCTGTCTGCCTGTCCCATACCCTGACACATCCTCAAAATGGCAGAGAGGGGACAGAAATTCTTCACCAGGGCTTTTGGGAGGCTGCCCCTCAGAAATCTTGTGCTCAGGTGGGCAGAGGCAGGGATGATGGGACCCAACAGCCCTGGCAGGCACTCTACAGCTCTCCTGGCACTGTGACCCAGCCCCAGCCATCCTCTGCCAACTCCAGCTTCCAAACCAGAGCTTCCTCACCTGCCCTGTGCCATGCAAACATGCCCTGTGAGGTGGGAGGAGATACCTTATCTGGGTTCACTCCATGAGTCAGAGGAAGGAGGACACAGGAGCTTGATTCATTCACTCACTCACTCACTCATCACCCCAATGTCCCCAGGCTGCCTTCACACCTCCTCATCCTCGCATGCAAGGCCCCTGCCCAGCTCCTTCCCCTGGAACGAGGAAGCTGCTGTGGTCTGAGGGATGCTCCAACCAGAGCCAGCCCCGAGTGTGTGGCAGAGGACACGATCAGTTTGCAGAACCCCCAAATGTGGCCGATGGAGAGCGTGGTGCCGCAGCCCAGCAGACAGCCGGGGAGGCGGGGGAAGGAGCGAGCGAGCCCGTCAGTTCCTTCTGATGTCTTTGCTAAAAATCCCGGCTACAAAGAGATCTAATTGCAAATGAACTAATTAAGTAAACCTCTGACGAAGCGTGAAAACAATTTGTTTGACCCTGACGCTGGCAGAGGGCTCTCCGACAGCAGAGTTAATCAGTCAGCGCCGGAGCCCACAAGCGCAGTCAGCGGGGCTCCCGCGCTGCCATCTGCTTCCCCCGGCACCCCCAGGAGGGAGCTGGGAGCCCCCCGCCCCTGCTGCCTGCTCCTGCCTGCTCCTGCCTGCTGCACGGGGTCTCTGCTTCCCCAGAATCACCGACTCATCCAGTGCTTTTGGTTGGAAGGGACCCTTCCTTAAACATCATCCAGCTCCACCCCCTGCCACGGGCAGGGACACCTTCCACTAGATCAGGTTGCTCCAACCCAGCCTCGGACACTTCCAGGGATGGGGCAACTCCAGCAGCAGCCCCTGGTGTGTTTTCTCCTTCTGTGTGGGTGTCCCAAGCTGTCCCAGCCTGGGAGTGTGGGCTCTCCACTTCTCCAGGAAAACTTCTCCCTAAAAGAGGATACTTACTTGACAAACTGCCCCAAGTCCTCACAGAGGGTTTCGCAGCCAGGCCACTTGCACTCTCCGTGGCCATAGAGCGGGTGGGAGCCGGGGGTCTCTTCGTGAGAAGAGCTGCAGAAGAGGGAAAGTGGCCATTAGACAGAGGAGCCAGGGTTCTCCAGCATTCCCATGGGGGACAGTTCTCAGGCACCCACAGGAGACCCCACAGTGATGGCTCCCTGTCCTCCATGTCACATGGACACAGTGAAACAGTGACGGGACTCGTTTATGGGGTGAGCAGAACCCCCCCACCCCTCCCACCAACCCCACAGCCGACAGATCCCAGCCCCTTCCACCTCTCCAGGAATAAAAACACAAAGTGCCAGGGCCTGACCCAGCTCTACCTGTCCCTTCTCGGCGTGTGCATGGTGCTCTGTCCATTGGGCAGAGGGTGATGGGAAATGGGAGGCGAGACCTTGGCGGCCGAAAACGAGGTAGAGTTGGAGGTGTTGGTGGTGAGGTCAAGACCTTCTTGCTTAATGCTGTCCTCGACAGGCTGGGCGGCCGTGACCTCCTTCCAGAGCTGCTGCAGGTCCGAGGGACACACGGCTACGGGAGGGAGAGAGTGCCCAGTGTCAGTGGGGACAGGGGGCAGAACACACAAGCTCCCTCCCCCTGGCACAGCTTGGCTCTAAAGACTTTGCCCAACCCTGGAAAAACCTCACCTGAAGCAAGGTAGAGCCCCCCCCACCCATGCTGGCAGTGGTGAGGGGAGGCGGCACAACCCCACCAGGGAACCCAAAACAAGGTCCCTGCAGCACCCAGAAAGCTGTCCCAGGAGGGGAGGAGACCCAACATCCCCCTATCCTTTGCCAGAGGTGCCCCAATCTTGCATCCCTCTGCCAGAAGAACCTGAGAGTCCAGCCCTACCCACCTCTGGCTATTGATGCCATGAGACCCCAAACTTTGGGGGCATTAGGAAAAGTAATACCACGGCCCTTTCCCCAGCCCCCCTCACCCAGAGCAGACAAACCTACAGCCTTGTGCCCCCCCCACCCCCAACACTGGGCACCCAGGCAGGGGTCCTTACCTTGGGGCAGGGTCTGCAGGGGCACCGTGCCCTGCCCTGCTGGGAGGCTCACCAGCCCCTGGCGCTGCAGGTTTAACAGGTGCTGCTGCTGGAGCTGCTGCATCTGCAGGAGCTGCTGCTGGAAGGCCAGCTGCTTGTTCCCCAACGGCTGCCGAGACAAAAGGGACAAATCCAAGCGCCTTATTCCCAGCCTGGCAGGGGAGGCAGGGCCCGGGGGCCGCGGGGAGGGGTGCTGGCAGCCAGGGATGCCAGTGGCAGGGCCACCGTGCCCGCCTGTGCCTCCATCCTGCTGCGGGGCCTGCTCAGCTCGCGGCTGAGCCGGACGGAGGCTTTGATCTATCGGAAGAGGAGGGGAAGGAAGGGAAAAGGGGAAGGGAAAAATAAAGCACTGGGAAAAGAGGGAGTGAGCGGAGCTGGAGGTTGCTCGTAGCAAAGAAGCAGCTGTGCTGGGAGGCGGGTGCGAACGCCAGCTGTGGGGTCCCCACGGGGGAGGCTCAGCTGCAGCATCACCGGAAAAAAGGGGGGCCCCAGCACCCAAGACACAGACTAGATGCACAGGACCCTCCTGGAAGCCAGAAAATTATCACTACTTGTCAAAAATGACAATTATGAGACTCTTCTTGGTGAGGGGCTGAAACCAACTGTTCACAAGGGAGGGGGGTGCCCAGCACCAGTACTGCTGCCCCCACCCCATCCACAGGCACCCCCCAAGTAGGGGACTACCCCCCTTCCCAGGAGCTGGCTGTGCTCTGACCAGCATCACTGGCCCTAAACTAGTTAGGCAGGACGGGTCCCTGGGGAGGCGCCGAGAAATCCATGAGAATTAAGTGAAGGGGAGAGAATTCAATTAGGGCTGGGGACAGGCAGCTGCTAATCCGAGCCGGGCAGGAGAGGGGAGCTGGCCCGGGGCTGCCCGGCCTCATTAGTGGGGCAGGCGGTTCCATGACCCCGTGAACCCCCCAAACCCCCCTGCTTGGGCAGACGGTGCTGGCGGGGAGTGAGGAGCCCACAGTGGGGCACATCCCCCCAGCTCGCTGCACTCGGGAGTGGGGGCAATTTGTAGCCCCCCCTGAAGAATTATTTTCATGTCCATGTCCTTACTGATGAGCACAGGAGCTTTGCAATAAGAATGTCCTTGTTTTTTAACGTCTGAGCATTGTGGGGATTCAGACCCCAGATGCACGAGAATCCCAGAGATGCGGCACGTCTCCTGACGATCCCTGAGGCTGCATCAACAGGGAACAGCAGACAGACTCTCCCTGGCAATCCCAGTCCAGGACTGAGTTGGGAACCAGCACGTGCTGCTGTACCCACAGCAGCACCCTGGGCCCATGGGATGCAGGAGGATCCCTAGGGATGCTGCTGATGCTCAGCCACAGCTTTGTGAATTGAACTTCGTGAAGCTGCACTCTCAACCTCAGGGACAACCACGAGTCCTGTCTAGGGCACAAAGAGAGTTTAATTCCAGTCTCTCAGCCTCAGGGGGATGTGTGGATTCTCCCTGTTCTGTCCACCTCTTGGCCACAGCAGAAGTGTTCCCTCAGAGTCAAGTCTGGATCCTCCCTGGCTCTGCCTCAGCCCTGCACCTCCGAGGCTTAAAGATTAAGGCACAAATCAAAGTGATTTCTGCTCAGTGAAGAGCAATCCCTGCGCTCACCCTCACTCCTGAGCCAGGAGGGCTTCAGGCCATGGGATCAGCAGGATAGAGAACAGGCAGGACCAGACTGCAGCCCCAGGGCTTTAACAGGGGCAGCTCCGTCCCCTGCAGTGGGAGCTCTGCCACCACGTGGGATGGACACCTCGCCTTGGTTACAAACAGCAGCTGGGATGGGGCAGGATGGGATTCTCCTCCTCTTCCCGGATCCACCACCGCCCTCCCCGGGGGTGCCGGGGCAAGCCCGAGCTCCGCTCCAACACAGCCCCATTCGCGTCACTTCCAGGCTTCGGAGCTGGAGGAACTGGGAGGGGATGAAGTCATAAGGAGCCCCGGGCACTTCGCCTGAGCCCCCCCGGGCAGTGCTGACCCACACACGGCGCTGGCAGGGAGGATGTTGTCCAGGCTGAACCTGCACCTTCACATGCTTCAGCTTCAGCAGACCATGAACATGGTGACCAGTCTCAGGAATCTGAGTCCTGGTGCTGGGCTGAGCCAAACCAAGGACCATGTCCCTCGATGGAAGCCGATTTGCCATCCCCACGGAACAACTGCAGCTCCACAGACTCCAAGCCCCTGAGTGATGGCTGAAGAGATGCACCCACCTGCACACCCATCCACCAACCTGCGGGCACCAGGCCAAGTTTTTCCCAGGGAAGGCGGGGCAGGGAGAGCCTGGATCACAACCCCAGCCTTACCGAAATCCTCACGCCCCGGTCATCGCCCCACGAGCTTCGTACCCCTTGGAAAAGCCACCCAAGTCCTTCCCCCAGAGGATGCCCCAGCACCCACCGGAGGAGCTGCCTCTGTGTCGGGGCTGGATCCTGTGCCAGGCCCCCCCAGCCCATCCCAGGGAGCTGCATTAGATGCAGCTGAGTGGGTGCAGCTACCGGGGTAAGAGCCGCCGTCACTTTGATTTATGAGCACATCAGGAGGAGTTTCACCGTGACACACAGGACTGACAGGAGCAGTTCATTAAGCTGACACCGGGGTGAGGCGCCAGGAGCACCCCCCCACCCCCTCCCCAATCCTGTCTGCCGAGAGAGAGGGACAATCCCCCACCCTCAGCAGTTCTGGGGGCACACACAGACCCTCTGACCTCACCCCCCATGGGATGTCGGGGTCTCTGCACTCGGGTGCTGCTTGCAGCTTGGAGAAGTCAAGCATCCAGGGAAGAGTGGGATGGCAGACACGAGGTGAGGGGCTGCCTGGAGAATCCCAGCCCTGCGCTGCAGCTCCTTGTTCCCCCACAGCCAGCATGCTGCTGGGGCTTCACCCTCACACCCTGGCGCAGGAAAATGCTCCAGGAGGACGGGGACGTGCTGCAGCTCAGCCCCATCCCAGTGGCATGCACGGATTCATGGATCAGCTGTCTTGCTCAGCCCCTTCCTTGTGCCCTCTGTGTGGCACAGCCCACAGACAGAGCAACCCCTGCATCCTCCAGGCCAGGATGCACTTCCAACACGTTTGCCTCCTCTTCCCCTGTTCTCCCTTTCCCCGTGTCCCTGAGGAGACCTGAGCTGCTCCTCCAGGAGCTGCTGCCTGCTCCCAGCACCTCCTCAGCACCATTCCCACCAGCTGATCCTGCAGCCGAGCCGCTGCCTCCCAGTTACACCGGGAGGAGCCCTGGGAATCAGGCAGAGGGGAAGCAGGAGGCGCTGGGTTTACAAACGGGGCCGTAATTAAATACGGCCACGGGTTTCCATGAAGGAGTGGCTGTGCAGTGGCATCCCAGACATGCCAGCTATTCCCTGTGCCACCAGGACAGCCACGGCACAGCCGGCGGGCAAAGCAGGGCACAGGCTTTATGAACAGCAGCTGCCCAAATTCCTGGGGTGAAACCAATCCCACAAAGCCTGTCTGGGGGGGGCTTGGGGAGGGGAAACACTGACATCCACTTGCTGAGACACCCCCTGGTGCTCTTCCCAGCCATGGTGCTGCCTGGAGCTGGGCACACCCCCCTGCAGCAGCATCTAACACCCCTTCACCCCCACTGGCCTCTCCTTCTCAGCGAATAAATTTCCCGTTTCCTCTGCACCATTTAATTAAAAGTTAACACGAGCTTTTTAAACCAGAGCCCGCTAAGCAAGTGCTTTGTTAGAGCTTAATTATATCCCAGCTCAGTGCTGCAATAGAACATCACCAGGGCCAAGAGGAAAGTCCTTGAGGAAGCTCAGATTTATGCCTCCCCCGTTCCTGGAGCACCAGCAGCTTCTCCAGCTCCTGGAGATGGCTCTGATAAACCTGACCCTGTAAATATGCCAGCATCCTGCAGTGAAAGCCTGGGGCAGAGTCTGTTGAGACTGGAGTGGCTGCCAGCCTGACCCTGAGCCACTCCAACCACCCTTGTCCCCTGATGCCAGTAAATCTTTGCTATCAAGTCCCCTCTGTTCCATCCCAGTGTATGGTCTGGGCTTAAAATCTTTCCTCCCCCAAAAAAAAGCTGAATTTTAGTGATGAAAATTGGTGAGTGTCAATCAGGATGCTGGATTTCAGGAGGGGTGACTGCTATGAACAGCCCCAGTATCCCAATCCCCTGCTTACACTGGTGTTTGGCCAGGGAAGGGAATGAGTAGCTCAGCTCCACATCCCTCTGTGCTGGCTGCCCAGAGGAGGACACTTGATGGAAGAGCAGCAATGCCAGACATGAATCAGCACATGCAATGCCAAAAAAACCCCCACGAGGTATTGTGTGCAGCAACAGTGAAAGAGAGAGGGGCAAAAATACATAAGGAAAAGGAAGGGAGCAGTGCTATCTGCTGATTGGGGTTGGTCCCCAGCCTCTGTGTGAGCAGCACATCCCCAAAATAAACCCACAACACCAAGGAGGGCACCAAGGACAGCAAAAACTGTGGTGTAAAGGGAGTTATACATCACTGATGCAATCACACAGGCATTAAATGCTTCTCCACTAGGCCCCCATCTCTCCAGTACAGGTCCCACTGCTGCCAACATGGTGCCAATAGGGGCTGAGAACATCCCCTGGCTGAGAGTCTCCCATTGGAAAAGCCCTTTGCTGGCACGTTTCACACAGTGCATGGGCTCTGGATAACCACCCTTCCTGGCAGGAAAAGCCCTGCTCCCACCTGACCAGCCCTGCCAGGGTGCTGCTGTGCCAGCTCAGCCCGGACTGGGCTGCCAGACCTGAGCTGTGACAAGAGCCTGGCAGGGCAAGGGCTGAGCTGAGCCCCCTCTGCCCCCACCACGGGTGGATTTGGGGAGCCCTCGCTCTGTGCCAGGGGGGCACAGAGCCCCTGCCACTGGGGAGGGTCCAGTGGCATCAGAGATGCTGCCAAGCCCCACACCCCTGACCTCACTGCTCCCCACAGCCTCTGGATGCGCTGCAGACAGTGGTGCAGCTCAGTGCACACACCAGATCACAGAGTGGGAGGAGGAAGAACAACTCCCAGTGCCTGGACTGGCCACCCTGGCACTCCCCAGAGCAGGACACCCCCATGCCCAATCCCCACTGGCTCCCACTCGGCTGCCCAGGGTGCTGGGGTTCACACACACCTTGTTGTGCTTTGGTGCCCCGTTAATTTGCTGCCAGATCTGATGGCCCAGTGCCCTCCATGTGAGCTCACCTCTTTGGGTTGCTGCTTTCCAGCTTGCTGCTGTGTCAACAGCTGCAGGTGAAGCTGCTCCTGTTGCTTCTTGTAGTATTCCTGCAGCTGGGAGGGGAGAGAGCAACTGGATTAGAAGCAGAAGCACTCCATGCCCAGCACCAGGCTTTGCCACAGCCACACCAGCCCCTGGCACCGTGTCACCAGGGCAGGCTCCTGGCTGCAGGGTGGGAGGGAAAGGACCTGCCAGGAGAGTCAGGGCAGAAGGACCCTGGGCATACGTTCCCAAAGGCTCCAGCTTCCCATGGCAAGTAAAATCCTCAAACACCACCACAGTGCCAAACCTGTCATTCTTTTTAATGCCAACCAGTTGCCTCTTGAGGGAAAAGCAGGTCTGGGTGCTCTGGCACATAAGAGTGTTCCAGCAGTGTGGGAAGGCCTGTTTTCAGCATGGTGGGACCCCAAAACACCCCTGGCAAATGCTGTGAGAGCTGGGGGGGCTCCCTGTTAGGAAGAGGCCAGGAGCAGGCACAGCCCCTGGCCTGTGAGTGCTGGGGGTTCAGCCTTGCACCCCCTCCATGGGCACCTCAGCCCCTCGCAGCCCCCTGGTCAAATGGGGGGTTTGTTGGGCCAGTAAAACAGGGACAACCCCCCCAGTGAACCACCAGAGAGTGTCCCAGTGTCCACAGGCAGTGTCAGGACCCGCCAGCACTGACAGCAGCTCCCAGCCCGGCCCCTGAATAAACTGTGGGTGATGGATTTGCTGCGTGCAGGGGGGAGGCAGAGCAGGTCAGCGAGACCCCCCAGCCCCCTCCCACTTGCAGGGGCTCAGGAATGGCCCTGGGGACGTCGGGAATCCTTTATCAGCTCGGGGCTGGCAGTGCTGACAGCAGCAAGCCCGCTGTTCGTGTCGGAGCACAGGTTTGGAGGGGCTGGGTGTTCCCCCCCGAGCCAGGGTGCTGCAGCGGGGCCGAGCAGGCGCAGGAACATTGGGTCAGGGGTGAGAGGTGTGATGTTTGGTTTTCTGCCGGTGGAGAATGCGAGCTATTCCGGCCTGGGTTGTTTAATTTGCAGTCAAACGTGTTTCTTTATCCGGCTCCAGAGAGGATTGTGGAAGGACCCACCCAGGGTAGTGTTTACCCTTTGTTCTTTCCCTGGGGCCAACCTTGAATCCTTATCAGCCTGTTTGGAGTAAACAGGTACTGGAGGCAGGAGGAAGGGTGTGGAGGATGCTTGTGGGGTTTCTCCCTCTCTCCCTCCCTCCCAACGGCAGGAGGTGTTTACCCAAGCAGACCTGTTTTGTTTCGGAGTTGAAGTTTGTTATTTTTCTTCTCCTGCTTTTTCTTCCCTCCTCATCTGACTGGACACTCCGGAAAAGCTGAGCAGGGCCATGAGAAACAAACCCACACGCTCAGGTCTGGAGCTGGACCCAGGCACCTGCCCAAAGCCCAGCAGCAGCTGCAGGGGCTCTGCTTGGGTTGCACTGAGCCAAAAGCACCCACTCCAACCCCAGCTCTCCCCAGGAGCTCAGTGGCCCCAGAACACCACTCATGCAGGAATTTTCTGTGCTTTCAGACTCTGGCTCAGGACAGCAGCATCTGGCTTTGCCAGCACTGTCAGCACTTGCAGCTGTTTTCACCCTTGGGTGTGCTGGGAATCCCCAAGGAACACATGTGGAGAACACAGGAACCCAAGGAGGAAAGGACTCATCTGACTACCCACACCAAGCTCCAGCACTGCCAGATACCAGTGGGAATTGCTTGGCCAGATCCAGCCCAGGTGCAGCATTACCTGTTGCAGCATTATTGCCTGCTGCTGCTGCAGGAGGGCCTGGAGCTGGGGCGGGGAGAGGATCTGCTGCATCTGCTGTGGTGTGATCATCTGTGGGGACATCATGGCCACGGACACGGGCACCTGTGAGAAGAAGGACACGTCAGCACTCCTCATTCCAACCCTGCAAAACCCTCCCCAAATGCCAGCAGCCTGTGAGTGCCTCCCACCTCACAGCCTCTCCTGGAGCATCCTCTATGTCCCCCATCCCTGCATCACCTGCAGGCGAAGCCCTCGGCCCCTGGGACATGGCACTCCTTCCTTTGGGGTTCCAGAGGGTGCAGGGCAGAGGGAAACACAAGGGAAGTGGGAAGATACTGATCACTCAAATAACTTTGCAAAGCAGAGCACGGAGGAAGAGGTTACCAGGTTCTCTACAGACACATCAAAGCTTTACCTCCAGCTGACACCAGTAACTCACATAATTACCATGCCAAGAGGAGGGAGGGCTGGGGGAACCTGCTAGCCCCTGCCTTTGGTTATCAAAACATGGGTCCACACCCCCGGCAAAGCTTCGGAGAAGGTGTTGGTGATGGATTCCAGCCCTGTCAGGTCCTGCCCAGGTGGAGAAATGCTGCCCTCCCAACCATGGCCATCAGGAGCTGCTTTGTCCCAGCCCTCCGCTTATCCCACCCCAGCCCAAAGCCCTCCCTAAAGCTCTGGACAGAGTTTTGGCCTTCTTGAATGCCCCCTTTTCCTAGGGAGACAGATGACAACTAGATAATTGCTGGTCAGGAGCCACCAGCAGCCTCCTGCTTGACAGCCATGGGTTCTTCAAGGGGATACCAGGAAGAGGCAACTCCTTGGCATGTGGGATGCAGCAGAGCCCAGGCCAGGCTGGGGCTGCAAGCCAAGGATCCAGTTTTGATCCAAACAAAACCACTCCTCGTCCTCTCATTCCAAGGTCTCAGGACCTCAAAGACCAAGGGAGAGACAAACACATCAATTGGTTTCAGAGCACCCAACAAAGTCCCACTGAGAGCCTGGTACCCTCCAGCACCGCCAGTAACACCCAGACTGCCCAGTCTGGCCCTGCTGCCTCCCCCTCCAGCCACCCTGGTGGAGATGGGACCACAGAGTGACCCACGCAGTCCCTCCCATGCGTGGTGGGTGTCCGGCCGGGCTGGAGCGCTCTGACCTTCAAGGGAGATTGCAGAGGCTTATCTATTTACTCAGGCATTCTCTGCTGGAGGGAGGCGTCGGACACGGGTCGAGCTCCACTTGTGATCCCCCCTCCAGCCGCCTTCGTGTCAGAGTTATTGATTAATTGCTGCGAGTTCCCAGCCAAGGGCTGGGGCTCCTTCCACCGCGCAGGGCTCGGAGCCTGGGCAGCATCCTCAGGAATGAGCCACAACGCCCTGCCAGGGCTCCAGCACCCACCAGAAAGCCCCAAGCCCCCCCCCAGCGCCAGCACTCAGCAAAGAGCTGCTGTTTGGGTGCTCAGGTGCTCCCAGCCAGCTGTGCAAAGCCCCCGGTGAACATCTGGGGAGCCGGCGAGACGAGCGCGAGCGGGGTGCGCTCCCGGGAGCTGAGCATCCCGCTAATTCCCCCGTGCCAATTCATCAGCTGGCAACGTGCTTGGAATGAGAGCCCCTAATTAATTGCTCATCCACATCCCCCTCCCGGGCGGCCTCCCTGCCCCCACCGGGCGGCCCCTCCAACACGTTTGCTGGCATTTTCAAACCGGAGGCATCCTAATTACCGGAGAGTTATAACACCTTCCATTTCTCGCCCAGCGGACTGACACCCTGTCAAGAGCAAAGAGAATTGCCAGAGGTTTTGACAACACTAATTGCCCCTATAATCTAAAAACACAAAGGAGAGGCGATTAGTCGAGAGGGCCCCAGCTCTCGATCCGACACGAGGTTTTCACAATGTTACAAGAAAACAAAAGTGACGCTTTTTAGAGTTTGATGGCTGCTAACAAAAGCAGAATTATATTTTCATACAACCTTTGTCTGCATTAAATGGCTTTTTCTTCCGTGCTCGGATACGGAGCTGACACAGGGAAATGGTGGTGGCTTCGTGTGGGGGTGAGGTGGGAACAGGGTGAACTGGTGCCGGTGCTTGCGAGGGGCATCCAGGCTCTGCTGCCTCCTTGGTGGATGCTGAAGCCACAGGAAGGATTTCCCCACAGCACAGAAAACGTCTCTCTCACCTAAGGTTTCCAGGGAGAGTGGGAACTTTCTTTAGTAAAAGGAGAAATTCCCACTTAGAGTCAGCTTTGCTCCCACTGCAGCCGCTCACCCCAGGCAGTGGTGCTGGGAAGGTTCTGATGCTGCCACTGGGTCTGGCTCGATCCTCATGTGGGCCACTAAAGCCTGGTTCTCTACCCTGAGCTCTGGTGACAGTCAGGACTGTCTCTGATGGGGACAGTGACAGCTGGTGCCCCAGCAAAACGAGATGGGGATGGAAATGTCCATCCCAACCTGACCAGAAGCCCCATGGGGGCACCTACAGGCAGCTGATCTGCCAGTGGGCAGGGTGAGGGCACAGTGTGGCCCTCAGGACACCCCTTCACCTGCAGCCACAGCACTTGGCGACCACTGGTGTGCAAGATGCCCCACGGCAAGGAACGAGGCCAGCCCTGGATAACACAGGGGGACTCTGGGCAACCATCACCTCCAAAGCTGGGATCCACACTGGCCAACAAGGTGAGCAAGAGCCCAGGGGCACCAGCAGAACAGCGTGTGTGGTGTGAGGGATGAGTGCCACCCAGCTGCCTCCTCCACATCCTCTGCTCACGCCTGGCACATCCCCTGGGCAGCAGGTCCCGGCGGCGGCCGGTCCCCTAACGCCGCGTCACGAGCTGGCATCTGCCAGAGACCGAGTCAGGAAGGGTTTGACTCACGCCTTGGCTGCCTGCCACCCCCCAGAACTGCTTACTAACAGCTCAGGCTGCTCCCACAAAGCCCCGGCGCTGCCCCGGCCGCCAGCGGCACCTCCAGGGGCTGATCCTCCTGCTTGTGATCCCTGAGTGCCAGAGCACGGCGCGAGCCTGGATCAGCAGGCAGCGGGTGGAAAACGAGGCTGGCATTCCAGGGAAGCTCGGTGTGAGCGAGGAGCAGTGTTGTCAGAGTCGGCTGAGGGAGCCAGGATTTGGTGGAACGCAGCAGGACAGCGAGAGAGGCTTGGAGAGAAAGTTTTCTCAGATTTTATTTTTTTTTTTTATGGGAAGCAGATTGAACTCCCAGGCACGAGGCAGAGCAGGGAAAGCCACTCTTGGCTCTCAGCACTGCAGGGCTGCCAGAGGGCCAGAGCCCTCCTGACCCCAGGGACAGCTGGCTTGGCACAGTGTGGGGACATCCTCCGTCAGCCCGTGCATTGCTCAGCCTCAAAGCATCCCTGCTCTGACCGTCACCTCCCAGCTGTGCCCTCACCCACGCCAGGAGGTCACCGCAGGAGCCACCGTGTCCCCAGGGAGTTGGGAGCAGCACGTCACCGCTGCTACGGGAAGAAGCATCTCCTGGTCCACACCTAAACCACACCCAAACCACACATCCCAGCTCCCTCAGCAGGGCAGGCACAGCCCAGCCCTCATCCTGTCCAGCCCTGCTGACCCTCAGGGGCTCTGGGACCACCAGGACGAGCACACCTCTCTGTGCACAGCAGCTGCCCAGGGTGCTCTGGGCTTCCCACACAGCTCAAGGCTGCACAGTTTTGCTCTGATCTAATCTTCAGGTTTAACTCTCAATTAGAAACACCAGAAAACATGTTTGTGCTGTTTTTCTCTAATTTTAAACACCCTTTTTCAAATCCAAACCCAACAGAAACAAATAGGAGGTTGGGAATAAGAAGCAGGGAAAACAACCACAGAGAGCAGCTTTCAGTTCTGCTGCTTCAGAGGCAGAGGATGAGCAAAGCCCCCCCACTTCTCACAGGAGAAGAGCAAACCAAATCCCCCAAGCACACCCAGGTGTCCCTTCCTGCACTCAGCAGCCCTGGGTGAGCTCCAACATCCAGCTGGCTCAGACCATCTGTGAGAGCTCCGAGTGCCTGGGGCCAGGCACTGATACCACTGACACCAATGTGACCCCAGCCATGCCTTATAAACCCCGAGGGTGGCACAGGGCCACCCAAACACAGCTCTGCCATCTCTCCACTCACACTGTGCTGTGTGCCAGGATGGGACACAGACAGCAGACTAAAATCTACCCAGGGTCAAAGGAGAAGCTAAGCTCAGCTCCACACGCCAGGCTGGGCTGTGAGGCTGTGGGTTATTTTATGAACACTCTGAACAGCACCAAAGAATTGATTGCCTTGGATGGAGGTGGCAGAAGGAGGGGCACAGGGTGAGCAAACACCAGTGTGGAGGGCACCAGGCTCTGATGTTCAGCTTCACGTGAAGAAAAGGAAGAATTAATCCCCGGCATGTTCAGCCCAACGTGCATCCTTGTCAGTGCATCCTTGTTAGAGCAGCATCCCTGCCAGGGAGGCAGCAATGGCACGTGGCTGGGCTCCAGGAAGCTGGAAGGAGCTGGCTAGGGACAGTGGCAGCAGAGGTGACAGTGCTGGAGTGCCCACAGCCCTTCCTTGGTGAGCCCCTGCCCCCAGCACCACCCAGGGGACACATCACCTCCACGGGCACGGGGTGCTGGCACAGCTCATCACACTGATCCATCTACACGGACTGAAGTGACTTTGGTCCCTCCTGAATCCAAAATGCCAATCCCAGGGTGGGATGGCAGCAGTGGCTCTGGGCTGGCAGAGCCAGGAGCTCCAGGGAGGAGAGGGGAGGAGCGGGGACAGACAGTGATGCAGCAAGTTCAAATGGAAAACGTTGCCGAGACGGAGGGGCTGCTGTGTTTGTTCCTGGAGAGGGAAGGCAGAAGGGCTGGTATTGATCTGTCTTCATTACCCATTTCACTCAAGTTTCAAATCAACAAAATACACTTTTCCGCTCCGCTGCCCTCCCCGCGCAGCAGACAAAAGAAAAGCAATTTCCCGCAGTTTGCTCCAAACTCCTCTCCCTTCCCCTGGCGCCCTCCAGCCCCTCTCCCCTTTCAGCAAGTTGCTCCTGCCAGAGGCTGGGAGACCCCCAGCTCCGAGGGCTGAGCAGGGGAAGGACCCCAAAGAGGGCACCCTGTCACTGCACGATGCCCCCAAACCAGCACTGAAAACACGGGGTGCTGCCTTTCCAAACACACTCCAGCCCCTCCTTCCATGGGTTTCACCACATCCCAGCAGGATCCTGGTGGAATCCACTGCTCCCACCACCCCCACGCAGGACAGGATAGGAACACCCCGCAGACCATCAGCACCAAAGTCCTCAAACACAACACTTTGCCAGCACCCGCCAAGTTTCCAAGAGTTTTAACGTTGCAAAGAAATAAAACCGTTTTGAAATGTTCTAAAAACACCCAAAGGTGGGGTTTTTGGTTGGTTTTTTAGCTGCAGCTGTAACTCAAGTGTTGGCCTGAGGCTTTCCACACACACCTCCAGGCATTTGAGGGGAAGAGGGTCCATCCTCCAAAAACACCCAACCCCAAGATGCTCTCGAGCCCAGCAGATCCCTGGTTGTTTTTAAGCACATGCTGTTGGGAATGTCATTAATATTCCTGCTGGCTTGGTGCCCCAAAAGTGTCCTGTCCCCATCAGCAGGGTGACACAGAGAGTGCACAGTGTGGGAAAGCACGGGGGGGTCTGTGGTGCTCCTGGGTGTAGGGGCTCCTGCTGCCTCCTGCTAGGATTGGGGGCATGGAGCTGAGGGGAGGTCATGAAGAGAGCTTCTCCCCCCTCCCAAAATCTCAACTGATGTGGATATCCATTCCCAAGCCTCGGTGGGAGCTGCACTTCTTCAGGCAAAGCCCTTGGGAGCCCAGGCTGGCACCCCAAGGACACCCCTGTCCCCAAGCACTTCCATGACCCTCCCATCGTGCCGCATTCCCTGCTCCCTCTCCAGCCAAGGGGCTGCTGCTCTGGGACCCAGCCTTCCTCCTCCTCCTCCTGCCGTCCTGGCCAGTCTCATCCACACCAGTCTGCCGTTAGATAAACTTCCTTTCAAAGGAGTCTGCTTAATCCTCTATCCCCCCTCGGTCACATCCCGCTCCAGCTGCCGGCGGGGCCGCGGGGGGAGGAAGAGCCGCTCGCCGCTGAGTTATGAGCTATTTCTGACTCACGTCTACAACTTTCACAAGTCCTTTTGCAACACAGCAAAGGGAGGAGGGGAGAGGAAGGCGATCCAGCTCGCTCCGGCAAAGCCGCTGGCCAGATGGGCAGGGAGGAGAGGCTGCAGAGCAGCAGGGAAGGGGAGGCCGGGATGTTGGAGAGGCCAGCGAGTGTCCATGTGTCCATCTGGGAACACGAGGAGAGCACCGAGGGCCAGGCAGGAGCAGGAGTGCAGGGACACACACCCACGGAGGGCAGCGAGGCGCCGCTTACCGGAATCTGACTTCACCCTCGCTTGCCTTTGTCCTCCGTAGACATTTTCCATGCAGTGACTGCATTTCCTTCCTGCGAGCACCACTGGAAAAAGCCGCCTGCTTGTGCCACTAATTCCCGCTGCTGCTGCTGCTGCTTCCCAAGCTGGAGGGGCAGCCGGGGGCTCCGGGCTCTCCGGAGCCCCGTGAGCTCCAGGACCTGCTGCAGCCTGGCCCAGCCATGCCCGGGCTCTCCAAGCCAAGGCAAGAGCCTGGATTGCCCATCCCAGCCTGGCACAGGCAGGACCTCCAACTCGGAGAGCGCTTGTGCTAATTACTTTCCTTTGTTAATTAAACCCACGTGGCTCTAATAAGGTAACCTGCTGTTCTCCGATAAATTTAATTAGCCTGAAGGGAGAGCCCCTCCACACAGCTATTTAAATTGTCACTTCCCATCGCTTGGGCTTTGCTTCTCCTTGTCTATCCCTCTCTTCAGATTTCAACCCTCTTCTGCTTCTTTCTTTCCCGTTTTCTGCCCCTTTTCTTTGGCAGAACAGTGGAGCAATGTTGAGGGTCCCCCCATTCCTAAAAGCAGCAGGATGCTGTGCCCACCCAAAGCCCCGTTTTCCTGCCAGTGCTACAAATCTCGACCTCAACTGGACCTCTGTGCCAATCCCAGTCTCACGTGGGAGGACCTGCCCTGGCTCCAGCCCAAAGGATTGTCCCTTACTCAGCCCCCATGCCACACTCACAGCACCCAGCATTGACCCAGAGATGCTCCAACCCTGGGAAACTCTGTCCCTCCCTGTCTGAAATGCTGTCCCGAAGCATGTTGGCAGATGGTGACTGTTCCTCCCCAATCCTTTCCCTCTGGAGCCAGCCCTTCCCTGGCACTGCCCTTTCCCACCACATCAGCACAAAATGAGGACCACCCCCCCCCCCAGAAAAAACCTCCCATCAAATTTTGTGAGCTGTGCAGAGGTTTTAACTGCAGTGCTCCAGTATTCCAACCCATGGACTGTCCCACACCTACAGCCAAGCCCTTCCCAAAAAGGGGTGATGGGGGACCCCCTCCCATCCCCGGGGCTCACCTGCACCGCCGGCTGCTTGCCCTCATTGCTGCTGGGGGAGCTGAGCCCCGTGGCCTGCTGCAGCAGGAACTGGCGTGCCACCTGGAGAGCCTGCAAAAGAGACACAGCAGTGGGCAGGAGGAAGGCTGCCCTCTTCCTCCTCCTCCTCCTCTGGGCACGCTCCCCTCCAGCTCCCAGTGAGGCTGGACTGGTTCTCTATGGGTTTGATTCACACTCGCGGGGTGGGACATGCATGAGGAGGGCAGCACTCCCTGACTCCCTCCTGCCACACCAGTGTGACCAGTACATCCCATTACAACAGGACCATCACACTCCCTACCCCCCCAGAGCCATGGAAAGCCCATGGGAACCTCCATCCTCTTTCAGAAACCCCACCTTCAGCAGTCACCAGGTCCAGGATTCCCATGCCACTGGCAGATTGTCATGAGGGTCATTCCCAAGCCCCAGCCCTGGCACAGGTGTCCCCTGGCCAGGCACAAACAGTGCCCAACCAAAGTTGTGGCTCCTGGCTGATTTATTCCACCTTTGCATGGAGCCACCACCACAGTTCTGCTGCCACTGACATCCCTCGTGTCTGAAGCTCCTGTGTGTATTTAATTTTACATCTGCTTGTCACACTGAAGCACCAGAAAGTTTGAGTCACCACCCAGACTCGGGTGAGGCCAAGGGCAAGATCACACCCTGATTCAATCCACAAACGTGTCTGCACAGAGCTGATGGTGATGCAGCAGCAGTTCAGCAACTCACACCATAAAAGCTGCTTATTTTTAGGGGTGTTCACCTAGAAAAAGTGATGCATTTCCTTAAGCTGTTTATGGGGATGAAGGCATTTTGATGGTCCCTGTCTGTCATCCCCCATAAATGCCTGCCCAGCTCCCAGCAGCAGCCAAGCACCCCAAGGAAGGGCCATTTGCTAATTCCCTGCATTTCCAGCTATAAAGAAGAAAACCCCAGCCTGGGCATTGCTTCTCCATCCCTCCCTTCCCAATCCACTTGCACGTGGAGCAGCACTGCCCCTGGCACCCACAGCTGCAGCTCAGCTGGTGGCTTCAACCAGGAGCACCCTCAGCACCCTGAGACACAGCCCCTCCTCAAATGGAGCATCCATGGAGACTCATTCCCTGCATTTTAGGTCACCCCTGTGCTCCTCTTTGCAGGGGTTGCTCAGGAAGCTGATGAACAGATTGAAAGCAAAGGATGCCCAAGCTGTGCCTCATCTTTTTTTTTTCGTGGATAAATGCCCCTGCTCCAAGCAGGTGGACAGGCACTACGTGTGCACTTGCAAAATGAGAGGTGATTTTAAAGTTGCTGCTGAATCTGCAGGCCATGAGGAAAGAGTTTAACAGACCCAGCCTTATTTATATTATTAAAAGACCAATGTCACATCGAGAGGCCCCAACTCTGTGCCCCAGACACAGCACTGAGCACCCCCTGCCCTACCCTGCTGTGATGGTCACAATCATATGAACCAAACAGCCCCAAGAAAATAAAAACCCAGTTAGTTCCAAAAGCAGATGGATCCTAATTTTACAATCCCATGGTGAATCAGGGCTGCACCTCAGCCCGGGCACACCTGGAGTTGCCCCACAGCCCCTGAGCACTCTTGGGGATGCTCAAAAGCTGGACAACTACTACCTTGTGAACCCACTTTATCCAAACAACTGAAAAATAAAATCCTTGAGGACAAACATGGCAATTCACTGCTGGGAATCCCTGATGGAACCAACCCGTGGTGCAGATGCCGGAGCCGCCGCAGCCCCGGCGTGTTTCTCCACGGGCACGTTATTTCCCTGTTATTAACAGGAAGAGATGTGCATCAGTAATGTGAACACAAAAACCATGTGACAGTTATGACAACTCAAGGTCTGATATTTTAATTACTTTCTGAAATGAAAACAGTAATTCCAGTTAAAAGCCAAGGGTGGAGGAATTCGATCGGCGGCTGCTCAGCGCCGGCTCCAAGGCGCCCACCAGGATGGGTGCTGGAGCACTGGCTGCACCCTGTGTGCATGCACCCAATGGCTGAGCTTTATCTGCTTTTCCATGTGTCCTTTAACAGAGGTTTGCATGGATTTTGTTTCTCCATGAATTTCCCCGTGAAATTCCCGTGGTGTTTGTAAGGACGATCTCGCAGACGCGACCCGGCGAGGCAGGTCCCCGCTGCAGCCCAGCAACAATCAGTGCAGTGGGGAGGGAAAACACAGCAAAGAGGGGAAAAAACCAGAAGGGACACAATCCCAGCACAAAGTGCCTCGCAGGACTTCTCCCAGAATTTCTTTTTCTAACCCCAAACAGTGGCTGGTGCCACCGAGCCCCCAGCGCCCGCCCGGCTCGGCCGCCTCTCAGGGGGGAATTTAATTCACTCCCCGCTGGCTCTCTCACTTTGTTGTGCTCTGAAGCACGAAATTACAAGATTTACAGGAAAAAAGATGACATGGCCTTACAATTGCACACAGGGGCCTCTCTGGCAGCACCCTGGAGCTGCCCCCTCCCCTCCTCCCCACTGCCCGGCAGCAATTCCCACTCCAGCCCAAGCTGGGCTCAGCAATCCAAGGATGCAAACCTGTTGCTACACAAGGCAGCTGGAGCCCCGAGGATGGAATTTCGGGCTGCAGAGCCCCTTGTTATCCACATTTGTTGCCCTCCCAGGGCAGGAGAAGCAGTCTAGGTGCTGGGAGATAAAGCCTTCCCATAGGGATGAGCAAGGAAAGTGTCACCCACCCTGGGGCTGAGGAGATGGGAAAGCAGAAGGAAGAGCTTCCCCAGTGGATGGGGTTTCACCTCCTGGCTCGGTGAACTAGAGAAAAAAATGATTTTTTTAAATAGCCCATCTCCTGCTGCTTGGTGCTATTCAGGAGCCATTAGCACGTTCCCCAGAGCTGGGAATGAATGGGTTGTGCCAACTGGGCAGCTCCCTTTGATCAGCAAAGTACCTCAAAAAAGTCTGTAGTGTTTCAGGCACATTCAGAGCTGATGCAGTTTGGCTTTGCCCTCCCCAGGAGCAGCAGCACATTCCAGGGCTGAGGAAGAGGAAGGTGACCCAGGCTGGGGAAAGCCCAACTCCCTCTGGCTGTGCAGGACGTGGAATACACCAGGGATGGCAGGGAGAGATGGGAGATGCTGGAAGGTGTGTGCTGGGATGGGGAGGGGGTCAGGAAAAAACCCAACCATGCTGGGATTCATGCCAGGTGTTGGGGAAGGCTCTGTCCCAGCACACACCCCCTGCCAGGACCTGCTGCCATGGCACCAGAGGGTTCTCTGCCATGGAAGGGGCTCCCATGGTGGGTTTGGTGTCATCTCTCCCTACAGACACCAAATCCCTCCAGTTCACTGGATCATCCCCAACTTTGGACCAAAGCAACTCATCCTCCAGGAGGGAAGCAGCCTGTTATCCCAGCTCCCACCCAACCTGCCTGGGGATTATCTTTAATTCTTCCCCCAAAGCTGCTCCAGCTCATGGGGCTTCACACCTGCCCTCCTGTACATGATGGAGGCTCCTCCAGACACCAGGAGGGGCAGAGTTTGGCTGCCTTTCCCATGGCAACCAGCACAAACTTCCTTTTCTCCCAAGGAAACACCAAGTCCCACTTGGCCCCAGCCCTGGGAGAGCCCAGGTTGAGGGGACAGCAGCTCCCATCCCATGCAGGGTGGCTGACTCACACTACAGCCTGGATTAATGTTGGATTAACCCCTCATCCCTGCCTGGCTGCCTTTTTCTACTCAAAACCTGCCCAAGTGGAGCCTCTCTGGGGCCTCCAGGTTGGGAAGAAATAGGTCAAGAGGTTCAAGAGAGTCTGGAGAGGACAGAGACACTCACAGCTCTTCCTAAAAGCACAAGCCTCCCAAAAAAACCCCCCAAAATCCCAGTACAGTGGAAGATCTTCCTCCAGGTATTTGAAAGCTCCTTATTTAGCAGTTATTTCACTTTATGAGGATGGAGTTTTTTAATTCCACCCAGCAGTGCCAGAATGCTGCCAGAGCCAGGAGCAGGGTCACCACCATAGGAACTGCTGCCCAAAATCAGCCAAGGGATTTTCTACCTGGATCAAAGCTCTGCATTGGGTTTTACCCTCCAATGAAAGAAAAAAACTCCTAAAAAATGACATGAAACCAAGAAACTTTGCAAGGAAAGAGGATCTGTAAGGGAGTCTGTACCTTCCCTTTTCCCTCCTGTCCTTTTGGAGGGTGGAAAAAAGTTGCGAAGGGATGAAAAAAGGGCAAAAAAAAAGAAAAAGGAAGATTTTTTACACTAACCTCATAAAAATGACATCGTCACATTCCAGAATTAGAGCCATTAACACAACACACAGGGATATTTTTAGCTGGATATTAACAGTAAATGATGCCATATTGAGGAGCACTTCCACCAGCCCAGCCCTGGCCTTGCTTAACCAGAACCAAATGGCTCTAAGAAATCCAAATTAACAAAAATGATAATTCTTCACAGGGAAATAAACCACAAAAGCAGTTTTTACACCCAGCTCTGTGTCTGTGTCCCAGCCCCAGCTGTTCTCCCCTGCTCTGATGCCCCCAGACTTTCTTCCTCTGCTCTTGCCTCCTCCATCCCCACAAATGAAGAACATGGTCCTGACAATCCCATCCTGTAGAACAAAACAGGGGGGAAAAGGCAAAGAAAAAAAGGTCCTGCATTTGTCCTCAGTAAAATATGAAATATGAATCAGGGAAGTGAATAAAGGGATGAGTTTCACTTAAGTGCTCCAGCCTCATTTTTATCTTAAATACCCTAATAATAGCAGATTACACAATATATTTGAGATGTGATCACATGCTTTATGGAATGGTATCTCTCTGAGGGCAGCAAAGTGCCTCTCCTCCCCCATCCACACCCTTCCTCAACTCCCCCAAAAGTCCCATTTGCTTCTCTTCAAACACAAGCCTTATTTTTGTTTATTATTCCCCATTTCTTTGACGTCTGTCTGCAATAAACTGCAATTTTTTATGTGTTTTTTTTGCATAATAAAATAACACCAACCAACACTAGAAGCAGCTGGATTTTCCAGATGGCTCCTTTTCCATGGACTGCAAGTTGGAAGAAGCTACCATGCAGTGCCAGACTTGAGGATGTTCCCCATGATTCTGCCCAGCACGTCCCACTTTTCACCCCTGCACCCCAAAGCAACGACCCCACAACCCAGGCTGGCTGCACCCCATGGATTTAAAGCCCAGCTTAAGAGTTGGAAACCCAGAATTTTTTGCAGGAACTCAAGGAAAACCTGGAGAGCCCCAAATCATGGGGGAAAGCAGTGCCCACTGCCTGTGTGATGGGTGTCCCCATTCCCCCCAGTGCTCCCCAAACCCAAACCAGAGGGTCCCCCATCCTCCTCCCATCCCAGGGATGGGACTCCCCCATCACCCCACTGTCCCCACTGGGAATGAGGGGGGTCCTGGCCTGGCAGGAGGGGCTCTGGCTGTGCTGGAGGTCCCACCACATTCCCACAGCAAAGGGGGGGGGGGTCCCAGGCCCTCTCAAGCTCTGCCCTCCCCAGCCCCACCCCTATTCAGGCCTTTCAGCCCAATCCCACCATTGAAACCCAGGGATTTAACCTGGGCTGGGGGGCAGGGAGAAGGAGAGAGGGGCAGGAAGGGAGGGAGGGAGGAGGGATGCCCTTTCCCCATCCCATCCCACTGCCAGGCTCAGGGTGAGGATGGTGATGGAATGTTGTGCTCCATGGAAGAGCAGAGCTGGCAGCACCTGTCTTGGCAAACCAAGCCACGAAACAGCCTGGGGGGGTCCTTGAGCACCCAACAACACCCTTCTCCTCAAGCTCCAACCCATGGCACCCACCTCCAGCAGCACCCTCAGGGAAGAGTTTTAACCCAAAGTATCCCTGCAAAGAGCATCCCTTTGAAGGGGATGAAAGCAGAGAGGCCACAGGTATCAGAGAAGGTCAAAACCAGCCTAAAACAGGGTCAGAGCACCAACCCTGGGAGCTGCAGCACCCAAGCAAATCCCCATGGACACGTTGCTTTAGGCCACTGATGGCCCTGGGAGCCCCCACTGGGTGGTTGAGGGGTGGCTTTCCACCCTTCCAGGCTTCTGAAGGTTTCTTGGGGATTTCATTAAATTCCACAAGAATAAGGATTGAATGCCAACGTTTTGGGAGCCGGGATGAAGGAGGGATCAGATGGGAACAGCCCAGTGGTGGGGAACTGCAGCGAAGGCTGGACGCTCCTGAGGATGCTGCAAAGCCTTCATAAAGCACCTAATTGTCCAAAACTCACGATATGGGGACATTTATCCCTGACCCCAGCTGGTGCTCAGCCTGCTTCCTGAAGTGGGAAGATTGATAGTCCTTGGGATGGGCCCTCCCCCTTCCCAAGGTGCTGTCAACTGCAGATGTCGTTTGCTTTTGGAAGTTTACCATACCCTCTGCCTTAATTCCATGTGCCAGCGAGTTTCCCAGGGCACTCACACCAGGAATCCGACAGAAGAAACGCAAAAGGGTGAAATCAAACATCATGGGCTGGGCAGGATTCACTGGGTGAGCCCAGGGAGCATCCACAGGGATGAGCCGACAGCAGAGCGCTCTGCTCTGCCTTGGAAAAGCCTTTTTTATCCCGATTTTCCGGAGGAGACACCCTGCTTCACACCCAGGATTTGCATCATTTGGGCTGTGCGGGAACAGGGATCTCCTGTTCCCCTCCTCCAGCGGTGGGATTCGGGGAGGGGAGCGCACAGGGCTCCTTGGCAGGGCACTGGCAGGAGCATTACACGCATGATTACCCCTCGGATCCGGGGAACAGGGGCTTAACTGCCTGCGAAACGGCTGTTATCCAGGTAATGGATTTACAGCACTCACTACTAAAGTATCAGACACAGCAATTTTTTACAGCTTTCACGCTGGAATTTATGGCTCAGGGAGGCGAGCTCCGTACGAGGCAGGGATCATTGCCTTATTTAGTAGCCGAGGAGGAAAATTTATGTTTTTGCCAAAGTTTGTTTTGAAAGGTAACCTGCAGGCACGGCTCAACTCCCCACGGCTGCCCGAGGGGACACGTGTGCCAGGGCAGACATGTGCCAGGGCTTCCCCAGAGGGGCACACACATGTCACGGTCACACGTGTTCTTGGACACGTGCATGAGGTTAATTCTTCAGCTGAACGCAGCAGGAGCCTCAGGGAAGGGGGGACCAGCTCTGCTCACCCACCAGGACAACCAAACACACACCTGGAGAACACCTGCTCTTGTGTTACAGCCAAGGCCTTTGGTCTCACATTCCTCCTCTTCCTCACTGCTTCACCGGGGGACAGAGCAGGCAGGACCTCTCCCCCCCAGACCAGAGCCATCCCTGGGGCAGCAGCAGGAACCAGCCCACGAGCTGCACGGGCAGCCACCAGCCAAGGGATGTGCATCCCAAGGACAAGCACCTTCCTTTTTGGGGCAGCACATGCACCCCAGCTTGAACAGCCTGGCCCCACCAGGAGGGTAAAACCAGCCGCTGCCCCCAAACCACGTCCTCGAAAGCCACGGCTCCACGTTGCCTTGTGTAAGATGGGCAAGAAGGAACGGGGGGGTGCCTCTTACCTGCTGCTGCTGGAAGTGCAGGAGCTCCACGGGGCTCATCTCGCCGTTGGCCTCCNCCCTCCGCCGCCATCGGGCTGCTGGCTCAGGCTGCTGACCCCGTTCTGGGTGGAGGGAGTGGAACGTATCGTCTCCGAGGCAGATTCAACCATCATGACTCGCTAGCAGGACCTGTGGAAGGGAGAGGAGAGGATGAGAAGGGAGCCCAAGAACCGTGGCTGGCATTCCCAGCTCTGCCTGCCCCCACCCCTGATCCCTGTGTGATCACACAGGGGTGGGATATCAAACCCTGTCTAGTTTTAGCTGCGCTCAGTTTGCCCCAAAAAGTAAACGGGAAGCAGCACGAGCTGCCCACGGACGCGCTGCCGGCCCTGCACCTCCCCGGGCAAGGCAAGTGCAACCCGCTCCTTAGGAAAACCCACAATTTCCAGCTGTCTCCGAGCCTGATGCAAGACGTAAAGTCCCAGGAATCCACGTATTTTTCACTGAATCACAAAATATTTCACTTTTGAGATGCTGGAGACGGCACAGCTGGAGTCCCAGCGAGCTGCACACGGAGCGCGCGGAGCCTGTGCCACGATCTCTCCGTGAAAATCCCAACAAAGTTGAAACCTTTCCTCAAAGCGCTTCAGCTCCCAGCAAACCAGCACTTCCCAGCTGGAAAAACCACCTGGCAGGAAAAACCACCCAGCAGAAGGTTTGCTGGCAGGCTGAGGAAGCCCAAAGGTTCGGCGGACCTGGGATGCGGCAGCGAGAGCACGGCGGCACATCATTTGGAAAATCCTCCCTTTCTCCCAGTCTTTGCTCAGGCAGGTTGTTGTCTGTGAAAATGGGAGTCCCCTTTTCTGGGAGAAACTCCTGGGTGGCACCAGAGGAAGCAGAACCCCCACATCCCACGTCGATTCCCACCACTCGGGCAGCACCTGCCAGGGCCACGCATAGAGAACCACGGGCAGGGGACCCCCCCCCCGGAATTAGGGTCTCCCCCCTATTTTCAACACACACTTTCCTCTGTGGAAAAGCAGAGGACAGTTTTCCCTCATTCCACACATCCCCATCCCCGCCAGCGGGTGCCGGCGCTCACCCACCGCCGCTCGCGGAGTTTGAAACAGGAGGGGAATAAACACAGAGCAAGGGGGGAAGACACACTGTTTCTCCTTTTTTCCTCTCCTCATTTTCTCCCCTTTTCCCCCCACCTGCCCCAAAAGCCGGAGAGACAAACCACGAACAACATAATTGCTGAAATGTGGCGTGTAATAATCGCTATTCAGCGCTGATCATTCATATTAAACAGGGTGCAGCGAGCTGCTCATTTGCATGTTCGAGATTATATGCATTTCAAAAGTCATTTCCACAGGGTATATGACTGACATTAATTCCCATGGGGAGCTGCTGGCTCCCTCCCACTGTCCCGGTGCTCCCGAACCCGTGCAGGGTGACACACCAGTGGCTGTGGGACACTTCAAGGTTAACGGGATTACTGGGATTTAGGTTTGGTTGAAGCACAGGAGAAGGGATGAGAGCATGACATAGTTGGAGCAGCTTCCCAAAGATCGTGAAAGGCCGTGATGCTGCGTTAGGAGCAAAAAGTCTGGAAGAAAGAAAACACCTTTTGCCTTAAAAACTACATTTGATCCTTCCTCCCTTTCGATTTCAAACAAATGCCTGTAGAAGTATTAAATTATTGCTGTTCCTGTTCCAATTTTCCTTCTGCAATCCAGGCATTCTCCTTCTGTTTCGACCAGGCTCTGCCCCTGTCCAGCGGTCACACGCCATCAGCACGGCCAGAAACTCGGGATTCAAACACAGATTTGACTTTTATATGGAGAACAAGAATATCCAGAGTTGCAGCAGGAAGTATTAAAAAAGGCAGGAAAAAAAAAAAAAACCAAAAAAAAAACGGTTTTGGAAAGGATATAAAACTTTCCTGGCTTCGGGCATAAACTGAAGCGTAACTATTGGGAATTAGGAGGAAATCTCTTCTGGTGGAGGAGCTGTGGGCTCGCCCTGGCCCCAGCCCCTGCCAGAGAAGGGATGCTGGAGCAGATTCCCTCAGCCCGGGTGATTCCCGGAGCCGGGGACACCGGGCCAGTTGGGTTCCCTCTCCAAGTCTAGTAAAACCCCACTTCCCGTTTTCAAACCCTATGGGATGCTGGAGTGTCTGGGATCCCAGAGCTGCAAGGGAAGCCATAAAAGAAAGTCATAATAATAATAAAAATATTTCCATTCCTATAAAAGTTTTACAAAACCTTGAAGAGAAGAAAGAAAAAAAAAAAATGAAGCCAGTGTCTGCAACATTATAAAGTGGATTGAAATTAGGACTGAGCACTTTTCCAGCCAGGACTGATCTGGGATGATTGAAGCTACACCAGGAAGAGCAAAACTCAGCGGCACAAAGCACATGTGCATCCCTGCACACAGCCAGGGGGGATCCATGGCATCCCAGCTCCTGCTCCTCATCTGCTTCAGTTCAAACACAGCCAATATTTCAGGGATTCTCCAAACACTGGTATCCAGGGGGTCTAATCAGGATCAGACCTTCCCCCAGGCAGAAAGGCAGGGACCGTGTCCAGACAGTGAGCGGGAAGATCCAACACTCATAAAGTGGGAAAGGGTGGCTTTAGTTAAAAAGGGAGGGAAGGAGGAGCCCCCTCCAATGGCAACAGCAACAGAAGCTGCGCCAACGGGTCGTTAATTACCATTAATTACCATTTCAGACTCAAAATCTCCGAGCTGAACCACCGCTCTGCCTTTTTCTTTTCCCTTTTACTCAACCACGCACCTTCTGTAGGACAAAGACAAGGAAACGGAGAATCGCAAACGGAGCAACGAATCCCCCTGCCTTTAGCGGGACCATATGGCAACGAGGGTGTATTAATTACCATTGCTTTTAATTAACAATTGCTTCATCTGAGCAGTAGCATTTCCTTGACATCCCCTGCCTCGCCGCTAACCTGCGCGCCGCGCGTGCCATGCCGAGTCATCAATCCCGTTTTATTGACATCCATCCCTCCCGCAAAGAGGCTCCATCCCAGGCTTTTCCAATTAACACCTCCACACTCTCTAATTAGCACAATTAACAGGCTGATGGATGCCCAGAGC
>VXBA01004391.1:0-23374 GCA_013399895.1 Serilophus lunatus | reverse complement strand
GAGCGTGTCCAGAGGAGAGCAACGAGGCTGGTGGGGGGCTTGGAGCACAAGCCCTGTGAGGAAAGATTGAGGGAGTTATAGGTGTTTAGCCTGGAGAAAAGGAGGCTCAGAGGTGACCTTATCGCTCTCTACAACTTCCTGAAAGGAGGTTGTAGTCAGGTGGCGGTTTGTCTCTTTCACCGGGCAGCAACTGACAGAACGAGAGGACACAGTCTCAAGCTGTGTCAAGGGAGGTATAGGTTAGATATTAGAAAGAAGTTTTTTACAGAAAGAGCAATAAAGTATTGGAATAGTCTTCCAGGGGAGGTGGTGGAGTCACCATCTCTGGATGTGTTTAAAAAAAGGCTGGATGTGGCACTTGGTGACATGGTCTAGTCTAGTTGAGGTGTTAGGGCAAGGGTTGTACTAGATGATCTTGGAGGTCTCTTCCAACCTAGTGATTCTGTGATTCTGTGAAAATGTCAAAGAAGAATCTCTAGGATAAATAGTATTTCAGATTAGCAATTTATTTGGCTCTGTGTCTTAAGACTTAAAAGTGCTTGAAAATATATCTTGGTTTTTCTTGTTACATTAGAACATTTCCTTAGACCAAAATCTAGCCTTGGAAGTAAGTTGCCATGGATCGCAGCTCTCCAATCTCAGACACATTACACTATTTCTGAAAATAGTTTAAAAAGGAATACCACTTGAAAATAGATACTGGAATGCTTACCTTCCACTGAATTTCAGCTGGACTGAGACCTTACCAAGTTGTTTCGGAATGTTGGGAGATCTTACTGGAAATCCAGTGGGAGGGAAAGCAAACCGCAATTACATCAGACTCAAGGAAAAAAAAATATGAATATCAGAGATGATTTTCTCTTGTAGGAAGAGTTGGATGTGAAGGTGCCATAGAAAGGTTCTCTGTGATTCAAATATCTGAACAATTAAAATAAGCTGTTTCTTTCAAATGCAGAGAGAGAATGTGCAGTACACAGGGTTCTTGTGAAAGGCAAATGAAATATAGTGAATGTCCCATGTGAAGGGAAGAGAAGGAAAAGGGGGATCTGCAGTGAAACTATTTGTGAGGAGGAAAAAAGAGCAGCTTTTAAATTAAGAAAGATTGGGGGTCTTGCTCTGTTTTGGTATTGATGCTGCATTACTTATATATTCTGTGTGATATAATTCCCTTTAACACTAGTTTTACAAGAGTGTAACTCTACTGGTTTCCAAATCTTTAAACACAGCCCAAAGAGGAGCTATAAATTTGAGCTTTTCTGAATATGAATGTTACTTCCAATTTTAATTTCACTTTAGGTATTGTGGCACATTCTCTTTCCTTATACAGCTCTAAAAACCACTTATTTGAAAATATAGTTTCCAACTTCATTTCTATATCTAGTATTTACTTGTTATGTATAATATATTCCCTTTCTAACCTCACAGGGCTCTTGCTTACCTTCTGTAAAATATCTGCTAAAAGAACATGCTGATCATACTGAGTTTGCAGAACACCAAGTTATATAGTGAAGAATACAGAAAAATAACAGAAGGATAGAAAATAATCAAAATACTCTGAGTATTTTGTTTAAGTTGAGCAACCTACTCATTTAAATGTATTTCTTCTAAGTATTTAATATATGGTTTTATGTTTTCCTAATTTCTTCCTTAGTTTTCATGCCAATTTACTGAGAATACAAACCTATGAGAAATATCTGGCATAATCTGGTAGCATATTGCACAAATTTTGGAAACCTAGATAATAGGCAGTGATGATCTTCAGTCTAAGTAAACTCAACTGAGCAATTTTTTCACTTAAAAGTAAATAAATACAGTTCCACAGACTTCATGTGGTTTCCTTGGAATGAAATCAGATTTGCTCTCACATACATGGAAATTTTTGGAACACATATATTAGTATACAGCTGGCTGAAAATTTGAGATTTTTTTCTAGTAAATTAACTTTTCCATTTGGACTGGCTGGGCATTAGTCTGTGGCATGGGGAGTGATTGCCTTTTCAGTCTTTGACTTTATGTTTTTTTCTCTTTCCATCATTTATTAAATTGTCTTTATCTTGCTTTTTATCTTCAGACTTTTGTCCCCATCCTGATGGGAGACTAGCAGATGAGTGACTGGGTGGGTGGTTAGTTAATGACCTGGGCCAACTCACCACACTGATAAACTGGTTATAGAAGAACATTTTGAAGTCAAAGCTTAGGTTTTATACCAAGAAAAGAACAAGACAAGGGAGCAAGGGATTATTTATTCCTTTTCCAACCCGCTCTGACAATCTCCTTCTTGCTGATCTTTTTTTTCCTAGTTAACATATATAGTTAAACACTCAATAGTGCAGAGAAAACATAGGATAGATAAATTCTAAGTCTCAGAAGCTAGAGAGTTATCTTGGGGAAGTAAAGGCTCAAATGCCTTTTCAAGGGAGAAGTTCATTACTTATCCAAGGTGGAAAACTTCCAAAAGCAGAGGTTGCAATTTCCTTTTCTTTCCTCCCTGAATTTCAGTTGGAATGAAGAAGATGTCTTTCTCATTCATACAAGTTCACTGGCCACTAACCTAATGAGAAGAAAAAACTGGAGAAAGTTTTTTAAATCCTGAAACTTTGCCTTGGCAGAAAGCAATTTGTTCTCCAGCTATACTCTGGTACCCTTCAGCAAAATATCTCCCACATCTTTTGTAGGAATGTTGAAGTTCCATGGGATTCTTTAGAATGAAAGATATTATAAAACAAAATAATTACATAATTATCTGATTATAAAATACTCTTTCTCAATTCTTATTCAGTTGAACTTTGAAAAGAGCAAAAGACAGAAATGTGGATGTCCTTGGACCTGGATGGTCCTTGCATTGAAAATTTAATTTTCTTTGAAGGTCTCTCTTTTCTCTCAATCTCCCTCTATTCAAAGTTAATTTAAGACATACCCATGTCTTAAATGTCAATGTTTCTATTGAAATGCAATGGAACAAATACTGTCTCCAATGGTGTCTTTGGAAGTTATGAAATACTGTATAACCCTCAGCAGTCTTCAGTAAGTCTATTTTACTGTGTTTCTTGAAAGATTTATCATGCTTTACTTTGTCTAAACAGGTATATGAAGAGCTCAAAACATTTTTTCCTCCTGGAATCAAAATTTTGGATGCTAATAATCCAGACCAGTATGTGGAGTTTGCTTGACATACACAAGCAAGCAATTCAGACCAAAACCAAACCAACAAAAGCAATAAAATTTGTATTAGAACTCACTGAATCAAAACTTTTTTGGGGAGTTAAAATTCTGCTAAGGAGATAAATTTGCATAGATGGTATAAATTTTTTTTTTATTGCTCAAGTAAGGTAAAGTTTCATAAGAAGGATGAATATTTGTGATTACTAAGTCAGTTTAATGTAATTTGTAAAGTTAGACGCAAAATGAATGTGTGTCTTTGGAGATTCAAAGATACACTATCTCCACTGTACATTTAACCCATATTCATGCTTTGGCGATACAAATGTCTAATCCTGCATATCACTATCCTTAATGATAGGGAAGATCTGAACTGATATTAATGAAAATGCAACCTCAGGCAACAGGTTAGAAGTGATCTAAATAATATTTTGATCTACACAAACAGGCAAATGACAGTCAGCCTTTGGATAGAGATGAAATAGGATTTTCTGAGTTTAATGTTTATATAAAGTATGTTGAGCATATATAGGTTCTCTCTTGTGTTTTCATGCTTTGCTGCAACAAAAATGTTCAGACTGAAAATTTTATCTGATTATCCAAACTACAGATTGGTCCACTTTGTTTTTATTCTTCTCAGGTCCAAAGAGAAAAGAAATGCCACAAATGATATCAGATATCGGTATTGAAGTTATTAGCAAGACATAGAAATATTTTATCTTGATAGGCTATGTATTGTACAGTACAAATGAAATACTTTTGGGAAGAACATTGATTACATTTAAAAGGCTTGACAACAATGCTTATAACAATGGGGAATTCTCATTGTCAAGAAGTCTAATGTAGTGCTATAATTCCTTCATTAAAACACACTATTTGCACACAAGTGTCACTAGTTCGAAATAAAACTACAGAAATGCCTTAAGAAATAACTTTGATATAGTTTAGATTTTATCGTTTAAGAAAATTTACTATACTTTCCTTTCTTATTATTATTCTCATCTCCTTTGTTGATCCACAACCACCTTTGCATAGCAATTTACACAGGAAAGATAAACACTGTTCTTTTAAGTTAAAATCAACATAGTGTAAAGTAGCTGTATTTCTTACTGCACATTTTCCCATCCTTTAGAACAAACAGTATTGCACTGCAGTTTCTAAACTGAGTCCTTGACTTGAAAAGGATGTCCATGGGTGTAGTGTGAAGGTAACCGCATGAAGCAACAGCTTCTGGGGCTTCTGAAGAGTGTATAGCCTGTGTACCATAGCACCAACTTCAAGAGGTTTCACTCAAACATCTGGACAGAAATGCAAAACAGCACCTGCTGTCTTGTTTCTGTCTTTTCCCTCTTCCTTCTGGGCCTCAGGAAACTGTAAGCTGCATGTCCATGGCTGACGGGGCAAAAGTCTCCTGGGCCTTCATTCAGCTTCTGCAAGGGAAAAGGCTTCTTTTTTTCCACATTACTCCCATTGTGGATAAGGGAAAAGCAGAGCTAGGTCATATTAAGTGCTCTCATTTTGGATGCAGTATAGAAAAGATACTCACACGAATCTCTTTTTAAAGGGCTCTGTTGACTACAGCTGTGAGTTATGGATGTGTATGATAAAGTACTATCAGGAGGTTTTTGCCATCATCAGTGTTGATACCTACATAGTAAAACTGCAGGCGAAGATAATGCCCTTGGATTGCTATTCAAGACAGCAATGTTAATTTCCATTTGGAATATTTCTAATGGCTAATAAAAATAAAAAATGAAATAAATCACAAACTTCTGGTGACATCTTTGTCCTATGCAATTTACCACAGGAAATAAATCACTGAGGCGGGAAACATATGCAGTGGCAAAACACGGGACTTGTCACATCAGTTCAGGATCAACTTGTATCTGTCTAGTTATTTCAGACTTATATTCACCTTTCTTCACTGCCAACTCACTTTCTGACTAAGAATTTTTATGGACTTTTCAGAGTCCATAAATAGCTTTATATTTTGAATAAGAAAATTGGTAGATGTTCCGTTTATCCAGCAATATCAGAATATCTTATAGTTTCCTAAATATGTAAAATATCTGAATGCCTCAGGCTATAAACTTACCTACGAAATTATACACATGGCTTTTTAAGTATATTGTGTTGTCTGGAGCATGAAGATACTACTGAGGCAGCACTGGAGGATCATTCAAGTGAAAATTTGTTTCAGACTTCTATTGACTGTGAACACTCTTATGCAGTGCTTTCTCCCCGATGGCTTTTTCATGATTTCCCTTCTGAATTTTGTTCTTAACACATTGGGATAAGTAAATAAGCCATTTCATTTTTATTTTCCCTTCCGTGAAATGCTTCCCAAGTAACTTGATTAATGTTCAAAACCAATATTTTAGCAGCCACATAATGTAATTAAAATTTCATAAAATAACTATAATCATCCTAGCTTGGTAATAAGCAACCTTATTTATCACACAAATTATTTCTTTGGATTTTCAACAAGCACTTTATTTAGCTAACTAAATGATCTTTTTTCTGAAAGAGGCTTGTGTTTTAAAGCAGACAATTGAAGTCATAGCCAGATTGCCTTGCCACACAGAACCAATATTTAATCAGAGGAGGTTTCAGCTGTGTGCACATTGAAGTTAGCCTGATTTATCCAGAAAAGTGTGCTTGGCTGAGTTCCATTTTAAACCTGTCTGCTCAAACTGCTTTTTTTTATCTTGAAGTGATACTAAATGCACAATGATCCAGTATAAAGGTAGAATGTCATCTGAATAGGATTTTTTGGGGTTTTTTTAGTAATGCGCAGCAGTGTGTGGGTATCTTTGACACCATATGGGCCTTTGCTGTCAATAACAGTGACTGTGAAATCTGCTTGTTGCTGAAGAATCTCTGAGGTGAGGAGAAAGGCATTTTAATTTTTTTCTACTGCTTTTTACGTAACCTCTGTCTTCATACTGTCCCTATAGTCCGATTCTATTTGAGACTGAATGACTTAAAGTGCAGTCCTACTTTAAAAGTGCTTTTGCAAAAAAATGCTAGTGTAATAAATATAACCTATTTGTTATATCCCAATGATTTCCAGATCAAATTTTCTTAGCTTGATCACTAAAATGCTTTTTTTTTTTTTTTTTTTTTTTTCTAGGCATCCATTCTGAAAAACTTCCAGTAGTCTGGAAAGTAAACTGTGCTGTTTCTTCCATGCTCAATACAATCTGAAAACCTTTCTGCTGGGCAAATGCTCCCTTTGGTACAACTATGAAAGATAAAGCATTGCTTTCAAATCCTGACCTTATCTACCACCCTCCATGTAGCCTAAGGCCCACAGTGGGCCTGGAAAGGTGCATCTTAGTACTCATTTGAAACTATAACAGAGAGGGCTCTGCATATTCAACTGTTCATAGTTATGCTGATGATATAAACAGTAGAACACTGTCCCACTTTCTATTGCTTAACACATTCAGATCTGTAGGGATGATAGGACTGGAAAGATGAAAAAAAAAATAGTCAATTTTCCAGAAGCATAAGCAGAAAAAGATGTTTGTAGAATGAAATAGTCATTGTACACTACTACCAGGTTTTAGGGAAGAAGCAGAGTTAAATATTATTCCAAGGTTCAGTATTACAACCAGGAAGCTTTCCCTCTGTGAAAATAACATTTGCAGCAGCTGATGATTTGTGACATTGTGTTGTAATCCAGGAGGAACTTGGAACATGACCAAAGGGCGTTACTAATATTGTGCATGACTAATTATTGAACTTCCCTCTGGGTTCAAACATCCCAGTGTTTGCATAGATGATGCTTTTGTTCATCCATCATTTAAAATGTCTTGCAGCTGGAAAGCTAACCACATTCATAAAAGACCATTCATAAAGCCCGTTGGTGGCAGGGGAGGTGGGGTGACAGTCTGCATTTTTCTGGTCTTTTAACTTCTTTGCTGCTGACCATGATTGCAAATATCATGTAGCTATGGCCACTGGGAAAGTAATTTCTCACATATTTAAGATAGAGAAACTGAAATACATTACATTAAGGCAACAGCCAACAGACAAACCTATTTCTGATAAACAAACCTTATAGTTCTGTGCTCCTGATAAGCTGTAATTTGTTGGATCACACTACTGTTTTTATGAGGTCTTTACAAATGGAAACCGGAAAGCTAGGAAATGGAGGAAGGAGAGAAGCATGTCCAAAATTTAACTTGATGTGGAGCTAGGATAAGGACTGGTCATACAGAGTTGGAATCTGCTGGGTTCTGTACTCTAGATTTATTTTCGCTGATTATCATAGAATCAAGGAAAAATTGGGCTTGGAGGGACCTCTAGAAGTAAACTGAAAAGAATACCTTGCTCTAAGTAGATAGGTGAAGCTGAACAGGACTTTCTATCCATCGCAAGATAAAAATTGTACAAATGCTTACTTCTAGGACTAACCCCTGTCAATCTTAGTTGTCCGTTTTCATTCTGACCTCTGTGAATGGCCTATTTCTTCTTCAGGTAGAAAACAAAAATTCGTAACATTTTCCAGGTCTTACACAAAACTCCTGAAGAAAGGAAATTAGATTTAAGGATTGGCCTTAAGTCTCATAAAAAGCATTCATCATTTCAACAGTTATGTTTGAAGTATGTCACTACTACAAAACATAGATAGGAAGAGAAGTATTCAAATTTCAGTATTTATTTTCATAGACTTTGCTTTGAAGAGAATCTTGGACATCAAGCTCAAAGCTCCAAAAGAATATTTCTCTTCAGAAAAAGAGGAGGCACTAAATATCCCAACTTCTTTCACAGATTGTTTCTTGTATACTCATTTTCCTCTCCTTTTTCAGGAGCATTCTGATTAGAACTTCTCTGCAGAAAAATCAATACTTATTTCACAAGAATGAAGCTGACTTTGAATGGTAAATGGAAATTGAACCTTGCAAAGCTTTGATTCCTCAAATATGAATGTGTTAAATGGACTCCCCAAAAAGCCTGTTTATTCCCCCATTTAAAAGAATGATGTGCACAAAATCATAGAATGAAATTACTGGAGAACTCACACACTTGCAGAGTAGATGAGAATTATCCATGAGCGAGTTCTGGGAAAGCCCAATGCTGTGTTCAACAATAGCTAATTATTAAATGAGAGCCCTGCTGATTTTCCTTTCTGTTTCATATTTGATTGACAAAAACTTGTATGCAGTGTACACAGCATGTTAAATGCATACATGCACACATGCGTAAGTGCACAGGTGTCTGCACCTGTCAGATGGGGAGTCTTTTTGACTTCTGTGTTGAAATTCGATTTCTGAAAAGGGACAAGAATAGCCTGCTAAAAATAAAATACTGTTCAAAGAAAGACAGGTATTAGACACACAGTTA
This sequence comes from Serilophus lunatus, assembly GCA_013399895.1. Taxonomy (NCBI): domain Eukaryota; kingdom Metazoa; phylum Chordata; class Aves; order Passeriformes; family Eurylaimidae; genus Serilophus; species Serilophus lunatus. The sequence continues at coordinate 14,863 of VXBA01004391.1, read as the reverse complement.
TTTTATATCTGTGTAGCTATCTCAAAATGTTTGCTAATTTTGGAAATGCAGGTGCTGACTGTAAGGGCTGAGTACATGATTTTCAATGGCTGCAGAAAATGGATTTGAGGATGTAATTCTATCATCTGGAATTAAACACACTAAATGGTGCACAGTCTTTGCTCCTATATAAAATCTCACTGGTGAAAGGTTACTTACAAGTCAAGGTAAAAAGTCCTGAATCTGTCTTTATTACATTTTTAGTAACAGGATATTGTGAAGCAGAAATTACAGAGGAGTGAAGTGCTTCATTAAAAGAATAGAAGCAACGTAGCCAGTCTTCATATTAACTATGTAATTGCAAAGTGTTGCACTAAGATTCTTCTTTCAACTTTTTTTTTCCTTGGGAATGGGAATGTAAGTATGATCTGATCTCTTGACATATGATCATAGAATCATAGAATAATTTTGGTTACAAAATACTTCCAAGGTCATTGAGTCAAACCTTGAACCAAACACTACCTTTTCAACTAGACCAACACTCTAAGTGCCACATCCAATCATCTCTTAAACATTTCCATGGACGGTGACTCTATCACTTCTCTGGGCAGTCTGTTTCAATGCTTGTCCATGACAAAATTCTTCCTGATGTCTAATCTGAATGTCCTCTGGTGCAGCTTGAGGGTATATCCTCTTGTCCTGTCACTAGTTGCCTGGGAAAAGAGGCTGACCCACATTTGGCTAAAACCTCCTTTCAGGTAGTTGTAGTGAGTGATAAGGTCTCCCCTGAGCCTCTGTTTCTGCATTCTAAACAATCCCAGCTCCTTCAGCTGCTCTGCATAGGACTTACTCTCCAGAGCCTTCATCACCTTTATTGCTCTTCTCTGGACACATTCCAGCACCCTGATGCCCTTCTTGTAGTGAGAGGATCGGAACTGCACACAGTACTCGAAGTGTGGCCTCTACAATGCTGAGTAGAGAGTCACTTCCCTGGTCCTGCTGAATTAGTCTTCAAAATAGCATGAGTTTCTTCATACGACAAAAGCTTAAGTGGAGAAAGGTGATAAGCCTAAAGAGAAGTATCTATTAGATGCCTAAAGAAAATTATCTATTGGAAGCAAATAATTTTAGCCCCTAGAGCTGAAGGAAAGCTATTTTTTTCCCAGCAGAGGGTCAGGGGAAGCCTCAGTAAGGCTAAGGTTATGGCTCTGTGCACATTAATATCAAGACTGAACACTGCTGAGTCACTAGGGCAGTACAAAACAGGTTTGGATCAGGCATGAGCCGACAAACTGTTCACATTTTTGCCTAATTATTCTGAAATATCTCAATTTGCCCTTTGTGCCTCAGAGACGACCAAAGTCAGTTCTAACTGATTAATGTTGCAGAAATCCCTTGTATCCTGAAGTCCACTAAACCCAAGTCTCTAAAAGTTGGCAAAGTCCACTGCTTAGTTGCCTTATGTGGAAACATTCAGAAATGTAAACTGTGGAGACCTCTCCACTCGGAGAGGCAAAGTACAGTCATGATTTAGGCCAGTGGAGATCACCATAAACCTCTTCCTGATAACAGTTTTAGCTAACCTGGCAAACCTGGCAGGGTGTCCTGCTATTGCTCATGTTCAGTAGTTGTTGACACCTCCAGGTCCTTTTCTGCCAGACAGATTTCCAACCCCTCTTCCCACAGCCTGTAGCACTGCATGGAGTCATTGTGACTCAAGGGCAGGACCCCAGTTAGCTTTGTTGAACTTGATATCACTGGCCTCAGTGCATTATTCCAAACCACGCAGGACCCCCTGCAGAACCTTTCTACTCTCCAGCAGATCAATCCTCCCACATTTAGTTTTGTCATCTGCAAATTGAATGAGGGTGACCTCACTCCCTTGTCCAGATCATCAATAAAGATATTAAACATGACTGGCCCCAATACACAACCCTGGAGAACACAACCAGTGGTCAGCTGCCAGCTGGATGTAACTCCAGCTGGATGTAACTCCACTCACCATCACACTTGGGGCCAAGCCATCCAGCCATATTTCTACGCAGTGAAGAGTACACCCATCTAAGCCACGAGCAGCCAGTTTCTCCAGGAGTATGCTGTGGGAAACAGTGCCAAAGACTACTAAAGTCTAGGTAGACAACATCCACAGCCTCTTCCTCATCCACTAAGTTGGTCACCTTGTCATAGAAGGAGATCAGGTTGATCACACACCTTTCACAAACCCGTGCTTGCTGGGCCTGATCCTGATGGCACTCTAGATGATCTGCTCCATGACCTTCCCTGACAATGAAATCAGACAGACAGACCTGCAATTCTGTGGATTGTCCTTCCAATCTTCTTGTAAACAGATGTAACATTACTAACCTCTAGTCAACCGAGACCTCCATGGGTAGTCAGGACTGCCAGTAAATGATGGAGAGTGGCTCTCTGAGCCCTTCCAACAGCCCCCTCAGTACCCTTGGGTGGAACCTCCTCAGCCCTATTGACCTGTGGAGTAGCAGGCTGCTGACCATTTCTCCTTGTATTACAGGGCTTTGTTCTGCTCTCCATCTCTGTCTTACAGCTCAGGGAGCTGGGTACTCTGAGAACAACTGGTCTTACTATTAAAAACTGAGTCAAAGAAGGCATTTAGTACCCCAGCTTTTTTCACATTCTTTGCCACTACATTGCCCTATCCCAGATGCAAGAGATTATCATCTAGTCCAATTGCCTGACTGCCTTAGGACTGACTAAAACTTAAAATGTATTATTAAGGGCATTGTCCAAACATCTCTTAACCACTGACAGGCTTGATGCATCAATTACCTCTCCAGGAAGCCTGTTCCAGGGTTTGACCACTCTCTTGCTACATGTAAGGTCCTGCTCGTAAGAAGGAATAACCTCGTGCACCAGTGCACACTAGGACTAGCAGGTGGGAAGCAGCTTTGCAAAGAAGGCCCCATGGGTCCTGTTGGACACGAAGTCGGATATAAGACACTAATGTTCCTCTGTGGCAAAGATGGCAAATAGACTTCTGGGCTTCATTATGAAATTCATTGCCAGCAGGACCCTTCTCCTCTACTTCTACCTTTCCTGTCTACACCTAATTTGATGAAAAAGTAAAAAATTAGTCAAGAGGGATGTAAATATTGGCAAGTACAATTTCCCTCTCAGTCCCACTCGGGTTTAGTCCATGGCTTCCTCTTAATTGTTTTTCAGATCTGATTGAAATATTAGGATTTATATTATTTCTATAATTTGTTAAGCAAGCATAACCAAAACTATAATATTTACTGAATTATCTCCTTCACATTCTTCACATCTCTGTAAATGTTTATCAGTTCCTCAAACACCAGTTTCAGACTGTCATTTGGTTCTGAAAAAACTGCTTTCTTCTATGCTAAAAATACAAGTGATAGTACCTAAGTAAATAAAAACCTGACAGAGGACCATGAAGTCATCTCTTGCAAATGACAAAATCATAAACCTTGCTAAGTCATTAGTGATACAATCATTAGCCTTTTGATAATTATAATAAATAATACAAAAATCTATGTTTGTTACTTGTGTCTAAGTAACACAGGCTTATGCCTGTGGTTTTTAAAGATGATTTGAAACGTTAAACCACAAACCAGTAAAAGCAGTGAAAAGAATAATTCTAAGGAATGTATGCACTCTGTCCTTTTCTTTCCCAAAGAGAGACATGTTACTTGTGTCCAAGTAACAAATACATACCTTGGCCTAAGCAATTTGACAGTTTCTGACCTGCAGAGGTTAAAACCTGTGTATGAACCAATAAATCTGGCTATTAAAAAGAAAAAAAGTTGAACTGAAGGTGAGATTTTAGTATTTCATTGAATCAGATCATTAAAGTTGAGTTTTAGCCCATAACAAACAAAAAAGATAAAATTATGAAATGCTGGTTCTTTGCCAAAAAAAAAATTAAAGCACTATGGGTTTATTTTTATCTCAGAAAGTCAATGCTCATTCACTTAGCAGCTTTCCCAGATGCAATGAAAATTTAAATAGAAAGCTCAAGGCAGTATTATTAAATGATTTCCTCACTCTTTGATAGAGAAACATGCAGAACACAGATATCTTAATACAGAATATGTATAACCCACATAACCGCAGTGGGACAGAAATGGTCTGAAGTGAGAAGAAACAGAGCTCTCTGTTGCAAGAAACTTAGTTTTGTTCTGTCATTCCAGCTTTTGAAAGGGAACAGAGGAAAGTGTGTGCATAATTCTTGCTTATAGCTAGCTTCTATTTCTTGAAAAAAGACTAAAATCTGTCACTTGTACTTCACGTTTTCAGTGGAACCTCTCTAGTGAGACCTTAAATCCTTTCAAGTATCACAACATCTTCAAATGGGAGAGGAGAGGACAGGAGAGGAGAGGACAGGACAGGAGAGGAGTTATCTTTTTCTATCTATACAAGTATTTTTTCTTTTCAGTTCATGTGTGGATTGTAGTTTAGTACTGTGCATGTCCCAATAGACATTAGCCAAAGGTAAGGATTTTTACAATACTTACTCATATGTCAAAGATTCAAAGCAACTGCACAGAGCACATGTACCTTACTCTTTAATGCATCAGGCAACACAATTTAGTGGTAAAACAATACCACTGAGAGGACTACAAAATATTTCAGCAAATCTCATATGCTTGCGCTATGTAGGCATTCTATTCCTTTGAAAACTGGAGTCTTCATTTTCATACAAGTTTTTTTCTTCAGTGTTTTAAATTCTAAAAAATTATATAATCCTCTACTAGAGAAACAAAAATAAATCTGTCAAAACAAGGGCAGAAAAAGCAAGGTTTTTTCCTTCTTTAATTGACAAGTCTCTTACACAGTCGTTTTCTGCTTCATTTATCTGCAGCTGAAATATAACAGAACAAAGGATTTTCAGTGATCTGTATGAACAGGATTGTAGATTTTAACTGTCACAGCATTTTAGGATTGTGCAATACTCTGTCACACAGAAGGGTAATGTCAGAAAGGGACAGTTGTCCTTATTCTTATGGAAGGTAGAGCAACTGTGATAATTCTTCCTAAAAATGGTTACACTTCCCATCATTGCTTGTTTCTTGAGCAAGATAGCCAGTAGAAACATTACATTAGCCTCCTATACCCTGATACTAAATTCAAAAAGTTACTTTTTCATTAGGAGGTGAGTCTGTGAATAATTTTCAATAGGTTCAAAATTTCTATGCATGCAATTTAGTAAATAATAATTTAGTGAGACCTTAATCTTTAAATCCTTCCAAGTATCGCAGTATCTTCTCTCTACAGAAAGAATAGTTCCAGTATAATCTGGAAAAAATTCTAGAAAATTCTAAATTTTGGGGTTCTCTTCTACATCTTAGCACATTCTTGTTTGTAGGTTGATCTTTCTTTGTTTCTTTCTTTTTTGGAAACTAATTTTAAATTAATTTTAAAAATATTTTGGACTAAAATGCTTTTATTATAAACAAAATTTTAACTCTGAATGGGATTCATAAAAAAATCAGTTTGAATTAAGACAGGGCATTTTTTCTTTTGGCTTGTCTACTTAATTTTTTTCTCTATAACATTTGTTTTATAAATACGAGCAATCTAAGTTTAAAACTACCCAACCTAGTCCTCAAAGCAGAGAAATATCCTTGAATTTTCAGTGTTGCTAGCAGTAGTTAGTTATCACTGCACAAATTGCAGAACTCAAGTATGGGCCATTCAATTTAAAACATGTCTCTCTTTGGGAAAGAAAAGGGCAGAGCACGTACATTACTTAGAATTATTCTTTTAACTTCTTTCACTGGTTTGTGGTTTAACATTTCTATGCATCTTTAAAAACCACAGGCATAATCCTCAGGCAGACTAAACACACAAAACATACCAAAGTCAATGTTTCGTGATTTCCCGCCTGCTTTCAGGGTATTGGAATTAATTAAACCTGAAGCTTCTCTAAAACAAACGTCCTACCCCCAAGTTAAATACTCTGTTTTTATATTTGCTTGGAATATTGCTCCCCAACACATTTCCTTGTTACTATTTTCAAGGAGCTAAACTGTTACCCAGGGGACAGGTCATATTCCTGGTATTTCACAGGCCAACAGCAGCAGAAAAATACAGTGTTTATGTGAGGCCTCTTAAATTGTTTATGCACCAACAGTGGAAAACTGCTGTCCCTGCAGTTCTCCACACTTCATTTCCTATCCACCTTATGCCACGACACTCTCCTGAAAACGTTACCCTGTCCCTGCAAACCTGATCAGCTGTGCTACAAGTGCAAAAAGGAAGCTATCTGAACTCTCTGGTTTGTGAAATAAAAGAGGGCTGGGAATTAATTTTCCACAGGGATTGTGACTCCAACTATCTTCCTAACTCACTGACAAGGACTTCTCTCAGGAGGAGTATTTTTTGCAGACCAGCCTGCAGCTGGGGAGACTGTGGGTATGATGCTGGAAGAGCCAGGAAGGATACAGGAATATGGTGTCTGCAGGAACATAACCTTTGTCATGCATGCTGTTTTCTTGTATTTTGATGCTAGCTCATTGTGAACATTTAGATGGTTGAGTAGCTGCAAATGCTATAAAGTGCTTTTAATGTTAAGTTAGAAAATGGTAATGTAGAATCATACATTGGGCACACACTACCAATGAGGAACTTTCCTATTTAGCACATGAATTTTAAATTCACAGTTTTCCCCCTACAGAACACAGATGCACATGTGTTTGATTTTGTTTTGATTTGTTTTTTGTTTTGTTTTGTTTTAAGGAATCCAGAGATTTCAGAGAGGGGTAAGTGCAAAGAAATCTTCAGATGGGCAAGCAAAATTATTATAGCAGAGAATTCAGCTCTAGTTACCAAACAGTGCAGTAAAGAAACAAGAGTTATTTCAATGACATATCTTTTTCTAATATACTAAATTAGACATTGCAATATTCTGACTCTAAGATATGAATTTATGTAAACACGGCTATAGCATAAATATAGTATATAAAAAAAAAGACTTGTAAAATTTAATGTAGAATGTGACTAAATCACTAAATGACTTTTTTTCTTAGATTCAGAGAATTACTTTGCATCTGCTATAATTATTGTTCATAAGCAGTTCATAAAAGTTCTTTCTTTCAAGGCCCTACAAATTCCGTTGTTTGACAACTTGACTCCAATATAAAGTGGCTTTTCAATGGTATCAAAAATGCCTGGGGAATTATAATAAAAAACTAATACAGTAAGAAGATGCCATCTGTAGGGATCTCCTTGTTTCGAAATAGAAAAAAAAAAAAAAGAAAAAAAAGAAAGTTTCAGGTTGAATTACGCTTTTAAATCACATGTAGAGAAAAATAGTTTGTCCATTCCGAGTAATGGTCAGACTATGATCAGAGTATCTAATTATCACAGGTTTATGTGCCAAAACTTCAAATTAGTGTGACAGCTTTCTGTCAAATTTTAGGTCTGAAAAAAACTCTCAAATTTGATGGAGTAGCCCATTGCTGTAAAGGAGCTTCAGTTATGCAGTCCTTCCCTTTGTTTCACAGAATATAAGATATTTGGATTTATATCTTCACCTTGTACAAATAATTTGAAATTAGCCAGTACTGTTATCCTGAAGAAATAAACCATACAATTGGTAAGACTGCATTGTTATGAAAATCCCTTTGTAAGCACAATAAAAGAGTGACTGTATAAATCTCACTGGTTTTCACATCTGAGCAATTCAAATATTGAGAAACATATTTCTCATCTATATGGACTACTGGTTTTATGCTTTCTTTTCTAAAGTTTTGATTTAATAAGCATAGTTACTGAATTCTGTTATTGAAGAACGGTAATACAGAAATAACTCTTTTCTTGACTCAAGGAGCTCTTGCTGCACTATATAATAAGGTCCACAGAAATCTCCTATAAGATTAAAGTTATAATAATACAACACAGCTGAACTGTATAGAATGAAATCATGAATCCAGTGTCAACCAGTCTGAGTGGATACTGCCACTTCAGGAGCTTTGAGGATGGTGACAAATTTGTGATGTTCAAAGGAATATATGATCACTTCTAACCTTATATGTTCATTCTCAAGATTATGGATCTGCATACACACATTTTTTCATCATTCTATTTTCTCTGGCAGTAGAATTTTTCAACATACTTTTTCATTCAGAAAAATGAAACCACAATATTGCAATATCATTTAAATATTCCTTGGCCATAAAAATAAATAATTTTAAGTTGTTATGTAAAATAAAACCAAATTAGTTTCTAGTCCCACCCTGTTAACAGTGTATTGATTTGTATTACATCAAATCCTGCAGTTGTTCCTTATCTATCTTTCTTTAAGAAAACAAACAAACAAAAAAAATAAACTGTGAGAAAAAAACAGGACAAAAGAAATCATATAAAATGAGCATAATAGGAAAATGGAGAAAAACTGTTCTTCAGAAGGAGAAAACCAAAAATTATAAGCATAATAGGCAATAGAAATATATAACACATGAATAGTGCAATGAAAATTTTGTTTTTACTTTGTGGGCATCATTTCAGGAAATTCGAAATAGGTTTACTTCAGGACACTCCTAAGAATCAGGGACAAACCAATGACAGAGGCTAGTTGGTACCCAGATGCCTGCTTGAAATGACCTGATGAGAGAAAGGGATAAGCTACGAAGGTAAAAAAAAAATCTTATGTTTAATTTAATAAAAAGATGAATTCAATGGAGAACTTCAAAGAGAAATTTATAACCCTCAAAACAACAGGTTGGAAGAACAATCTTTAAAGCATTCTTAAAACATTAGAAAGACTCCATTGGTCAAGGCCAGAAAAGAATGACACATGATGCTTGGAGCCTAGATAAAAGTATATCAATGCAGGAAAAATATGTAGATTTTATAAAATGTGCCATTAATCAACAATATTTGGCTGTAATCTGGAGGAAAGTGCAAAAACAGAATTAATATCTACAGTTCATACAAGACCTTCTGAAAGGAGAGATGTTCCTACCGTTTAAAATGTTACAGAGAAATGTAATGCAGATAAACTTAAGAACAGACAATGTTCTCACCTGGAGGTATCAGAGAAACAAAGTTTTAGCTTGAGTGGAAGGAAACAGGATTGATATTGATAGTAAATTACATACCTTCCCAGTAGAAAAAAAATAGTAAATTAGATTGCTGTTAGATGAGATTACCCTGAGGTACGACATAGTGAAAGGAGGGAATGGACCAGTACAGACCCTAGAGGACTTGCAGCTAAAAATAGTATATTGGAAGGGAAATAAAGAAGCAAAGAATCAGAAAAGAATAGAGGCCTGGGAGCAGAGATTGAAAAGATTTTAAGGAAGCTAGAATTGCTAAAAGTGAGTAAAACATAGAAAGTAAAAAATTTGGTCCATATTGTATAATTCAGCTTGGAAAAATCATTCTAATGAGGGCTGTTTCTTCAGAGTGGGATAGAGGTTGCAGAAAAGAATTGGCAAATAGCTCAGTATGGCAATTGCAATGCATGTACTCTGTGACCTAACTTTATTGTCAGCATAAAGCGAGGTTCAGCTGCTCAAAAATTAGACAGCTAAGTGCAAACAACTTACCTTATGCTCTCTTTCTAGACAATATAATAGATCTATTTTAAGATATGATGAATCACACTCTGTGAGGAACTTAATTGACTTGAAGAGGGACATAGACAAAAAGCCATTATATGTACAAATTAGGGCAGAAATCCTACCAGAAAGGTTTATGTAAACCTGGATTCAGGTTATTGTTCTGTTCTCTTGTATGGTCTTCCATGAGTTGGTTTTGACTATACTGTCTATTAGAAGAGGATCAAGGAGTCTGAATTTCTTTTCAGTACTAGAAATATTTATTTTCACCTACTTAAGCCTAGGTTTTAATAGCTGTGGTATTTGTTTGTATGTCCTTGCTCTGATCTCCACAAGCCTCTCCTATATATTTTTTCCCTGCCTCTCATCTTCATATAAGGAGACACTATAAGAGGGATGAAATGTCTGGTTTGCATGCAAAAAAAGTTTAAATCCTGAAAAATAGTGGTGATAACAATAAAAGAGAATTTATTAAAGCATCTATGTTAAGCTAGTTTTATTATTATTTATTAAAAAAAAATCTGATAATCTGCTTCTACAAAATTCATCCAAGTCTGTTTTGGGTACACTGAACTGATGCATTTTGGACACCAAAACACCCTAGCTGTGCACAGCATATTGAACAGTAGCTGTTGTAGTGCCTGCAAATTTTATATGCCTATTTATATTCCTACATTATTTTTCCATTATATACCATTTTTGCATAGGACTCTAATGATTTTACTAGCATAGAAATGATTTTCCTAGCACAGCACAAGTCTGACACCTGAGTACCACCATATCAACATCAGTGCACTGCACAAAGCATCAATTTCTATTATTAACTGAAACCTTCATATCTGTTCTGCTTTTATCTGTGCCTGATCTGCAACTGTACAAACAGGAAAAAAAAAAAAAAAGGTGTGAATATTACCCCTACTGCAAATGAAGGGCTAAGCTTCAGAGTTCCTGTTCATGGTTCTGTTGAAGGTCCATGTGAGAATGAGAAGATATTTAAAGATTTGCAGCTTTTTTAAAACTATGATTTTTCTAAGTAGTATTTGTCTACTCTATGGTCTAATAAACTCTTATTATTTTGTTCATGGCATCTGATCTTCATTGAACTAAACCATTCTATTTGCTTAGTTTAGCCAATTGAGAATTTTCCAAACTAAATTAAACAAAAAAAAAATTAATTTACTTAAGATTATGACAATTTTCATACATGCTTGCAACTATTTGACTCCAGTGAACCACTGCCTTAATATTTTTCTAGAAATCATCAAGTTTACTCAGAAAGTGAATCGGGAATCTACAAAAACTTAAAAGCAGTGGTAAGTTTAATTGATGCAACTACCCATTGATACCACTTTATGTTTTCAAGTATTTGGTATTTTGCTTCTAAGGAAGTTTTCAGAGCACTAGTATTTTGAAGTGTGAAGGCTGTAAAAATTTAGCTCAGATGCGTCTACAAACCTTTGACTGAACTATGCAGCATTTACAGTTAAGGATGTCTTTCTCATGATGACTGCACCTTTTGGATTTTAAACTCCATAAGCAGTTCTTAATGTTCTCCTAAGGCATTTTTTTTCTTTCAGTGATATAATCCAAGTTTCACATTTTGTCTTCTTGTCTACAAATATACTTTCTATGACAGAATAACAACATATTTCATATGATTTTACGTTGTCTTTGTAAAGGCTTCATTTTGAATGAAGAACTATCAAATTTTCTGCAACTGATATGTAAATGAAAATGGTATTTTTTTCTAAAATGTTGTAATGGCCTGGGTTTTACCAACAGGTAAAAGAAAGTAAGCATGTGAACCAAATAACAGTGAAAGGGGAATAACTTTCCTTCCATGCTTCTGATTTCTACAACTCCTTGCCAAACTAATCTCTGGCTAATCTCAGCCTTACTGCATGTATGATGTGTATGCACACACAAATCTGGCTGAAGACCATCCAAGAACAGCTTCATGCAGCAAGTTTCTTTTTTGTCAGATTGAGAGTATGTCATATATAAAGAGCATGTCATACTTGTAACAGAGCACTTCATCACAGATTTAATATCAGTGCTTCCAGGAAACTAAGGAAACAGTAGGTAAGCAATAAAAAAAGGTATTGATTGCACTCAATGCCTATCTATGAACATAGGCAACTAAAGTGACTGCTGGACTGCAAGATGAATTAGTAAGAACATATCACATTATCTTAAACAAGTCAAGATGGTAAGTTTTTGCCCATATATGAGGCATTCCTAATGAGAAATAGTAAGAGGCACTGGCGAGCAGCTATCTCATCTTTACTTTCTAAAACCCTGTAAGCTTTAACCAAACACTGGACTGAAGAAAAATTTCTTTCACAGCAATCTCAGGGGTGTCAGAGTATCACATCTCAGGAGGACAGACCTTTATGACACCACATAAAGGTGATTTTAGCTGTGTTTTTCTACAAAAACATGAAACGCTTTGGGTAATGCAGGTGGTTATACATCGAGGCAGAAGGGTGGAAGAAAGACAACGGTGACTCAAATGTTGAGTCAGCTTCTCTCATGCATTTCTACAATCCACCCACATGTTCAGAAAGACAAAAATCCTCAGGGAAAGATTCCTAGTGCTCCTTTATTTTTCTTGTGATGGTAAGAAATGTGCTGTTTGAACCCTGAAGTCCTAGTGACTCATATATATGAACATAGCACCATAGCAAAATGACAGCCTAAATGTTCATTTACAACTATCCCACAGGACAATCAACTCTACAACAAAAATATTATCTAAGGGCCTTTATTTAAGATATACCAGGCCATCTGTTCTTGTGAATTACAAATTAAAAAATAAAAACAAAACCGAAGCAGTTCAATTTTATAGATAGTATTTGTGAAGATCAGAAATATTTTTAACTTTCCTTTGCCTTGTTGTTGTCTACTGTTGCCGAATGGCATATTAGCCATGACACATTCTTTTGTTTCTAGGTTTCACTTTCTACCCTCTGACTTTCTTTTTTCCCTCACATCTTTTGAAGAATAGGCCACTTCTTTCTGTTTTATACATTCAAGATTCTACAGCAGTTTGATTTGCTGACTTAATTTTATCTAGGCAGCATTTTCTCATTAAAATGTTGCTCTCAATTACCTAAAAGATACCCATGTTTCACCTGTCAGGTGTCAGCCTTTCAGCAGATGACATCTTGCTCCCATCACTAATGATGATTATACCAGAGGTCATTGTGTGGGAGACATACTTGTCACTTCACTGACATGATAGAAAATGCACATAAAAGCTCTTCATTTATGCATTACAAATTTCCTCCTAATCTCACCAGAAATTCCACTTTGTACACTTGTAAAAGGAAAGCATCAATAAATTTGTTGACTGTGAAGTTAATTTCTCATCAGCTCCAGGGATTTCAGGGTCTGTATGCTCCAGCGACAGTGAATTTTTGCAGAATGTGGTATTTCATCCCTGCAACTCAGCAGGTAGCCTCATTTTGGTTGTAATCATGCAGTATCAGTATCTGTTCAATTTTTATCCTGAATCATATCTGTTGAGGCTCTTGTCCTTATCTGACCTTGATAAACTGATTGCATTTGTGAAGCTTACAATATGCTCTTTAGACTCCTTTTCAGATGAGTTATTGGTTGAGCAGTTGGATATAGTTGGTTAATCTTCCTGTGCCTTTGGGCAAGAAATCATCTCTGGTGAAAGCTGCTGTGATGAAACTTAGAAAATGTTCTGCTTTACTGGGGGAGGGAGAAAAGGCAGGCAGTGGTGGATCCTTCTATGTTCTACTATTAATTTTTATTTTGTGGCATTGTTATGTCTTCCAAAGAATTTAGAGTATATTGTTCCCTTCTGAATAGAAGCTTATAGGAATATGTATGGTACATTCTTTACTAGATTTTTGTGTCCCTAAGGGAAAGGAGACTGCAACTGGCTGCTCATAATATTTATTTAAGTCATACTCAAGAAAGTTCTCTGAGTTGCAACTCTACGTAATAGAAAAGGTATTTTGACTACGGTAACAACTAGATCCCACACAACACAATAAATTATTGTTTCCCATATCTGATAAATTTAGATTTCTCTTTTTCAATCTATAGAAAATGTAGAGACTAGATTTTCACTGAACATCACTACAAACAGCGTTTATAAGTCTGAGAAGAATAGGAAGAGGGATGAAGATGCCAAACTTTGTGGCAAATTCCCACTAAAATTGTAATAGATGCTAATGATAAATGGAAACAGGAAAAAAATCCTAATATCTCAGGAAACTGTGACCAGATTGCACCTTCATTGAGACACTGGAGTGGTTTGATCTCTTCTACATATTGGCAACACTTGTTTAGCTTTCCAATAAAAAGTATTGTCAGACCATAAGTGAATCAAATTCTTTTATGTGTTTCGTCACTCACGAGCTAAGACTTATGAATGAGGTGTTGAATGTCTGTGTAGAAATCCTCAGCCAGAGTAAGAATTATGGACATCTTTGAACATCACCCCGGACACAGACAGCTTTCACTATGGTTCTACAACGATAGGTCTGTAAATTCCTGATTGACTAGACAAAGTGAGTTTGTTACTGTGAGTTCACTGGCAGTCTGAGAAAAAGAAAGAAGATAATTTGTATTCATTTCCTAGAGCACTGTGGGAAAAAATCATGCATTACCACAAACTAAAACAACAATGAAAAAGAACTATTCTTTAAAATACAGTTCATTCAGCAGTCTTCTCCAGAATTAATGTAAAAAAAGATTTGTAACAGCAGATCATAAGAGGTTCTCATCTTCAGTAGAAGGAAGTATCTTCACAGATGCTTTCTGTTACTGGTTTGGGAAAAACCCAAAAGTATCTTAGATATGAAAAAAAGAGAGAATTAGACAACTAGCAGAGGGTAGTGTCATACCTCTGCCATATAGCAGCTATGCTGGGTAAAAAAATGTAGTAAGAAGGTAGTAATTGAGATAGATTAGTGATTCCTGCCATTCACAATGAAAAATGCTTCAGGGAGGAGACTGCATTTCTGCCAATATCACCAGTGTTTCCATATAGCTAATTATTTTCTGTAAAAATTACATAATCATAATTTTAGCTCTTCTCCACAGACACCACCTTGTTGCAGGAGAGAAGCTTGCGTGCCCTTATCAGTTTGCAAGCTATGCTGGTGTAGGCATATGACTCCAGTAGAGTGTCCCATGCCAGACAGGTCTCAACTGAAGGGTCAGACTAAGAGTGTCCATGGGTAGAGTAGGATAGGCTCGCTAGCCTCCTGGCAGCTATCCTAGGAGAAGGACACCTGTAACCTTAAACCTGGGCAGACTGAGCTCGCTTAGCCCTGTAAGGC
>VXBA01004390.1:191200-425743 GCA_013399895.1 Serilophus lunatus | reverse complement strand
CCTTCCCTTCCCTTCCCTTCATCTGGAAACTCTTCAGCCTGCACTGCAACAGCCCAGACTTGCTAAGGCTGTCAAGATGCATCCCATCCAGCTCAGCAGCATGAGTTAACCCTCTTTGTTCCCTTTTCTTCTGACTAAGCTATAACTTCTGGTGTTTTTTTCCCCTTTTAAGAAATTTTCACTGGAACAAAAATATCATGTGAAAAAAGGCATTTTCAGCTTGGAAGGATTTGTCTCTGGAAGGTGAACTGCATCTCACCCTGCGGTGTGCATATGGTGTGGCAGCTGCAATTTCTGCTGTCATTTTGAGCATATGTAAGGCATTAAGAGGTGAGGGTTGGTTCCTTGGTCATGGTATTTGGAACACAGATCCTCAATTTAGGATGAAGGATCTTTTTTGCTCATTTCTTTCTCTTTTTCACTTGGTTGATAAAACTCAATTCACTATAAGCTCCCCAAGGCTTTGGTAACAGCAGTCATTAAGAACTGCTAGGAAGGAGGAAAAGAGACTTTAAAGATGTGTCTGTACTCCTGAGCACAGCTGAAGCAATGGCAGAGTAGGTATTTCAGGTGGAGAAAGCTGTTGCTAAGAGCTGGAGAAAAGATTCCTGAGGAAGTGAAATACCACAAGCCAGGAGCAGGCGTTTGAGGGAGATAAGTCAGAGGCTTCAGGTAAGTCAGAGAGGGAAATACCTCCTGCCAGAACTGCTGTGTAGAGGAGGGAAAGGTTCTGTGGGCAACATGGAATGAGAGATTTAGCATCTGTTACTTGTGATCTGGAACACAAACCTCAAGAGGTTTGCTTCTCTAACACCTCGTCCTTTTGTCATGCCTCTCTAGATTTCTGCATAGATGATCTTTTAGGTCTTTTCCAACCCAAGCCATTCTATGAATTTCCCTCTGCCCCCTCTCCTTATACTGTCTGCTAAAGGTATCTCCAGCTGTCTGCAAATAAGGGAGGTGAGATGCAGAACTGCTTGTGCAGTACAACTTCTTTAATGCAAAATCTTTCTGGTGTTTCTTGCAACATGTGCAGTGTCTGATTGTGGCTTGACTTTGTGTTCTGCTGTTGTTTGAAGACTGGTATTTTCAGATAAACCTGAAGAAAAGGGGCTCTCCAAAAGTCCTAACCTCCATACACTTGTTCTGTGGAGATGTGGATGACAAGTGAGGGCTCCTGCTCTGGGATATGAGTAAAATCCAAAAGACCACTGCTCCACTTCAGCCATAGGAGCAGCCAGCACTGAAGTGGCAGATTGGCCTGTTAAAGAATCAATTTAATGCTGGTGGCTTGGGGCACAGGTTCAGTGAGAATTACAGTTTCAACTCTGGAGATAGGAGCCCGAGGCGAGGCCCTGAACTGCTGACCCTTTGTACAACAAAGGCCATCGGGACCTGTGACTCACTAGGGGCACCTGACACTCAGAGACACAACAGGAGCCTACCAACTCCAGACTTTCCCACCTTTAGACTGTGAGGGAGTAAAAGCCCAAGAATTCCTTTGTTCTGGGTCCCTCCCCAGAGACACCAGCTTCAGCTATTATTTTGTTATTAGTTATTACACTATGATTAAATTATTCTAAATATCTGGATGTCTGAGACTGTGCCATAGGAAACCTGCGGTGGAGCTGGAGAGGAAACCTGGTCTGACTGTGTGAGTGGAGGGGGAGGAGCTGTGAAGGGGCTTTGATCCCAGCTCAGGTGGTGCCATAGTGACTTCCAGAGTGGCTCCTGGATGGTCAGACAGAGAAGTTTCCTTAACAGACCTACCTCTATGTGATGGCATGTGCTCCCCTGGGAATTGCAATTCCCTTCACAGTGGCCAAGATGCAGCCTGTCAGTGCATCCCCATCACTGCTTGTGCTCCCTGCAGAGCATGCAGAGCCTCAGCCTGGATATTCTTATATTCCTATTCCTCAGCCCATTCCCATAATACTCCATGTCTCAGAAAGGCTCTGTCAGGACAGGCCTCACAATCTGGTCAAACCCTTATCCCCCAAAAGCCTTCGAGGCTCTGGGATGTTCCTTATTCACAGAATCACAGAATTATTTAGGTTGGAAAAGACTTCCAAGATCATGGAGTCCAACCTGTGACTGATCCCCACCTTGTCAACAAGACCAGAGCACCGAATGTCACATCTATTTGTTTCTTAAGCACTTCCAGGGTTGGGGACACTACCACCTCCCTGTGCAGCCCCTTCCAATGTCTGATCACCATTTCAGTGAAGAAATTCTTCCTGATGTCCAACCTGAACCTCCCCTGGTGCTCCAGCAGCTCCATGTTTTCCTTGGAGTGATGGGCCCAGCATTTGTCAACAGAGAGAACTGGACACTTCAAAGCTTTGGTCACTCGACTGAAACCTGACACCTTCAGATCTGCAGGGCAGTTTTATTTCTGTTATAAGTGATTTTATTCTGTATGGGGTGATAAGGGGTGTATGTAACAGAGATGGATTCCCAGAAGCAAGACTGAGATCCAGGAGAAAGAAGCAGTGCAGCAAAGATAGAGAGATGGGGATGGATGGAGGATTTGAATAGCCAGGCAGTCACAGCAAGGCAGAAAAAGGCCAGTCAAGCTGTAGAATTTGGACTGGAACCTGCTTTGCCCTTGTGCCTCTTTTCCCTTTGCCCCTAATGTAACTGAACATGTGTGTGTCCATTGTGACGTTCCTCTCACTGTGTTCCTCAAACGTCTTCAATGTGGTGACAAAAGGAAATGTGAAACTCCAGCTGTGGATCTTTTCCAAACCAGAAGTTTAAAAAAAAAAAAAAGGTGGAGTAAGGAAATAAAGATCTCAGTGTCAGAGTGGAAGAAGAAGGAAGACAAGAGGTGGGTTAGAGGGCTTGGGAGAGGAAAAGAATCCAGTTATTTTAATTGATTGATTAAATTGGCAAAATTGCAGGAGGAAAAACAGAAAATTAAAAGCATAAAAGGTTGTTTTTTTTCCCCTGAGGGCTTGGAGCTAAAACAACTGCAGGATTTCTGATGCAATTGTTTTTCTGCTTGTTAAGTGGCTCCATGGGGCAGCACAGCAAAGGGGAGGAAGAGCCCAGCTCTGTAGGGGCCAGACTCACTCTGGGCACCACTTGAACCTCAGTGGCCAATTGGGACCCATCTGCTTTTTCCTTGAAGATTAGGGTTTCTCTAGATTGTTGCTGAAGGATGTAGTTTCCTGAACAGCTGATGTCAGGAAAAGTTGTCCTTGACACCAAAACAACTCATCTGGCTCCATCTTCCTCTCTTCGTCTGGTTCGGGAAATCACCCATAATGAAATTCGCCTTTGTTGTTGTAGTTCTTCAGAATTAACCTCAAACCATTCCTAGGTGGTATGGAGCAGCTGCTGTATTTTATCCCTAGAGTAGCAGCAATTCAGGATCACCTCTTTCTACACATCATGGTGTAAATATGGATGTAGAATTATGTTTTTGAGAGGAAGAGCCAGTTTTTGCTGCTAGTCACCAAGTTCCTGGTACTTTGCTCTCTTGTACATCTTGTCTGTGAAAGTTATAGTAATTAGTGTAAAAAAAATAAAAAATTTAAAATATTAATAATAATGTTTGGGGTGAAATGTTATATTTGGATGAGACCATCTATGTATCTCCCTCTACTCCCCTCCTGTGCCTCTGCACTGTGGTGGGAAAACCTGGACATGAGGCTGGGAGTGTGTTGGACAATGGGAGAATCAGGACCATGGGTCGTGTTCTACAAGTTGGAAGTTTTCTTTGTCTCTAAGACTATCCCAGACTGCTAGATAAGGAAGAGAGACAACACCCCAAAGAATCTAAACTTTCTCCAAGCAAAGGAAATGCTGTCACCAGGAGCAGGGAAAAATGTAAGGGAGATTAGTTTGTAGGTGACTTTGCTGTCAAGTTGATTTACGCTTCAGGAAAATCAGCTAATCGGTGTAAGGAAATAGATCTTATAATATCTCTGTGCGATGTGACTGGTTGGCCAGTCTCCTCTGGTTTTAGTTTGTTAAGGATTTCTTTTTTTGTTCAAGATACCTTGGTATTTGAGAGACTTAAGCTTGGATTTCTTTCCCCCTCCATCCTTGCAGAGCAGTTAACTCCTGGAAAAGATAACTTGGAAAAGACGACCTTGCAGCCCCTGCAAGGGGGACAAACCAAGCTGTTAAGAAACCTTGGAGAGGAAAAAGTTTTGCATTCTTTCATGCCTGGCATACACATGCCATTAAGCCAGTGTTCTCACCTTTGAAAAATAAATTTTTCCTAAGTCCTTGCCCTGCCTGGTGTTTTGGGGGTACCTGTGTTATCTTCCTTTACAGTCATTACTTTCAAACACAGAGCTGTGTTCCTTGTGACAACATCACCTCCAGTGACCCCTGGTGAGTCCTGCTCTTTATTTTGCAGTGTATTTCAGAACACATTGAAAAAGAATAAATAAGAAATGGATTCTGATTGTTCTGGTTGTCGCAGTCCCTGTGCGATTATACTCATAAATGAATGAACAGTTCCTTACCATGCCTGGAGTACTTTGGCAGCCCAGCGTTCTGACCTTTTATTTTTGGGTAATGGAAACTGCATTGAGTAATGAAAGAGCAAGTTTGATTTTTTTGATGGTGAAAACGTGTACTTTTATTCTCCTTGTTTTGGGCACCAATAGGCCTGTCTACAGTATGTCTGCTTTCCCTCTTTAGAGTCCAAACATTTTAATTAATATTATAACACTGGCAGCAGTTGAGTGTAGGTGGCATTCACTGCATGATACCTTTGAAGAGCACTACTGGGTCCCAGCTTCCTCCAGCCATCATCACACTGTGACATCAACAACAAAGCTAAATATCTAAAGCAGATTATTTCAGCATGTTGAGCAAATTACGTCATTGATTGCTATCAAGTCCCAGAAAAGCCTAGAAGGAGACTTCTTGGCACAGACTTGATTCTTTTTAGTGTTCTCATGGCAGAACTGGCACTCTTCAGCTGTTAAGGGAAGTTTTGCATGTTCCTCACCTTGTCATCTGCTCCTCCATAGACATCCAGTCTGACTTTGGACACTGAGGGCAAGAGCATTTATGGATCTCTCAAAGGAAAAAAAAAAGGGGATGAGGGTTATCAGCAAAATGCTGACAGGTGAGTCAGGACAGGAGGCTGGCATTGGGCAGTAAGCTGTTCTATTCCTATTATTTTTGGTTCCCTGACATTGGTGTTCCACCAGTATAACTCCTTTACATATTACTGCATATTAATGAGGTTACCATGGCTGGATTGTGAAACTTCACAGTACTGAGATATCAGGCATGGCAAGTGGAGCTGGGTTTGTAGAGCTGCTGTTGATGCCAGAAAAAGTCCAACATTTTGTTTTGACCTGGGCGGTGAGAACCACTGCTCTGCAAAGACAAGAGAGATGAGATTTCCATGCTGGTCCGGTTCTGTGTTCTCTCTTTAACAGTGTTGGATGCTGTAGAGAAATCCCTAATCCCCTTCATTCCATGCTGGGAAGGCTTGGTTACTGCTGTGCACAAAGCTGGGAATAAGCCCAGCTCCACTCTCTGCAGCACAGAGCAGTTTTCTTCCTTTCTCAGGATGGTGCACAGGGCAGTTTAGGAGTTGCAGAACTTTGGTGTGAGGTGAGGTTTGAGTGATTGATGTGCAAGTATTCATGTTACCAGATTTGAGAGTGTGTGTGTATGCACATGGCTGCAATCAAACATGCCTACAAGAGCACCAGTACAAGAAAGGCATGAACTTGCTGGGGAGAGTCCAGTGAAGGGCCACAAAGTCCATTAAAGGCCTGGAGCATCTAACATGTGAAAAGTTGCTCAGAGAGCTGGAATGTTTTGCCTGGAAGAGAGAAGGCTGAGGCATTGGGGAAATTGAAGAAAATTTGAAGAAGCTGAAGAAAATGAGAGTGATGCCTAGTGACAGGACAAGAGGTGATGAGCACAATGTGAAGGACAGAAGGACAGAAAATTCCGTCTGAAAATAAATCTCCACTTTTTTACTGTGAGGGTGGTCAAACACAGGGATAGATTGTCCAAAGGGTTTGTTGAGTCTTCACATCAGTCAAGTTATTAAAAATCTGATTGGATAAAGTCCTGGGCAACCTGGAGTAGCTAACCCTGCTTGAGTGGGCAAGTTGGACTAGGTCATCTTGAGAAATCTCTTCCAACACCAATGATTCCAATTCTGTGATTTTTGTAATTATTCTTGATGCAGATTTGGAATAGTGTGGAATTATTCTTAAGAATAAATGAAAATAATTGTACACATACTTTATTTTTAAAAGCAGACTATGCCCAGTGTGTTCTTACTGACTACTAGAACCACTGACATTAAAATACAGTAGTTAATGGTGATATTATTAAATTTTAGGAGAGGACAAATGACAGGTAGGAGCAGGCAAAAGAAGATTATCTAAAGAGGGAGATGAGATGATGATTTGGGTTTTTCCATTTAGGCTGTTCAAGGAAGCACCTGAACTGCAGCTCCTGACTTCTGGAGGAAACAGGACATCACCTGCTCTTTCTTAGCAATACCTGCCACAGGTGGGTAGTGCAGAGCACTCTGCACCCTTACTGTGCCTGAGAACCAGGTGAGGTGGGAACTCTCAGAGATGCACTTACTCCTGACTCCCATCAAGTGACCAGCACTACAAGAGCATTTCAAGAGCTCTGTGACTCTGGCACAGGGAAGATGACAGGCCCATATGCTACTTGTTCCGTGTCCCAAGTGTGCAGCTCCTGCTTACATCTACCTGCACTCAGTATCTAAAGGGCAGAGTCCCCTGTCTGGAGCTGCTCTGGTGTTGGGGTGTTGTCTGCACACTTACACACAGCTACTGTTCTGAGGGGCCAAAGGAATCTCAGTCCCAGGTGGGGACTGCAGAAAGGGTATATCTCAGTGAATATCTGGGAAAGACAAGAGCCAGCTTCAACATTCCCAAAGCTCCCTCCATTCTTCATTCCACACTGAGGCCTTACTAACAGACAATCCTGGGCACTTGTTTCCCTTTACCAAAGTGCTTCAGAAAACATCTCTCTGCATCCTTAAGCATCTGTGCATTGCTAACACCTGTCCCCTGGGTCCCTTTAGAACAGGAGATTGTGACCTTCCTCCATGACCCCCTACCCCA
Organism: Serilophus lunatus; assembly: GCA_013399895.1. NCBI lineage: Eukaryota > Metazoa > Chordata > Aves > Passeriformes > Eurylaimidae > Serilophus > Serilophus lunatus. The sequence continues at coordinate 418,649 of VXBA01004390.1, read as the reverse complement.
GCAAAGCCTTAATTCTTTCAGCTCACTAGGTATTGGGGGAGGTGCCATGAAGAGGTCAAGGTGTTTGACTCAATTTATGACTGGCCAATATTTGAATGGGATTCTTCTTCCTCTCTAATATCAGGGAAGTTACTCTAGTTTTGAGGCATTCAGAAAGATAGAGCTTTTTTTCTATTTTTCACATTGATTTTCCACTCAGCTTTTCCTGTGACTTTTCCCAAGGATCAGCTTGACAGTTGTGTTTACAATGACAGGATGCATCTGAAGAGAAGATGCATGATCTGGAGTTTGCTCTGTACCTGGGAACATAGCTGGAGAGATTTTGCACATACCTCACTTTCATTCAGGGTTTAAGAAATCTCTGAGCAGGATATTTCCCAGAATGCTTCTGCTCCCCATCAGAATACTTTCCAGAACAGGAGGAGAGTGTACTGGCCAGAGGAATCAGAACAAGCTGTTAACTCTTCAGCTCCTTCCAATTCTGCCTCCTCTACACCATGTTTCTGCCAATCAGCTTTCAAAGTGGTGCCTCTTCCTCTGAGTATGGGATGCATTCAGCTGAAAGCAAGGTGCATTTCAGGTGGATTTGTGGCTTTATTTCGGGGATCCTCAGTCATCATGTTCTTACTTGAAGGCTCTGGGGGCAGCCTTGGCTGTGTGAGGCAGCATGGCCTTTACCCAGCACAGGATACCACAAAGAGGATGCTCCATGCTCTGCCCTGGCTCCCTGCTTTATTTGGGGTCCGACCCAATGTCTCTTGTAGCTGAGTCATTCATCACATCTCACCCTTTTCTGTGCCAGTCTGCTCATCTTTGACTACCCCAAAATGTTTTGTTCTACCCCAAAATGCTGACAGTGACCACTGAATGCAGCAGATAAAAGGGAAACCTCCACCACTAGCAGCAGAGATTGAAGATCACAGCATCTTTCACTTGGAGAACAAAAGCCAATACCTTTGGTCCTCTTGATGCTCCAGCTCCAGACTACACCAAGCAGCATCCTCTTCGTGGGGTTTGTGATGGAAGGAAGATGTGTGTGGGGATTCAGGGCTGGGAGCACAGTGCCCATATGGAGAAAGGTTGGGTCTGGATGGCAGGGAAAAGATCCCAGTAAAAATTACAGGTAATAAAATATTCATGGACAAAAAGCTGAGATGAAGTGCCTCAGTTTTGCTTCCTTGAGTTCCAACCAGTAAACTTTGTGTGAGAGAGTCTGGAAGTTCCCAGTTAGGCCTGGGACAGTAATGGTTCTTGGGGCTTATTGGGAAGAGATTGTCTGAAAATATGAATGTGAATTTGTGTCACTCGAGAGCAGGGACAAGGCATTAACCCTTTTGTAGCTCAGGTATGACCTGAAACTGCTGAGGCCACTTGCCAGATCTGATGTGTGGTCCATCCCAGTCTTGAAGATGGGCTTACATTGTATAAAGTGTGTGCTTTCCTTTGGCCTCCAAAAGACTGGTGCCAGACATTGCCATCCCATGCACAGTTTGCTCCTCATCATTTGCATTCCCATAGCTGTAGCAGTGCTGCCATCCCAAGCATTCCCAATCATGGCCCAGTCTTCCAGAAATCACAACATTGGGGGAAAAAACAATGAGATTGAAAAAACAACACTGTAGGGTGCTTGTTCCACTGGCTTTGTTTCAGAGGAGCTGCACATCTACAGCCAGGAGGGCTGGATGAGTGAAAAACTGACATGTGAGCGTGCCTACAAACTGCCTTCACATTGTCCTGCTAGACAATGCTTCCGGGTCCCTCAGGGCCAACATCCTCCTCAAACATGCCATCTCTGCCCTTCAGGGTGTCCTGGCAGTACTTTGCTGACGTGCAGGAGAAACCTCAAAGGTGCCCAGCCCTGACAATGTCTTCCAGAGCAGCTCTGCCTGTCACCCAGCCACCCCCAGGGCCTCTGCCTCCAATACGCCTCCTCAGCCAAAATGCAGCTCTCAGGGCCTCATCCTCTTCCCTTTCAACGTGTCCCACCACTGCTGTGCCTCTTGCTCACTTGGGCTGTTCCAGTGTGTTCCCATCAGCTCACAGCTGTGGCCTCATTGCATTGGGACCCCCAGCCCAGCCCCACTTAAAATCATAGAATCTGAATGATTTGTGTTAGAAGAGACCTTAAAGCTCATTTCATTGCACCCCCCTGCCATGGGCAGGGACACCTGCCACTATCCCAGATGGCTCCAAGCCTCATCCAACCTCGCCTTGAAAATTTGCAGGGATGGGGCAGCCACAGCTCCTCTGGGCACCCTGTGCCAGGGCCTGCCCACCCTCACAGCCAAGAATCCCTTCCCAATACCCCATCTAACCCTGCCCTCTGGCAGTGGGAAGCCATTCCCCCTTGTCCTATCTCTCCATCTCTTGTCCCAGGTCCCTCTCCAGGTCTCTTGGAATCCTTTTAGGGACTCTAAGTTCTCCTTGGAGCTTCTCTTCTCCAGGCTGAACAGGCTCCCTCAGCCTGTCTCCAGAGCAGAGGGGCTCCAGCCCTGTGATCAACTTAGTGGCCTCCTATGCACTCATTCCAACAGGTCCACATGTGTTTCGTGCTGGTGGCCTGAGAATTGGAGGCACCACTGCAAGTGGGTCTCATCTGAGGAGAGCAGAGGGGGAGAATCCCCTCCCTGACCTATTGCTTATGTCTATTTTGTTGCAGCCTAGGAAATGAGGCCAACTTGTCCAACCATGACATGCAGCTCATGGGGGTTCTTTGGCAGCCAAACCTCTTCCAACCAGGAGCAATCCTGGTGCAAGGAGGGGCCCCTGTTAATAAACTTTTCTCTCCTGCACTTATTTGCACACATGCTCTTCCAAGGGCTGGAATCCAAGGGAGCCCTGTCTGCAATGAAAAGGGCTCACAATGCCTCAAGGACATCTGGTAGCTTTTGGGAGGCTCATGCTAACATCTGGTGGCCTTGAAGAGGATCATATGGAAGGGAGGTATCCAGGCAGCTAAAGCTCAGACTAGGAGATAGAAGAGCAGCCTAGTGAGTTCTTGCTGGTGAAGGATGGGGAGCAAGAACTTCCCCTCTGTTCTGGGCCTGCTGAGGTAGTTTTATACCTTTGTTGGTGACCAGAAGTGGATTACACAGTCTAAGTTTACTCCTGCTTTCCTATGGGACTGGGTAATACAGGCTGGATGAGCTGCCTGTGGAGCAGCAGGGTCATCCCCAGGTACCCACAGACTGGCTGAGGGCTGAGGTACCCAAGGCAGGTACCTGGTACCTGTAAGGGCCAAACCAGCTGCTAAGAAGGGAGATGGAGTGGTGTAGGATTGGGTTTCCTTTTTTGTTTTTTTTTTTAATAATTATTGAATTTGGTGTTTGGTAGGCTGGAAAGCCATGTGTACACCGTTACAGATGGGGTGAAAGGCACTTTAATGAGCATTTGCTAGAGAGTTTGTGCTCTGGATTTATAGCCTGCAGCAGCAGCTATAGGAGGATGCTGTGTTCTGTTTCCTGCACCTCTGCAGATACATAAACTTTCACTGTTTCTCAGGCACCTCTTTGGTCAGCACAGAATGCGCTCTGTGTTTATGCTTCCTCCTTTGCCCTTAGTAGTTCTGCAAGGAAGACAGCTCAGAGTGCATGTGCTGTAAATAGGCTCCAAGGGGCTCCTGTGGCTCTGGAGAAGCAGAGGGAACAGTTCTCACCTCTGCTCCCTGACAAGCCAGTGCTCAGTTGAGCAGGGGACTGACCTGTGCTACAGAGGAAGGGCTCAGTGCCCTATGGGAGCTGTCTCTGAGGAGCAGATAAGAGGATGCTGGCTGGTGCATTGTGCAGTGCTCCCAGAAGCTTTGTTCTCTTTGAGGTCGATAGTTCCTGGGTTGCCAGGAGATGGGCACTGGCTTTCAGGGGCAACTGATCTTCCCTGGACAGACCCTTGATGGGAATAAGGTTCTACACTGAAAGCAGGGAAGTGTGTCTGTGCTTTACAGCATCTGCTTCCAGGGCTCAGGGCCCTTTGAGGTGGCCTGGTGCTCTCCCAGTCCCTCCTTCCCCAGTGGTGCCTTACAAACTATACTTGGCTCACAGGGGACACCCTCCAGGAGTGCACTTGGAGTCATCGGTGGGCAGAAGACAGGGTGGAGTGGGAATTATGGGTGGGCTGGTTGTAATTTTCAGCATGTGCATAGACAGCATCTGCTGTGGAGGCCCTAGGAGATGGAGTGAGGTGCTGCAGGGCTTGGTTTGGCTGTAGACTGAGCTCTGGCACAGACAGAACCTTCAGGGCTGTTGACCATTGCTTTGTCTGTGAGGAGAGGGGAAGTCTTACATTGTCTAATAGTAGCCTGCATATTTCAGAGGGCTTTTACCCAGACCCACAATGGGCTTTTCCACAGCTGGGTGGTTTGGCTCTTCCCTCTGGAGAATTGGGCTGGGAATGATGGTGCCAGCTCATGTAGACATAACACAAGTTCCCAGCCTTCACTCAGGCAATGCACCCAGACAACACCCAAGGCACAACAGCCCAGCTGCCCTAGGCAAGGCAGCTGCTGAGAGAACCACCAAGGTGCTCCTCATTTGCAGGAGGACAGAAACCAGACACTGGTCAGCAATGGGACTCATTTATTATCTCAAGAGAACGAGTGACAAACAGCTGCAGTTACATCAGCAGAACCAAAGCTGTGCCCAGGGCCTGAGCTCTGACTGCAGGGCTCCCTGCTGTGCCGGGTGGCACTGGGAGGGTTCGTGATGGAGAGGATGGATTTGGGAGATCCCTGAGCTGCAGGGAGTGAATTTGAGGCTATTTCCAGTGGCCTGTGTTCCCCTGATGCCATCATCCCACAATGCTGATTTCTGTTCCCTCCTTCTACATGAGCTGCCTGCCCTTAAAACAGGAGAAGTAAATTCAGGCTCCTGAAATGGCTTTGCTGTGTGTGGGACATGTACCCAGAACCAAGAGCCTCTTCGAGGAGGGAGCTTTGTGGGCAGTGAGGCATCCAGACGCTATTTTCGCTACACCTGACCAGGAGCCAGGTGACTATGGACAAGAGTACCCCAGGTGTGCTGTGGTATGTGAAGGGAGGAATGGTGAAGGTGGAGGGGGGCCAGTGTGCTCTTGGTGCCTTGTCTGGGAGCTGCTGAGCTCTGGCACAGCATGTTTTTTTCTGGGAAATTGTTTGGATGTGGATGTTTCAGAGACTCCTTATGACACACTGTGGGTCAGATCAAAAGAAGGGCTGAGCATCTCCAGCTTCTGGTATTGGCTGGGAGTGAGTGTTCTGCCCAACCCATGAGGCTCCCTGTGAATGAGTGGAGACTCCCAAAACAGAAGCAGTCCAAACCTCAGGCACACACATGGATATGCTTTTAACCCACTTCTGCTCTTCCAGTCGATGGTGTGGGGTAGCACCAGCCCATTTCCAGGGGTGTGTGGGACCTGCAGAGAATCCCAGAGGACAAAGCCTGAGGTCTCTGTGGGTGGCCATGTCATTGCAGTCAGCCATTTCCATGCGTTTCCACAGAGCAATGGCTTTTGCTAAGACGTCTCTGCCTTGAGAAGACAAAATTGGCTTCACTGCAGGCTCCTTCCTGGCTGGTGATGCTGTAGGATGAGGAGGAGGGTCTCCCTGACCCACTTCTTGAGCTGGTCTTGCTCTCTCTGAGGAGGTTATCTCCTCCCATGGCCAGCTCTGAGTGTCTGGAGCTCAGTCAGAGCCCTTCCAAGTGAGGGGCAGCTGGCAGAGTGGTGCTTGTTGCCCAGGCAAGTATGATGGGGTTGAGGGTAGACAGGTTGTACTGGTGCTTTACAGGGAGCAGCCTGTGTCACCTTGCTGGCCTCCTGGTGCTGGGACTGGCCCTCGGTGTGTGCTGTGGGGCTGTTCCACATGGCTGCTCAGCAGAGGTTTATAAGTGAGATGTGTAGGGTGGTGTGGGTGGGGAGGGGAAGAAAGTTAGCTGGAGGCTGCTGCCTGATGGATCTCGGGTCTCTGAAGTGATCAGCACCTCACTGTCATTGAGGCATGGACAATGCTCAGAGAAGCCCCTGTCCTTCCCCCTGGTGCCCACCCTTGGCTGACAGGGGATGAATGTCATGGAGGGGAAACTGTAGCGGTCAAGGATGGGGGGCACTCCCAGGGAATCAGGTGTCTCAAACATGTGGTCGATGTCAGAGAAGCTCACCAGAGCCTGCATGGAGTCATAGGAGCTTTTCTCCATATCATCAGCTCCACAAGACTGGGGGAAGCTTCCCTTGTCCTGCCCCTTCTGCCTCAGCAGGCGGAAGTCATCTTTGAAGTGGGGGTTGAAGAACAGGTACAGCAAGGGGTTGAGGCAGGCAGGCAGGGGCAGGACCACAAGGAAGATGGATTTGATGACCTCTGGGGTGATAAGGAAGAGGTTGAGGGTAGAGGAGAAGGTGAGGAAGGCCACTGGGCAGTAGAGGAGGCAGTTGGTGAAGATCAGCCAGGCCACATGCTTGACCATGGCACAGTCCCAGACAGCGCTGAACTCCCCCTTCAGCAGGTTGCAGTAGAGTCGGATGTAGGTGCCGGTGATAGTCAGGAAGCAGAGCATGTTTGTCATCACCAAGGCCACAGTGAAGCCTAGGGTGGCAGGTTTCCCATCTGGGATGGGATACGGGAGGCAGAGAGGGGATGCTCCATATTCCCCAATGGAGAAGAGAGGCAGAACGGCAGCCACAGAAGACAGCAACAGACAGCAACAGGCAGCAGCCTTGACCTTGCCTAGGGAGGGTGACTTTCTGTAGCCCCGCACGCAGGAGGCTGAGATGCTGCACTGCACAGCAGCCAACGTCAGCAGGAAGATGGCAGCCTGAGAGGCAAACACGGACAGGAACCCTGTCACCCTGCAGCCCACACCCGTCTCCCATCTGGCGCCGTATTTGGCAAAGTTGCCATAGGTGAGGGCATCGACGAGGGCCATCATGCTGCAGGAGACACCAGTCAGCGTGTTGGCCCCAGCTATGGAGCCGATGATGAACTTAACTGGAGAGAGGTAGCTGGGGGAGGCAAAGACAGCCAGAATGACCAGCCCATTGCAGAGCACCGAGACCAGAACGATGACCCAGACTCCCAGGCGGATGATCCAGCTCTCAAACAGATGATCACAAGGCTTGAAGGGACCTGGAAGATAAACCCTAAAATTATGCCCAGCAGATACCAGTTGTCTCCAATGACGATGCTGAGGCTGGTGGCCAGGTCCCAGCCCTCTCCTGGCCCCACCAGCCCTGTGAGAGCTGAGGTCTGGCAAGGAGAATATGATATTGTCTGCCCTCTTCTGCAGCTGCCTCTTGGCTCTCTCCCTGTGCTCCTGTGCCCACACTGAGTTGCCTCTGGCATCCTCTCAGATTTTGCCTAGGGCAGAAACAAGGTTCAGGAAGAGATCAAAGTGAAATTTGAGAAATGGCAAACTTATCAGAGCTCCTAAAATGTAAAAAAGCCCATGATTCAACAACACTCCTGGTGTCAGCCTGGCATCTGGGGCCCTCTGGCACTACCTGCTCCTTCTCATGTGCTCCCTGGAATCAGGATGTTAGTGCTGTGGAGATGTGTGGAATCTGGCAGGATGCTGCATCCTGTGCTGGCATCACCAACCTCTGCCCATACACTCAAGAGCTCAGTTAAGAGATGTCTTAATGTTTCTGTATGAATGGCCCGTGCACAGAGTGGATGAGCACGATGAGGTGAAATGTTTGAGCAAGAAGGATAGAGGGGTGGAGTTAGAGTGGCAGGGAAGAGGGGTCTGGACTAGCAGAACATGGAAGGATATCAGAAAAAAGAATGATGTTGGATGGACATGGGGAGAAGGAGGAGTGACTAAGGGAAGGTCATAGGGGGTTAAAAAGAGGCCTGGTGTTGGATAATGTTTGCCAAAGGAAAAAGGAGACAATGGGGGAAAAGAGGGAGTGCAATGGGACACAGTTGTTTGGGAGGGATTAGGATGTTATAGTGAGGAGCTCAGCACAAACAAAAATAGGGTGGAAGAAATTTTAGGTGGTAAAGAGCAAACAAAATTAGAGGAAATGGATAAATCTTGTTCATCTCAAAGGAGGTGAAGCTCAGACCACCAGCATCTTCATGCCCAGGCAGCAGGTCATGCCCTTAGCTAAAATCTTGTTCCTTTGCGTCTATTTTGCAGCAAACTCTATGGGACAACTTCACCCCAGCCAGTGTCCCACAGCTGGCTGGCTGGAACCAGGCCTGTCCAGCCTCCAGCTGTGCTTGTTTAGGACCCTACTGAGTTTTGAATGGAGACAAAATCTGAAGGCAACTTCCTTGAGACCCAGCCTTGTGTACCTGTTGGTGTGTTTGTGATGGGAGTCAGGAGAATGTAGCTGGATGCAGTCCAGCACCTCCCTGCTCTCCCTTCCTCAGGAAATGGAGCAAGATACCCCTGCAGTCTGCAGTGCTGCAGGTATGATCAGGAAATCAAGAATGAGGTCTTGCCATGAAATATTCCAGGCTGGCTGAAACAAAGCCATGTCTAAGTCATTCAAGGGGACAGGGACTTCTGGATAACCAGAGTCTGAGTGCAGCAGGTTAGTGGATGGAGCTGGTGACACCTGGGGTTCCTGATTGTGCATATCCTGACCTTGTCCTCTCCTCAAGGAGGGCAGCTACATCCAAATGGGAGAAGGAAGCCCCTCACCTGCCCCCAGCTTGGCCAAAGCCTAACCAGACTTCTGATCTGAAAGGTTGTGGGGGATCCTGGGGATTTAGAGAAGCCCAAGGATCCCAGCTCTGTTCAAAGGGTTTCCTTGGCTGCTCACCGGGGCTTGGTGTGCACTGAATAGTGGGATGAAGCTTTGATTCCTCAAGGTCCAACTGAAGGTCATCTGCATCTGGGTCATCTGAGGAGAAAAGAATAAGAAATGTTGCTCAGAGAAGAATGAGAAGGGCCACCAGGGTTAACTGGGCCAGGAGCTTTTCTAACTGCTTGTCCTCCACACAGACCTTCCCAGTCAGTTCCCAGCCCACAAGTTCAAAGTAGCTGCTGGTGTCCAGTTTGTCCCCTGCAGTCACTGCTGTAGAGGGAGAAGATCTTGTAAATGTTGGTGGGTTGCAGTGTAGCCAACCTCTCAATTTTTAGGTTGCTCCCAGCATTTGAAGTGTAAGAGCCCCAGGTCCCAGAGCTATGTGACTGTGGTTCCCTCTTCTCAGCATGCTTTATTAAGAGTAAATAAATACTCCAGCTTGTCTGGTTGCAGACACAAAGTCTTTAAATGCATCTTCTCCATGGGAGCTTTCTGGGCAGGGCTTGTTCAATGTGTTCATCAACAGGGACTTTGGGGCTTTGTTCAGAGGGAGCCATTAGCCTCTTCTTGCAGCACAAATTCTTCATCAGCAGCCACCATCATCAAACAGCTCAGCAGCAAAGAGATAAGCGAACTCAACATATATTGCTTAATTTTAGTGTCCTGTGGATTCTTGGGACTGTGGTGCCCTGTTTTTAATCACGGAGGCAGGGCTGGATGCCCATGGCTACAGCCTCTGCATTTGTGGGGTTTGTGCAGCCAGACTGCAGAGCCCTGGGCCAGCATCTCTGTCACACTGGCAGCTGTGCCCTGAGCCAGGCTTGGGCTTGCTGAGGGACAGGAAGAGACCCCTGGCTGCAGGAGAAGCTGCTGGAAGGGAATGGGGCTGAGACCTCAGTCGTGTTTTCAGTGTAGGTCATCACCAAGGCGAATGGCATCCTCTTAATCTAATCCAAGACATGCTTTTCTGCTTTGTTCCTTGTTCCTCTTCCCAAACCCCTGCTGATGGATAGCCTGGGATACGGTGAGGACAGCTGCTGTCCCACTGCCCTGTCCCCACCCATGGCACCGGCACGGCCTTTAGCTCCCAGTGGGGATCTTTGAATGGTTTTCTGCCAGCAAGAGGAAAGGGAAAGGATGTGGTTTTCAGCTGCAGCCTGGTAGCCAGGCAGCTGTATCTGTGCTGTGGGAGGAATTCTCCCTTGGATGAATGGACTGATGCTGTGCACCTGGCAGCTCAGACACTGGCCAGGAAGGTGAGACTCCACAGTGCTGAAGATACAGCTGACCTGAGTAGGATTTATCTGTTTAATCTGTTTAGTGATGGTGCCTCTCATGAGCTCTGCTTCCTGCCTGTGTTTAAAAATGTGACTAGGATTACTTGATTAAAGAATGATGACAAATAACGTGCGATCTTTAGTGCCTCCTGACAAGCTTTGTGGCTTTCTCGGCTTCAGGGAGCTTTGGGAAAAAACCTAATTTTTAAAATCTGTCTGTATAAGAGTTGAAATATTACTGCTGCTTTGGAGCCTGGCAAGGAAACACTCACAGTAGGATGGAAAAATATTTCCTCCTTGTATTTTATAGTCTTATAAATCTCCAGTGTCTTTTCCAGCCGTGGAGTGGAGGCTGTGATGTGCAATCACGTTACCCAAATAACACAGAGGAAAACTTGTACTTTGTGTGCTCTATTGAGGCCCAGCCCCTGAGAAGGTGTAATCTGCCCCAGGCCTTTTCTCCTTAAAGGGCTGGTTTTAAGCCCAGGTTAAACATTTTCATGTTTTGCCTGGACTACTGAGCCTGCTGGGAATTGCAAAGCAATCCTTAGATAGCACAGCAGGATTCAAAGCAAAAAATGTACCTCTCTCTGCTGGAAATCAGTACTTCTCCAGCTTAGGAAGAGTGGAGAAAGGAAAATGGCTGTTGTGTCCCAGAAGACAGACTGCACTGGTTTGGAAGGAGCTTTTATTTATTTGAATTTTGCTAAGGCACCTCCACTTTCTGAGGTCTTGTGGAAAAAACTCACTTTACCAGTAGTGCCCTTTCCATGGAAAAGCAGCTGGCTGTACCAAAAACGAAGTGGGAGGAAGAGGAGGAGGAGAAGGGGTAGGTCAGAATACACTGGCCTGGATGCTTTGTCCCCTCAGTGTTGTCTTCCCCTGGCAGGGCAGTCCCAGGGGTTTACAGTAACTGCCTCTCCCTTGGTGTAAGGGCGTGAATGGCTTCAAGGGGCCTGGGCAGGTGCTTTTTTGGCACTTGAGTAACATTCTGGAGTGACAGAAGAATGAGTAGTGTAGCTCTAAGGGTTTGCCAGGTGGTTGCAGAAGTTCACTAGTAACTTTACAAGCTATTGGAGGTGCTAGGCTGTAGTGTCCTATTGCCAAGGATGACCACCTATGTCAGCAATGACTGTAACATGTGGTTCTTCTGCACTGTCTGTCCAATGTTACCACCGAGTCTACCACACTTCCCAGGGCCATATCAGGCTGGTAGGAATCTGGCTGGACTTTTTACATATCTAAAGCTTATTCTTAGCCTGTGAAAGATCAGGGCAAGAGCAAGAACATAGTTCTCATGAATCACTCACTGGCTGTGACATAAAGAGTCTTGGTTATCCTGCCAGTAATAGAAAGCCCAACAGCTCTGGGTTAATATCTGTCTCCAGACTCAGTCCTGCCTGCTCAGGATACAGGAGGAGGCTGCAGAACCCCTGGCTGTGGCTGGGGGGACGCTCAGGGAGCAGGTGAGTCAGGGGGTCCCCAGGGACTCAGCCCTCTCAGACCTCAGAAGTGCATGTGGCCACTGTATTCAAACAAACACATAAACAAATGCAGCATCCAAGTTGTGTCCTGAAATGCTGTTTCCACTCTCTAGAAATTACAGAGGATGCAAAGGAGCTCATGCTTTTCTTCATGTTATTCTGAGATTCCCTTGCAAAGGGATCACACCAGCTTTGTGCTGGAGCTGCTGCTGTGGGGCTGTGAGTGCAGGTGTGCCTTGCATTGTCCTGCAGTGCAATTGTCCTGCAATTGTCCTTGCTGGTGTCCTGAAACTGGCTTCATGGAGGTGTGTGCAGAGCTGAGCTTTGGAGCACAGAATAAAATGACCCTAGGACAGAAAGTGCTGCTCAGTTTTGGAGGCCTTGCTGCCCTGCCTCAGCCAGCCCCTGTGCTGAGCTCATTGTGTTCCCCAAACATGTCTTCTTGTTATACCTAACCCTGACTTTTGCTGTAACATCGGGGGTATGCACAACAGTAGCATGAGGTATTAGCTGGAGTAGCTGGAGGTCTCTCTACCTCCAGCCAGCTGCACATTCCAGGTCTTCGAGTTCATTCTCTTATTTGGATAAATCCTGAGGCCCTTTCCCCAGATATTGTAACAAAAAAGACTGATTTCCTGCCCAAGGCTTCAGACTGCCCAGAAGTCTGATGATCAAGCCCAGACATTGCCCTAGGTAGCCTCACTTCCTCAGTGTCTTGGGCATCTTCCCTCCATAGCCAGCAAGACCAAATTGGCAAATATGTCCATGCTGTGGAAGACTGGCAGGTCTTCCAGTCACATTTTGAAGGTTTGAATGTGCCAGATCAGCTCTTTCTCCCATGCAGGGTCACCAGCTGAAATCCATTCACAGCAACTGGCCACCTGCATTGGAGAAGGCTCAGGCTGCCTTCCTTGTGACTCCGTGGCCAGTAGTGGGACTGCTCCTGTGAATGCAAGATTGCTCCTGTGAATGCAGGGTTGCATCCAAGCTCGCAGCCCTGCCCATGGACTGATCACCAGAGAGCCCAGTTTACTCACAGTGATTATTGACGTGACCTGGAAACAATTCCATGGTCCTCTTGTGGGGATCCTCCTCCTCAGGGCTCATGTCTTCTGCCTCCCATTGGCCAGACACCTTGAAGAAGCTGCTGCAGCTCCCATAGACACAGCACTGGTAGGCGTACGGGACCTCCAGGACTCTGCACAGGGGGAAAGCAGAACTTAAAGGTGCATCCCCTCCATGACCTGACTCTCCATTTGCTCCATTACTTTTTTACTTAGTTCAACATGTGAAAAAGCTGGTCTGTCTGCTGATCTTTACATTGCAAAGGGACTTTATTTGGTAAAGGACTCCATGTGGGACAGAGCATGGACCCGTGGCACCCCATAGTGTCTGCACTGTCCCACTTTTGGTGCTTAAGACACTGTTAGTCAACAGAATGTTGTCAAACACCAAATTTGAAAATTGCTCTAAGGTTTCTGGATAATCCCTTGTCTTGGTTCAGCCAGAAGCCAGGAGTCAGTAGCCAGGAGGGGCATGGCCAGGACCCTGAGGTTATTCTGTACCACCTTACATCACTGCTGGAGGGAGTGGGGAAGGGACTCTCATCCTTCTCTTCTGGGGAGAAGGGGTTCCTGTTGGTGGAGAAAACATGGCAGGGAGAGCTGTCTGGGACTTGTTTATTGGGGGGGGGGCTTTCTGTGTAAATAATTTTCTTTTCTTATACCTTTTGCTATTATTATTGTTCCTGTTATTGTTCATCTTCTTACCTCATTGCTGTTTCCAGTAAATTGTTCTTATCTCAAACTATGTTCTTTACTTTTTGTGCCTCCAGTTGGAGGGTACAGGGGAATGGCCTGTGATTTTAGCAGGAGGACTAAATTGGAGAGTACCATTCTTAAACCAGGACATTCCTAAAAAGCTGTCTGCAGTTTTCCCCAGACTAAATGAGCCTCTCTCTCCCAATGCCCTCCCTAATATGCCACGTACAATCTTCAATTTTTAACCCAAGGCCACATTTTCTCAGGCATCCTTTCTTTCCTTCATGGTGAGAAGGTTCCCAAGAGCAAGGCTCCACTTGCTTGTTGTTGGGGATCAGAGAGACACCTTCAAACTCCAGTTCCAGGAGCATGGCTCCCTGCTGCCAGCTCAGGCAGGGAATTCTCAGGTCTCTCAAGTGAAGCAAGTTATTTAAATATGTTTGATTTCTTCTTGAAAGTTGAATTTTTAGTTGCTAATTACTGCATGTATTACAAGGTTGATTCAACAGCAGCTGAGCATCATCTGGACACAATACCAAGCTGTCTGTCAGCAGCTGCATTTTTGGCTTTGCTGGAAGTCAGTAAGACTGCTGATGAAGGCAAAGGAACTTCAGGTTTTCCAGACAATTAAGGTCTTCTGACAAGATCAGTAAATAGGGTGAAACTCTATATTCTAAAAATATGCTTTTGTTTTATGTTCCCAAACATTTCTGGCTGAGCCCTGGGAGGCTATGGAAACTCTGTATACAAGCTTGTTTCCTGTTATAAGCTCCAAATTAGATCCTATTATTGAAAGGTGGGAGGGAGGTCCAGATCCTCCCAGGAAGGCTGTGAACTGTTCACAGATGATTCTTCCAGACAGATGCCCCAAGAGTAAAACTACCTAATGGCAGTACCCCAAAAATTAGGGAATGTTAATGGGTTGATTGCCAGGCATGGTTCAATGAACCACTGCTGCAGGTTCAGTTTCTCTGGCACAAATCCAAACCAGCTGCCAATAGAACTAATTTAGAGGAGAAACGCCCTGGAAGTGCTGAACTTCGTGTTGGAGTGGGCCTGGAGGAGGCCACAGACATACTCTGAGGGCTTGAGCCCCTCTGCTCTGGAGACAGGCTGGAAGAGCTGGAGGTGTTCAGTCTGGAGAAGAGAGAAAGCTCCAGCGAGACCTTAGAGCATCTTCCAGTGCTTAAAGGGGCTTGGCATTTGTGAGGCTGCACCTTGACTCCTGTGTCCAGTTCTGGACCCCTCACTTGCAGAAAGGTCCTGGATCAAGTTCAGAAAAGGGCGATGGAGCTGGGGAAGGGACTGGAGAGTAAATCATATGAGGAGCAGCTGAAGGGGCTCAGTCTGGAGTAAGGAGGCTCAAGGGGTGCCCCATCAATGGGGACCTTCTCACTCCCTACAAGTGAAGGCTGTAGCAAGGTGAGACTTGGTCTCTTCTCCCAGGGAACAACTGACAGGACAAGAGGACATAGCCTCAAGCTACACCAGGGGAGGTTCAGGTTGGACATCAGGAGGAAATTCTTCATGAGAGGAGTTGTCAGACATTGGAAGAGGCTGCCCAGGGAGGTGGTGGAATCACCATCCCTGGAGGTGTACAAGAAATGACTGGATGTAGGACTTAGTGCCCTGGTCTAGTTAAGGTGGTGTTTGGTCGATGGTTTGGTTTGATGATGTCAGAGGTCTTTTCCAGCTGTAATGATTCTCTCATTCTGTGGTTCTGTGAAGAGAGCTGGAGAGAGACTTTGGACAAGGGTCTGGAGTGACAGGACAAGAAGGAATGGCTTCTCACTGCCAGAGGGCAGGGTTAGATGGGATATTGGGAAGAAATTCTTTCCTGTGAGGATGGTGAGGCCCTGGTACAGGTTGTCCAGAGAAGCTGTGGCTGCCCCATCTGTGGAAGTGTTCCAGACCAGGTTGGACAGGGCTTGGAGCAACCTGGGATAGTGGAAGGTGTCCCTGCCCATGGCAGGGGGGTGGAACAAGATGAACAAGATGTTTTCTTCCAACCCAAACTAGTCCGTTATTCTATGACCTTGGGTATAGAAAACTCTCCAAAAGCTTATGGAATGCCCTGCCATTTGGAAACCAGTCATGCAGCAGAACTCAGCCATGATGAATCAAAACAGTAAGAAGAGAAAGCCCTGCAGGCACCACTGCTGAGGCAGACTGAAGTGAGAGATCCATGCTTTTCCTCAGACCTGGGCTATTAAGCCGAATGTTGGTGCAGTGGCCTGTGACCCCAGCACTGGGTGTCTAAACTGGAGAAGCTCCAGCCTCGGGAACCCATTCTGGGTGGGTGGGAGCATCATCTCCCGCATTCTTGGGTTGAAAGGAACTCCCTAAGAGACACAAGCTACAAGACTTCAACTGAGGGGAATTTGTGTTCTCTGGACCATGGACACCTCAGCCTGAGGGCAGGTGTTATGGTGGAGACCACCAGTAAAGGGGGGTTAAGAGGGCCTGAGCATTGTGCTCTGAGCCTTTTGCAGCCTCGTCTTGCTCAGTTTGACCCCTTCAGGCTCCTCATTAATCCATAGCAGACAAGACACGGCCACACAGACAGAGTTTATGGAAGGAAACCTGGATGTCATTAGCAAGGACTACTTCTGGGAATGTTTTCCATTGAGAAGAGCCCTGAGCTGGGCACGCTCCATGCTTTCCACTTGTGTGTGTGTTTGGGGAGGGGGTGGTGGGCCTGGGAGCACAGCACCACTCTCCTGTGGAAGATGTTTAAAGATGAGATGTGTTGGCAGCCAATGAAGCTTCCTCTACCTATTGGCCTGGAAGCAAGGAGAAAGCACAAGATAGACAAGGAAACCAGGTGGCTGAGTTGCCAGAAGTGCAAGAGCCAACACCCTCAGTACCTCATTTTGGGGAAGCTCTCCTTGGTGAAGGGCTCAGAGAGAGCTGGGTTGCCTTGGAGCTTCAGATGGGTCAGTCCAGCCAAACCATCCAAAGGCAGCGTGACCAGCCGGTTGTCAGTCAAGTCCCTGGTGAAGGGAAAACAAAGGGGGAGACCATTGTCAGGATTTTGCTGCCAGTGGTACCTCAGCCAAGCCTGAGGCTGAAGACCCAAGCTGCCTGCCTCAATTGGTCCCTCAGTGTGCTGCTGACATGGAGCTGGGTGCTGCATGGGGGCCAGGAGCTTCTGGAGATAAACAGATTGGGACTGCAATCCCTGGGAAAATGAGGGGCTGAGGTTAGTGCCCATGCTGAAAACTCTGGGTGGTATCTCCCTCCCTGTACGCATACCTGCCCCACGCATCTCTTCATCCATAACTGGTCAGGTATGACTGCAGATCCCAGCCCATAAAATACCCAACAGTCTTAGTGAGGAGGCTGAGGACTGGGGACCTCCAAATACAGCACAGGTGGTCTGCAGTGACTCTTGCTGAAACAGTCCATCATGCCATAAAGGCTTCAAAGGCATGTATGAAGGCATCAGGAAATGGAGGTTTAAGTGTTCAGGTTGAGAGCAGCTTGAATATGGCCCATCCTCCCTTTAGTATTGATAGGAAACCTTGAGATTTGGTCTGTCCACAATGGTGTGGAGACATGCACCCCAGCACATCAGCCTTCCAACATCTAAATTCCCTGCTTGCCTGGGGTGTCAGTCTGAGGTCCTCAGGTACCTCCTACCCACGTCCCACTGTGAAAGAAATATCCCTGCGACTTACAACTTGGTGAGTGAGTGCAGTGTCACAAAGGCTTCCGGGTGAATAAACTGGATGTAATTCCAACTCAGGTCTCTGCAAGGCAAGGACATGCCAGTAAGAAGAAAGCAGAGCAGTTCAGTGAAGCTGCTGGCACCAGCCTGGACAAAGGGCTCGACGACAGCAAATGTGGGATCTGCAGTCCTTCAGTCAGCTGTAAGTTCTGTCCCATTACAGCTCCCTGGAGACAAATATATTTGGGTCTGTATGTGGATGGTTTCTAGCAAAGGGCACAAGAGTTTGCCTTGGAGGAGCTCTTCAGCTGCAACCAATGGAAAAGTTCCTTTCTGGGTTCATTTCTGTAAATTTGGAGATTTTATGCTGACATGCTAAACCTCAAAGCAGGCCATGCCTTATTGCCAGAGCATCCCTGATGTTGTCACAGTGCTAGGTGTAGCAAGGGCAGATAGTGTCAGGGGTGCATGGAAGGTGAACCAAGGCGATTTTAGAACTTCTCCTACCATGTAGGGATTCACTGAGTCCCCTCCATAGGCTCTGCTTCCATCTGAGTGACCAGGCTCTGCTCCCTCTGTCATCAGCAGAGAGCAACTAGCATATCAGGGTGCATTTCTTCTCCTAAGGCTGACTACAAGAGCAATCTCCTACCATATCTGTGATTCTGTGATCTTCATGCTCAGATATGTGTGAAGTTGGGTGAGATGAATACTTCCTACAGGGACCAGAATATACCCAGAGGTCATGGCTGAGCTTGCACACTCAGCTGCATGTGTCTGACTGCAGGGTAGCAGCAGCATGCTTGTGTTTCCATGCTTGTCTGCAGTGTCACATGTAATACCTAAGTGTTCCTGTGCAGTTGTAAATGTGGTGTACGAGACACTCATAGGATCCTAGGAATGTAGGCTATTAAATGTCACTCAAATTGCTGCAACATGGGAAAAACGTTTATGTGATTTAGTTTACTTCCTAATAGAACATCAAATAAAGACCATCAGGACTCTTTCCAGATGTCATAGGGACAATTGTGCCCTGCAGGGCCTTACCAGCTCTCAAAGGCGCCAAACACTTAGGAGGTCATTCTGTGTGTATGATATGTGCATGCTTGGGTGCACTTAGTATGTTGAATATGCTTTGGAGTTGTGGGAAGGCAGTTTCAAATCAAATGGGATGTTCTACATGGATTTTCCAGAAGTGTACAGCCCAGGACCAGCATGTGCACGGCAAGGGGGGCTGGAGCTCAGGTACACCACGGTAAATCCCTGCCATGAGTCCCTGTCTGCACAGGCACATAGGAAGCATGTCCATACTGGGGGCTGTGCTGTGCCAGAGCTGCAGTGTGTGCTCAGAGCCTGTGGTGTGTGGGCAGGGAATGAGGATAGTTACGGCCTGCAGGCACAGGGGAAGCCAGAAGGGTGGTTTGTGTCCTTTCTTTCCTAAGAGGGAGTAGAAGAGGGACAGCAAAGCCTCCCGGCAGAGACAGAGGGACTGAGGTTGGGAACGCCCCCCAGGCTGGCTGGGTTCACAGTTCCCTTCCACCAGCCAGACCCCAGCCAGTTCCCTGCCAGGCAATACTTGCATGGAGCGCAGAGCCATCAGCTGCACAAAGGTGTCTGCTCTGATCTCATGGATCCTGTTGTGCTGGAGACCACTAAAAGAACAGAAACTGGTTTGAGAAGATAGCAGAAGGCAGCATTCCTACTTGGTAGGGATCTTTGTCCCAGTGCAGCAGATACAGATTGTCACAGTAGAAGTTGTCATTTGCTCTTGGGAGACCTATTTTTATTTCAAGAGATAAACAAGACGAGCAGCAAAACATCTCAAAGCCATTCTTTCCTACAGGCAGCTCCAGGGCTCAGGCAACCTCTGCTTTTGATGCCATCATGGCTCAATAAAGCGCCATTGATGTGCAGTGGCAAAAGGTGCCCTGTTGCCTCCAAAGCCACACTTGTTTCCCACTCTGCTCTGCTCTAATCTTGCAAACTACTTCATCCAGAGCAAAAGTGGAGAGCTTGAAGCCAGTGATCAGCAACCAGGTCTGCGTGACCCTTCAGGAAAGACTATGTGGTGCTACCCTTTGCCTTCAGGAGGATGAAGGGAGTTTGAGGACTGGAGACATCTCAGTGTTTCACAAAGAAAAATCCTGATGTCTTGCTGAACCCATCATCCATATCTGCTCATGAAGTGCCTCAGCCCTCTACATCTCCTTCCCAGCAGCCTCCTCCACCCCCTGGAGAAAGAGCAGGTGAGGGCTCACATGTACTTTGCTGACTGACCTACACACTCCTCACACTGACAAGAGACATCTAGAATGCTCCAATCATGCACCTCGTGGAAAGCATTCAGTTTTTCAATTTTCTTTTCCCTAGTATATAACAATGGTCAATACTTATTAAGATTCTGCCCATCATGAATTCCCAGATCTGGAAAAGTGATCTTCTGCAAGGGGAGACAGCTACTGCCTAGTGTCTACCTACAGCAGCTCCCCAGGGCATTTTTTTGTCCCAATGTCCAGTTTGCTAAGATTGGATGAGCTGGTCTGGCCATCCAGGCTGTGGTGGGACAACCACTCTTGTTTTTTTTTTTTTTTTTTTTTTTTTTTTTTTTTTTTTTTTTTTTTTTTTTTTTTTTTTTTTAATAGGGATGCTGCTCCCATACATCTATTCTTCCAGGTTGCAGAATTCTATAAAAAATCATGGAATCTATTGTTTTTTCTTTTTCTCAAAGATGCCAAAAGCTTCTGTTCCATTGGAAGCATAGGGCCAGATTTCCAGACAATTTGAGCTCAATGTGAATAACTTTATCTCAGAGCAACAGTGGTGCCTCCCAGGGCCCAGAGGGGACCCAATTCAAGTGCTGCACCTGAGGAAAGCATCCATCTTCTCTAAGAAGGGGCTAGCCCATGGCAGTGTGGGTAAGGGCTGCTTTGTGCCCATGGCATGAGATCCTTGAAGCAGAAGACATTTATGGTGGTGATAAACCCCATTCTTGGTTAGCTCACAGTGAGACTGGAGTCAGTGAAGTGAATTCTGTGCTGTCATGTCCTACTTCTGTCTGCTGTGGCTGGGACCTCTGAAAAGACCAGAATGAATGAAGCTCCTATGCACATGGAACATATTTGCACAGGGGCAAAGAGTGGAGCTCTGGTCCATTTGCAGTCCAAACAGGGAGTTACAATACCTAGATTTCCCACTGCTTAGTGAAGGTCGAGTTTTGTGTGTGGGAACTGCCTTTCTCCTCAAAACAGCTCTTTGGCCTCTGAGCATAGCACAAGCAAGGATGTCTCTGTACTCACAGCTCCTCCAGCTGGTGGCACCGGTGGAAACTGGGCAGCTCTTCGATTTGGTTGTGTGACAGCTCTCTGCAGGGAGATGACAGTACAGGAATGTTAAGAGGTTAAAAGCCAGTGTGCCTGAGCCCCTCCCTGGAAAGCAGGTATGGCTGAAGAGCAGGAGCACCTCACTTTGTTCTGCATAGCTGCAGAGCACAGTAAGCCCAGGTGAGGGGGATCTCCACTTTTGGGCAGCCTCAGGTGAGGGGGATCTCCACTGTGCACACACCTGGTGCTGGATCTGAGTGTCTCTGTGCAAGGCAGGAGCTGCTCCGTGGTTTCCCCACTTGTTCAGTCCCAGCCCAACTCCCTCCAGCACAGGCTTGTACAGCCGGGGCTGTTGAGCCATTTGTACAGCTGGAGTGGGCTTGTCCTCCCCAGCCCCAAGTCAGCTGTGAGATACATTTGTGCCAGCTTCTGCTGTGCACAGCTAGCCCTGCTTTCTGTGGGCAAAGAAGAGAGATATTTGTGCCCCACCTTCCGTCCCACTGCTGTGGATGGAAGCTCACAGAAGCTGCAGATGTGCCTGCAGAGTCTGGGGACGTTTTGGCCATCCAGCTGCTCGCCTCCCTCCTGGCACAGCAAACTGACTGCCCATCTCCTACTCCCCATTCAATCTTTCCTGGCTTATGCCTAAGGCTAGGAAAGGGGTCATAGCATTGGCAGAGATTTCGCTCAGGACATTACAGACTGTGAAAACCTAACGTCCCTCTTCTTTCAAATGCTGTCACTTGAAAGTGGTTCCCAGCAAACTTCTCTTCCCACTGGTTCATGGCTCAGTGTCACATCAGCATCAAGGGTAGAGTGACTTCGTAGTTAAAGGAAAAGGCATCCTGGCATAGCTTAATAAGAATTCATTGAAGCTGAAACAAGCTGGGTAAGGAATAATGTTTAAACCCAGCTCTTTCCCCCACCAGCAGAGAGACTGGATTTGTGGTTATTCAAGGGAAATTTGCCCCAGGGTAAAGCTTTGTATGTGGCTTCTCTGCCGACTTTCCAAACTCATTTTCCATCTCTCTGCCAAAAGGTTGCTGGTAAAATATTTCAAATTTTTTTTCTTTTTTTTCCCAATCCCCTCACTCCCAATTTTCCATGGAGGAGGAGGGAGGTAAAAGCAACAAAAGATGTATGCTTGGCTCTGAAGGTTGTCACCCAATATGGAGAAAGAGCCTTGCATCAGTCACTTTTCCCTGGTCCCTGTGTCAATTCATTGAGTTTGACAGGGCTGTGGCTTAGCTAACAGTGCTGAGGGAGAACCAGCCTGAAGAGTTATTTCTGGTTCCTCCAGAGGGAGTGTAACCAATGCAGCCCAGTCCCTATAAGCAGAGCAGCCTCAGCCACTGAGGCTCTACTGGGGACATACCAGGGTGATGTTGATACCATCAAGGCCTATCAGCTCTGTTCAAGGAGGTTTCACCTATTTCTGCTTGAGAAGAAAGGCAAATCTTCCAGAGCTCACGGAGCATTTGGAAAGCGCTCTTGGGAACATAGTAGGATTGTTGGGGTTGTCCTGTGCAGGGCCAGGGGTTGGACTCCATGACCCTTGTGGGTCCCTTCCAACTCAGGATATTCTATCATTCTTTGAAGTCTGTGCCCTGAGTAGAAGCTCTGGATGAAAGCAGCAGGATGGTGGCAGGCTGATGCCAAAGGCTGTCCTGCCTGTGTGTGCTGGGTCCAGTGCCCACGCACAGGCAGTGGCCCAGCATGGCTGTGACCCTCTGCCCCTGCAGTGGCACCTGCAGCCCCCATGCAGGGTCTCTACAGAGAAGCCACACTGTGGAGTGAAGCCAGTGTTTACTGTGTCATCTGTGGTCAGATGTGTTACAGTTTTAACATCAATCTGACGAATTGTGGAGGGGCTGGCAGAGGCCCCATGGTCTGCAGGGACAGGAGACCAGTGCATTTCAAAGGCAAGAGTGATGTAAGCATGCACAAACACTGGCCCACATACTGTCTCTCCGAACTCTGAAAGCAATGTGATTAATGTCAGGAAAGATCACTAGGGAAGAGGAACAAGGTGGAGTGTCCCAGTAAAACTCTCCCATCAAGATGCATCATGGATGCTTCAGGCACAAAAAACAGGCTCTGCTGTGAGGGTTTACAGTCTAACTTGCAAACAGAAAAAGAGGTTTGGGACTAAACAGCCTAGATCAGTCCAAAGGTAGGGTTTTTGTGGCAAGCTGTCCACTGAATTGGTCCAGATGTCTAAAGATGAGAGATCTTCCCTACAAGGACGGCTTGATCCAAAAGTCTGTAATCTCCTAAATTACAAATTGTGTTCTTTTATTTTTATGTTTTACTCTTGTTTCCAGTTTCTGTGATCAAGAATTTACTCCTGTTGCTTTCCTGGAACAAACTTGTTTTCTTTTTCGGCTTGCTTGTATAATGACTGATGAGAGGCAAGCCTCCTGTTGCCCTAAGGCTGCAAATTTGTATAAATCTGGAACATGACTCATTTCCTGAGGATGTCTTTGACTGCAGACAAAGTTGTGGATCTCAGGAACCAGGGGTGTGATTCCTGGGATGATGCAGGAATGTTTCTGAGATGTTTATTTCATCGTGTACCAAATTAAAAAAGAAAGCACTCCCCTACTCAGCACTATTCAGTGCCTAGCTAAGCAGGCAGAGCCAAGGAAATGCAGAGACTGAGCAAAATCCTGATCTGGCTCTGCTGCACCACGTGAGGAGATACAGCCCTGTGGCCTTTCAGGTCCTGATCCCTCTCAGAATGTGAACAGGATCCTTCCTCCCCTTGCTGGAGCTCCAACTGCAGTAAGCCAGCGCTGGGGCAGAGGGTTGTGTCAATGTGATTTCTCCCTGGTTTTTGGGCTAAGATCTTCAGCATAGCTGGGAGCTCCAAAATGGTACAGCTGATCTTACCCACCTCCCTTTGCGCCCTCTCTGTCCTTAAATGGGGCAGGCAGCCCACTCGTGTAGAACAAGGATGATGTGCCTGATTGCAGACCCGAGATCAGAACACCATGCTGGGATGAAGAAGCAAGTTCAAGAACAAGCAAAGGCTCAAGGTAGTGCCTAAGAAGGTGGTGATTTCTGCATGGAACAAGAACCACAAGATGGTCTTCCATAGCTGGTCCTCTCCCTAAGCTAGACCAGTTCCAGAGGGCATTTTTCTAAAGATCAGGCAGGAGAGAGACACATGTTACTCACAGGACTCGGAGGCTGGGCAGCTGCTGGCACATCCCTCTGGGGAGGAAACGGATGCCTGCCCGGGTCAAGGTCCTAGAAAAACAGAGGAGAGAGGAGAAATGGTGTTGCTGAGAGACAGCACACAGACTGTTACCCACAAGCCCAGCTATCAGTCTCAGATAGTGGCAGGAGAGACAGTAGCAATGGGACAATGAAATACCTGGATAGGATGAAAAACTGGCTAGCAGTTTTGGCAACAGGCCCTGCTGCTGGACCTGACAAAGGTGAATGTGCCCCTAAGGGTTTCTGGGACACTGCTGAATATTGAATTCACAAGTGTCCTTGGATATGTTGAGGGCAGGTGGCAGTGCCCTCTGTGGCATGCTCTGCCACCTCAGTTCTCCATTGTCCAGACTGGTGGTCTGTCTGGAGCCAGGACTGCCTCAGAAACCTCTGTATGGGGGATGGATAGTGTGTCCCTGTGTCCCTGAGACAAGGCACAGCCAGGTCACACCCTTGGCTGGGGTGCTCCCAGTTTGGGCCAGTGTGGGGACCAATGCCCTAGGGAGGAGAACTATGTGTGGCCAGAGACAGCATGTCCTCCAAACTATTGATCTCCATGGCCTGGTGGGGTGAGGACAGGACCAGAACAGTTGCAGGTGCCCCAGCCTGGGTGGCAGAT
Organism: Serilophus lunatus; assembly: GCA_013399895.1. Taxonomy (NCBI): domain Eukaryota; kingdom Metazoa; phylum Chordata; class Aves; order Passeriformes; family Eurylaimidae; genus Serilophus; species Serilophus lunatus. Next base: position 394,576 of record VXBA01004390.1, on the reverse strand, counting down.
GTTTCCTGCACTGCATTGCAGTGCTGGTCCCAGTATGGACTGAGACACTGGCTCCTAGCAGATCACGTGGAAACACTACACTCAGAGACTTGTTTCTACACAGGTGCAGGAGGAGAGAAAGGAAAAAAAAAAAAAGGATTGGAGCACACTCAAGAGTACTGAAAGAGCAACTCACGGAGAGGAAAGCTGTTTTCAGGAGCCATAGAGGTGAAACGAAGCAGAAGGGTGAGTGACCAGGGAGAGGCAGAGCTGAATACTGCACAGCACTGTGAAAGTTGTCCTCTCTGAAACAGCCTGGGCCGCCTTGAAGGAGGAAGAGCACAGCTAGCAGGGTAAAAGGGAGAGAGATGCCACTCACAAAACTTCTAGGCTGGTGGTGCCTTTAAGGTCTGGAAATTCTCTGATGTCTGTTGCACCATTGAGTGACCTGCAGAGAAATGAGGGTGAAGTGAGGTGGGCAGAGGACTCAGAGGCAAATGCAGCTGCCCAAGGTCCCGGACCCATCAGCCATGGTGGCAAATCTGCTTCCTCACATCCAGACAGGGTGGTCAGAGCCCCAGACCTAGTGTTTCCCTACCGGCTGGGTGGTAGAGCAGGCGCCTCACGCAGTGCAGATGCAGTGAGATGGAGCTGGGCACTTCTGTGTAAGGAGACTTGGCAAGCCCAGAGCCTCTCCCAGCTACTGACATTCTTGGCATGATCTCTACCCAAATTAAATAAAAAACCCTCAAACAATTACCATGGGGAATGTAAGTAGGGCATCCCACCCAAGCCTCCTTGGGTCTATGCATTTTAGATCTAAAGAATGCAGGGCAATTTGGATGATTTATTTGCTTGAGTGTGTGTTTCTGCAGCAAGAGGCTGAGTGAGGCTTATGAATAGAGATTTTGAGGTTGGCTCTGCCTCAATATTTAGTGTTGTGCCACAACAGGTTGGCTGAAAAGCCAATGTGGAGCAGCCTTTGTGGCTCAGGTGGTGCCCGCCCCAGGTGGTGTCTCTGGACCAGGCTTAGGGCCAAACATGTGAAGGAAACACTGTCACTGCTGGTTGTCCAGTGGTATTATTTGTACCATGGTGCTGGGACATGTGTTCCTCCACTTCTCCATCTTGTGGAGGAAGGCAGATGCCTTCAGTGTCCTTCTGTTTGGGCAAATACGCAACAGCAGCAAAACATATGGCACTTATGCATGAGGTCTTTGCTGATCCTGATGCATCTGTGGAGGCCCTAGAAGGCTCTAGTGCCTGTCAGCTGGGTGGGCAAAAGGAATTAATTGCTGCCTCCAAAATGCCTTTTTCAGAATTACTCTTCCTCAGCAGAAAACATCTGCAGTGTCTACTGCTTGGATCACTGCCTTTAGGTCTGGCCAACAGAGTGGCTTCATAGTGCTCTATTGGCACAGGGGCTCTTGAAAGGAGGAAGGGAGAAGGCCACAAATGTGCCCAGTCCAACAGGACTGGAGCTTGGATGTGTTCCATCTTTGAGGACGAGCTTGGTGAACTTACAGAGTGTGGAGCTTTGGCAAGTACTGGAAAGCAGAATGTCCAACAAACTGGATGGGATTGTCATAAAAATGGCTGCAATGGGAAAGAGGAATTGGTCAGAGTCTGCTGTGTGTGAAGACAAGATACTATTACAGGTCAAGAGCCTTAAAACTACCAGCAGTAAGCTGTGTAGGGAGGCACTGACTGTCCTGAGAGGAAGCCTTTTTCCTGAATAACTCCAGGCTCTCCCATAAGCCTGTTTTGGATGGACATTGGTAAAACTGAAGTTTCCTGCTGCTCTTTGGGGTCCTGCTGAAACAGGCAGGCTAAAATAATGTAAAGCCCTCCTTCAACCTTTCTGGCAAATACCATGCACTGGAGGACACCTTCTCTGACCTTACATACCCACGCCACCAGCATCTTCGCTGTTTGTCGCAGTCAGTGGAAAGAAGTGAGCTCTTCTAGGACCCATCTAGCTTTGGGAGGGGTTAAGTCACCTCTTACAAGAAGCATTTCACCCCACTAGCTGACAAAGTCTTTACATGGGCAGATCCAAAGGAGAGATGAATATTCTGGATGTATGTGACTCCATCGTCACTCTGGGAATGGGCCCAAGGCATATGGGAATGAGGCTGGTTGTTTTGACTAGAGTTGTGAATGCTTTCACTCATTGTCACCATGGCTTTCCAGACACTGATATTTCTATAATTTAAGTCCAGACTGGACAAGCAGAGCTTTTGTTGTTTGCCATGATTTCCAATATCCGTGTGGTTCGGAGAACTATCAAAAAATCACTATCCCTCTCTGAGTCAGAGGGGAAATGAGCCGACAACTGTGTGTATTTATCTGCAGAACTTTGTGTCCATGGATCTGGGGCAAACACACAATGATTTGGTGTCCCAGCTCCCCAACACACATAATTGCTGCTGTAGCTGGCCAGCAACTTTTCTAAACACAAGCAATAAACACTGGCAGTTGTCAACCAGGATTTAGATGGTTTCCATGTTCCTTCATTGCTATTGGCCTGTGTTGAAGCAAAGTTTGGCTACAGGGAAAGGAGACAAATGGCAAAAATCTGTGGCACATCCAAGAAGGGGCTATTTCAATGTGTGCTGGTCTATGGATAACAAATGTCAGATTGTGGTCATGCTGACCACTGTCAGAAATCCCAACAAAAGACATTAGGAAATGCCCCTATCTGGGTAATATAAAGATGTAGGAAACATTATTTAATTTTCTTACATTGTTTGGAGGAGGGGATTCCCAACAAATGCGTTCTCTGGAATAGCTTTGATGTTGTTGTTATGAAAACCGCTGTTGGGAGAAACAAATATTTGATATAAATTAATTACATTAACCTTATTTTCTCAACACTTTGAAAAGCAGAGAGCCTTCAAAATACACACAAAATAGGAGGTATAGGCTCCATCCCAGTTGTAGGGTCATCCCAGCAGGTGAACAATATCTGTGGTTTGGCAGGACAAACTCTCTGATGCATTTACTCTTCTTATAGCTGAGTGCTCCATATGTGACTCCACTGAACCCATTGAGGATACAAAGACTTAAGGTTTAACATTTTATAGTTCAGGAAACAGGAGCAAACCAAATATAAAATTTTCCACCCTCCAGGAATTTCAATTTTTATGGATGGTCTCCATTACAGCTCCATTGCTGCCAACCAGAGTGCAGAAGGAATTATTGGTCCATGTGACTTGAAAGGATTTATAGCTGGGATAATTTTGGTTAAGCTTGAGAAAATGGCTATCAGCAAACTTTCACAGTAGAAGAGAGCTCTGTAGCCAGAGTTTGACCTCCTGTACATCAAAGGCAGCCACAGGTTCCTCTGGACCAGGCTCTGGGTGATGCTCAGGTTGTTTATTCCCAGAAGAGTCTGAGCAGGTGATTAGTTGATGACAGTTTGAAATTTGCCTCTTCTTTAGTGGCAGGCATTTCAAAAGCCATCTCATAGTGGATTAAGGATCTTATTCTGAAGGTGAGAATAATGATGATATCTGGGCTGAACAGAAAAATCTTTTGAGAATTCTCTCAGGAAAGAAAAAGGTAGTGTCAGATTTTTACTCCAAGGCTCCCAGAAACACGACAAAAGCTATTTTTGTCACACTCCAGCCTGGCACAGTGAGACACAGGAACTGTGGATCCACATCGACTTGACTTGACCCACCCTGAGGCTTCTACTTTCGTGGGTGATAAGTGGGATTGTCTCTCATTTTAAGTGTCTCCCAGGTTGACCACTTAGAGGAGGAAGAGCTACCCACTAAAAAGGTAATAAACTTCTGTAATTCCCTATTATAAATTTATCCTAAGGGAGACAAAACAGTTTTTGCACATCAGAGGCAGTGGCACAAGGCCTGCAGAAGCTATGGCATCACAATAACACAAATAATTCCAGTTTGTGATCCCAAGCTAGGGAATGGACATCAGAAGTATCCAGAGAATGGATGGAGTATGAGTTCCCTCAGATGCCACAGGAGACTGGAGAGCTGCAGGAAGAACCTGCTCCAAGGCACTATCCTCCAACAGCCATGGTGTGGAGGCTGATGGGGAGGTGATCAGAGCTGATAGAAATCAAGGGGATAAACTGCTTTGAAGTGCATGGTGGAGAGGGTGGTGAAGGAAAAGAAAGGCTTGGACTGAGTGCTCTTCTAAAGTCAGAGCACATGTGATGCTTTATTGCTCATTCTTCATCAGGGAATAGTTTTGAAAATGAATAAATAGAAAATCTCACAGCTCCTGCAGTCGGCCCAGTGTCCTGATAGCCCCGGGGAATTCCAGCAGCTCATTGTAGTTTAGATCCCTGAAAGAGAGAAGGGAAAAATATTCATTAATGTTGCTCTAGGAACTCAATTGTGTGTATCTGTGCTTTGAAGCCGTGGAAACTTAAGCATGGGAGACAGGTTTTTCCTATTGTGCTTATACAGCTACTGCCTGGAAACACAATCTCACACATTTCTGCAGTAGGAGTATTCTATGCTTGTCAGGCAAGAGCCAGTCCAAATCATGGCTGCTGCTGTTGGGAATTCTTTCCCCCAGGTTGCCTGACACTGGGCAGTGCTGCTGCCTCACATCTCCAGAGTGCCCTATCCCCTTCTCCCAGGAGCTCACTCGTGGGGACTTTGGCTCTGAGCAATTTTCCTGCCTTTCCAGGTCAAAGTGAGATTCTTTGAAAGACAAGAAACACAAAAGCAGCCTCGATTATGTGAGCTCCATGAAGCGCTTCTCTGGGCTGGCTTGCCCTGTGGTGCAGAGGAGTTCAGGGGCTATTCCCTCAGTGTTTGTCCTGGGAACACTGGATCTCCCTGCCACTGTGACTGGGACTAGTAGGAAGAGCAAGCTGTGGGAAGACTTAGATCTTCTTCTGGTGGTTGGGGTCAACACCACACTGGAATCTGTGAGCTAAAGCTGGAAGTGATGTGCAAGAAGTACTGACACTGCTAAGTATTAAGTCTTATTTGCAGTAAAATATAATATGTTCGTTGTAATGACAAGTGTAGCATTAATCTGCCCTGACTTGGTAACCAGAAGAGATATCTGAGTCTGAACGAAACCTCGGGGGCTGTATTTGTTCTCCAAGAATGGGCTTCACCTCTAGAAAAGAATTTATTTGAGCTATGGGGCACTGCGGGCAAGCTGGGAGGAGCAGCCTTCTGAAGGCACTGACGGCCCTGGCTGGTCTTTGGATATGCAGCACTTCTGTTCTAGCATGCCCAGCGGCAATTCCAGCTGTCAGAGTGACATTTAACCCTGTCCTGGCCATCCCACTTACCAATTCACTGAATTCTGAAAACTATGTGACTGCTTCCTATCTACATGACACTCACCAAATTTTAAGAGGTAGATACTTTGGAACATGAGGGTAATTACTGGCTCCTGGAGATTACTGTATAATTACACTTAATGAACCTCAAAGTAATTACCATGTAACCTGGATTGTGGTTTATGGAACAGAAATAACTGAGCATTTACACAGCAATGAGCTGCTGCCCAATTATCCTATAATTCTCATCCTCTGGGCCTGGGTATGGTCATTATGTCATGATCTCTCTTGGCCCTCTTCTCTCTTACATCTTCTCTTACTACCAGTGCCCCTGTTTGGGAACGACTCTGCGGCACCACCTCGGCTTTGCCCTGAAGGCGTTTCCACAGGAAATCAACCCGGAATCTTTCTCCAGTTTGGTCCTTCCAGGACTCCTGGCTTATATGACTTCTGTTTTAGGAAACACTTATTAGGAAATTACAAGATAGGGCACAAAACCAGAAGAAAAAATGGGATGAGGTTCTCTTGGGTGGATTTTGCTTTGTTGCTGGATTCCTTAAGAAGCTCAAGGGATATGGTGGGTCCTGATCTGGCAGGGTTTGTACCCTGACAACGAGGACAGTTTTCTCTCCTCCAATCATGTATGGATTTGAGCAAATGAATCCTGCTCCTGTAGGACCTGGAAAGGGTTCACACTGTCTAATAATTAGTGGTGCTGGCAATCAGCAGGGAAGGAGCATGGGGCTTGTCATGAGACCATGACCTCTGCCTGCCCACTGTGTCCGCTCTGCAATGTGTTAGTGGGGTCCAAGCACACCTGAAGCTGATGGTGTGTCCCCAGCACCCAGGAGTGGAAAAGGAGCAATGCGTCCCCTCCTCATACCAGCTCACCTCTATTAAATATGAGAGCACTGACTCAGAGAGGTCACTCTAACGCACTCAGTCCTCATCTGGGTCCAAGCAGATCAGTCATTTTCGTCAGTCTTCTCTGCTTGAGCCCAAATTGGTCTGTTTAAGGATAAATAGCCCAACATCTGACTACTCATAGCCTCACTGTCTACCTGTAGCTCATTACTAGCTGCTTGGATGCTCTTGGCCAGTGTCTGTGGATGGCACCTGCTGGGTTCCATCATTCCAGGCTCACACTGCACAGTCCAGGCTACCTGGAAGCAGGACTGTTAACGATGCAGCTCAGGAATGTACAGGAGTGGATTTCCACAGAGAACAAGCAATGAGAAGTGCAAGCAGGACAGCACTGGGCATTTTTGAAGCATTGGTTACATCTGGCTAACCTCCAGATCACTGCACTAGGTGAAATCAGAGGCATTAGCAGAGTAAGTTGACTGACAGCCCCAAATCTCTGCATATACTTTTAAAACTCTCACCCTGCAGTAATAATCCCCTGAAGTTACATAGATGTTCCACAGACAGCAGCAGGAAACTGCAAAGGTAAATCAATGTTGGGTGTCTGCCTGCACCACTTTCCCCCCTTGCACCACAAACAGGCTGGGATACCAAGGGATGATCTCTGGAGGAGAGGCACTGGGAGCCCCATCCTCAGGTGGCACTCAGCCCACCACCACCTAGCTAGCAGCTGTGTCACCACTGCTGGGGGAGGTTTTGTGTGATGGCCCAAGGCTGAGTTCCTCCCCAGTGATATTGGAGTACCCATGAGCTGCTGACAGATGGAAAATATTGCCCAACAAAGAGGAGGCTTGCTCACCTGTGATTCACTAACAGAACAAGGGATCTTAGATCTGCAACTGGTATTATTTACAAGGAATAATTCACTGTGCTGTAATATTTGCTCCTGTCTTTCCCTAAAAATGTGTTTCCTTTCCAGCCCACATCTCTTCCAGGCAGGCTGGTCTTTCATCGGCAAATGAAGGTTCTGTTTGTACCTCTGCATGTGTGCAAGTGCATACAGGACCAGTTCTTCCTGAGTGAACACACACCGTTCCCAGCCCTGGCAGCATCTTGGGGCCTCCCTCCTCTCTGCACTTGACAGATACGAAGAGCATTCATTGTGTTCAGCAGCTCCTGCTGGGTAAAAGCCCATCTTGGAATGCTGGCAGACACTGTGCTTGTTGGAAAGTGGAAATTGCAACCAGGTGTAGTTGTGCTGCCAGCATAGACAATGTACCCGTGCTCTCTCCTGCCAGTGCTTCCTGTATTTCAGGGAGGTGAGCCTCTCTCCTGGAAAACAAACCCAGTTGTTCTGGGGAACAGCTCCCCGAGTGATGCTTGCAGTCACTGCCCTGGACCGTGTGCCACTTACACGGCCCAGACTTGTCTCCGGTGCTGCTCTGCCAAGCTCTGCCAATTTCGTGGGGGTTCAGCTGGTTGGAGGAGGCTGGAAGATGCCAGTACCTGAGATGATCCTTAGATATCATCTCTTCCCTGCAGTGGGACCAGTCTTCCCTAAGCCCAGACCCAAACCAGGACACACAAGTGTCTCCCTTTCCCTTTTTTCCAAGAACTTCAGTCAGGCTCAGCTCCAAGTAATGACTCAGAAACAGTGTCCAACTACCTCCATGGTGTCCCTGTCACTGAGGAAGTTAATGCTCATTTAATGAAATTCAGTTCTTTCCACAGGTACCATCAGGGCTCCATCCATCCCAGACATTGCTCCTCCTGCCTGCTCTCCAATGGTGAATTTGACCCATGCTCTGAGCCCAGTGGTGTGTCTCCCAAGCCTCTTTCCCAATGTAGGGACAAGGCAGAAGGGAAGGAGTCAGGGCTGAGTGGATTGGAGATCAGTTTGCTTTTTGACTCCAGTGGCAACAAAATTTTCTCCACTGAGCATGTCAGTGAATTGCCCATTGTTCAAAAACCCTTTCCAGGGGTTGGTAGATAGAGAAAATGGACCTCCTGTAGCTAACACCTCCAAGGGTCCCCTTTATCTCTCTGTGTTATCTGAGGCTCTTGGGCAATGCTTTGCTGCTCCCAGCTCCACACTCCTACACTTTCCCCCTGCTTCCAGATTTGGAAGCATGTGGAGAAAGCTGCCAAAACTCACTGCACTGTCCCCACTGCACTGCTGTGGCACATGGGCTGGGGTGCCAAGGAGGCCCCTTGGCCCAAGGGAGTAGATCTGGCACTGCTGGGGTCTCAGCTGCCCCTGCTCTGGGGTCTGCTGCAAGACTTTGCATCCTATGTATGGGGTTTCCTGTCTGTGGGATGCTGCCTGTTTGGCACAGAACAGATCCAATGACAGCATTATCTGGTGGAAGGATGGCAGTACACCATGGCCTTGGCTATGCCAAACAATAGGGAAGCCTCATAACACAAAAAAATAGAAAAAATGATCATGGCAAAAGGGAGTTTTCCCCATTATCAAGGGCTTTTGAAAGCAAGATCACTCAGTCAAGAGGTTCAGAACTGATACGCAAGAGCAATGACTAGAAATAATCGCTCCTCCTTTGGGCTCAAAGTTAGCAGCTCTGGCATGACAGTAGGAGGGCAAGAGGAGCCTTGTCTGTTCTAGTTGAAATGAAAACCTCTGAAAGGTCACCCAGTCTGTGCAAGACAATGAACTGGCTGGCTTTCCATTATTGTTATTGCTAGAGGGAGCCTATAGCTTCCAATTTGGAAGATCTTAACCAGCCCTGTTGTTTATTTAGAAATAAAAGAAAATTGACATCAAAGGCATAGTTATTTTGGGCTTTAAGTGCCAGGGTGATTTCAAACTGACAACATGCAGCCTGGAACTATTAATATCTTCAGTTGGGCCAAAAGCAGGGAAGGAGGGGAAAGAGTCTCGGGTCAATTTTCTGCCTGTTAGGGACTATTAGTGGTTCCACACAGGAAGCCAAAAAAGGAAAATTATATAGTACTATAAATTCTTCCATAAGCCACAAAACACCACAAATTTGCAGCTAATAAACCTGAAGATGCAGTGAGATTAGAAGCTGGAGATGGGACATTTGCTGACTATTTCAGTCCCAGTGGAGTTGGAGATGTTACCATGGTGCCTGGAGGGGACTTTGTGCAGCCTCGCCTCAGGACCTGCATTTCCACCTGTCTTGTGCTGGCACCTCATCAAGCTGCCAGTAAATGTAATTACTGCTGCTGCTAGTCCTGCCGGTTACTGTGGCCAAATCAAGTACTAGAAATGATTTAATTGGTAGTCTGGAAGCCCAGGGGGGCTGTTGTGACCCTGTAGTTTGCCTTCCTCCCCAGCACAGGCCAGTCAACTTTGTCCAGATGCCTTACTGCCAGGTCATGGCTTGTAACTGAGTTTGAGTTTGGAAGAGCTGCCAGAGTAATCCAGAATATGAAAAGTGCACAATCAGGTGCCATGTTTTATGGACTCACAGAATCACTAAGGTTGGAAAAGCCCTCTAAGTTCATTGAGTCCAACAATTAACCCCATGCTTAAACTAAGTCCCTAAGCACCATATCTACATGTTTTTGGAACACTTCCAGTATTTATTGTTGTGTAGCATCAGCCCAAACCCTGCTGTCCTTGTAGCAGTGTGAGGTGAATATGTGCCCTTTCTCATGTTGACCTGGGTGATGAGATTCAGCAAGTGCCTGTAATAAGTGAAAGGAGGAAGAGGGATATGAAGGGATCCAGAGCATTTCTCTAAATCCAAGCAGTCTGGAGCCACGTGTCCATCTCTTAAGAGGAGACATGCAAAAGGGGGGTTGCTCAGGTGTGCATATGAAACAGAAATGAGCCATCAAAGGATTCATCTGCTATGGTCAGTGTTTTCATTTGGGAAATTCATCATGTCCTAGAAAAAGCCGTTTTTTGCAAATTAGTAGGAGAAGCCAGGCTGTGATGGAGCGTGATAGAGTGCCTGGGTATCCCAAAGGAGCAGAGACAGGCCCTCCATAGATGGAAGGTTGTCAGGTGCATATGGTAAGTGATTCCTGTCAGGAGCAGGCAGCAATTTCGGTACAAGGATTCATTCTGACAGGCTGCCGTGGAAACATCTCAGCTTCTCACTGACATGGTCCTGCACCACTTTGCAGGGTGTTTGTGGCATTGATGATCTATTGTTGGGGCAGGGAGACCTGTCTGTAAGTTGTGCTTTGTACCCCTGCATCCTCCCAGCACAGTTCTGGCCTCCATTTAAAATTGCAGCAGTACCCAGTGTGTGGTTATTCCACCCAGCACTCCTGTCCACTCTCTACCTGACGAAGGTAGTGGATTAAATGTTTTCAATTCTGTTTGATTTATTTAACAAGGTTGAAATGACCCTTTGAGGATGGGCTCTCATAGGGAATCCTGGGAGCACAGGCATTGCCAGGCACACAGACACGAAGGTACTGACGCAGAGTGGAGCAGCAGGACCTTGGTGCTGGAACACACAGTGACTAAGGCAAGGCAGGCTCAGAGGAGGCAGGGAGGAGAAAGTCTGGTATACAGCAGAGTGTTACCAACTGCAGGAAGGAAGCTGGGGATTTCTACCTGCTCCCCAAGGTGCACAAATTGCTGGTGATCAGCCCTTGGAGCCCTGCAGCTGGAAGGAGGGAGCACGGATGGAGGCAGAGATTCTGTGCATCAGCACATCCATAGTGAAAACATGCCTGCAGCTGCATCTGCTGCCATTTCTGCTGCCTGCAATGTCTGTTTCTCCTTTGCACAAGCAACAATTCATGCTCACTTGTTTTGGGAGACAGAGGCATGGGCAGCTGCTCTGTGAAAGGCTCTATGAATGAGCAAAATTCTTCATGTAAAATGAAACACAAGGAGCCAGAGGAGTTGAGGATCCTTCACAGGTTACAGCATATCTGGAGACCCAGGGGCTGGAGCTTGGGGGAGCCTCAGTGCTGTCAGTCACTGCAAGATCAGCATCTCCAGGCTGAAGAGCTGGCAGGGTGCCCTAGTGGTGTGTGAGGATTTGGTGGGCAAAGAGAGAACAGGTAGAGTCCTGCAAAGGAGATGAGCCTTACAGTGCAGCCATAACTCATGGAAAAGTGCAGTGGCTCAGTACTACCTTTTCACTTGAACTGCTTTCGCTTTCTGTCTTTTTTCTTCATAATCTTGCAAAATACCATGTCTGACTGGGGTTATGCTTTGCCAAAGTTCAGCCTGGTTAGAAGGTACCTGACTGGATCAGAGTTGGATCAGTCATTTCTGGTAGACCAGGTTCCTGCTCTTGGTGAAGAAGCTGGAGCAAACTGGGAGCATGGCCAAGGATGGATGTGTCTGGTCCCCATGCTCTCAGTCAGTGCCATGTGCATTTGCCAAATCAGTTTTACAGGTGACTTCTCTTTTTGGAAAAGTCACTTTCCATTTACACAATGATCAGAGCAGACAACAAACTGTACAGCTCTGTTCTTGGACCAGACACAACAACCGCTGCAACCAGAGCCCTGAACTGTGGTCCCTCTTTCCAAAATGCCACCTGTCTTCTTCGTTTGTCCATCCCTTCAGTCGTGGTTCCCAAGCCTCTCTTAAGTCCCTTCCATCCTCTGGCAGGACAGGTTGGGATCATGCAACCAAGCTGCCTCTGATGAGCTGCCCAGGGACCCATGCTTTCACCACAGGGCTGGAGATCAGGATTCTGAGGAGGTACCAGAGCAGCTTAGTACAGCAAACAGGGAATCCTTGAGGAGCCAAAACCATCAGCTGCTTTGGGAATTGCACAGCCTGGGATTAGCATCAAGTGGCAGCACAAAAGGTTTCAAATAAAACATGCTGATGGAGAGAAATCCACTTGAGGAGCAAGATAGTACTTGGCGGACAGTTTTCCAGGAGAACAGAAAAGCCTGACTGACCCTAAAAGGGTTAAACAACCCCTGTATGAGCTGTGCAGGAGATATTTCCCATTTCCTTCTTCCTGCCTTCATTGCCTGAGGTACGCTTTATATTAATTTTCTTTCTTTCTTTTTTCTTCTCTCTCATAGAAAATCCAACTCTCTGTAGGAGTTGGTAGGTTCCAGATCTGCATTTACAAACTCGACTAATTACCCAGATAATGGGGCGGGCAGTGTGGTAAGGGCATTTCCTGTGAGGCAAGGTTAGGCAGATAAAATGCCTGGAGCCAGAGGGTTTTGGATTCAACCCTTCTGGGAGATGTTTTTAATTTATTACTGCTGTTTTTTAAAAATAAATTAAAAGGTTTTTAAATGAGTGGAGATTTGCTTTTTCCAAGTGATTTATCTCTGTCTGATGAGTGGAGGAGCTGGCAGGGCTGTGGATGGGGAGGGAGAAGCCAGAAAGATAGGAAGCAGCAGGGTCATCTCAGGTGGAGGGGATGGGTGAGGGCTGTGTGGCCTCTCTGAACTGGTTTCCCATCACATCACTGCCAGAGAAGGGCTGGACATGCCTGAACAGTCAGAGGAGCAGCACTTTTGGGGCCCATCATTGCTACTTTGGCTGTAGCCTAGAGGTCTTCAGCTCTGAGCAAGTCCTGGGGAACAGCCGTTCATTTCCCATTCCTGTGTCTGGCCCAGGAGCCACCTTGGCCATGTTGTGGGCTCTGGAGGCAGGACACTGCCAGGACATGTTTTTGCTCCCTGCCAATGTCAGGGTCTTGTCTGTTTGTGTGTGGTGGGACAGAGAGGGCCCTGGCTACTGATTTTGATTCCATGGGATCCAACCCTATCCACGGACAGGACCACTAGCAGGGCATTTTCCCCTTTGCCTTAGCAGCTCTGCATTGAGCCCTGAGCAGGTGTTGAGGGATATATGGTGGATTTTATGATGGGGGACTCTGCACATGCCCATGCCAGGGTGCTGCCCAGCACTGCCAACCCAGTAGAGCCACACGAGAGCACAGACCTGCCAAAGCTGCTGCTCTCTCCCACATACTTCATAACAGAGACCCCAGGGAGTGGCCTCAACAGGCTTCCTCACTATGTGTGTGTGGCAGCCAGCCCTCCGGGCCACAATACATCTCCATGCTTTGACAAAACAGTCCTAATGGGAGAAAAAAATTCTTTCTCCTTTTCTTCAAAGCAGAGATCACATCCTGGGGGCATTTTCAATGAGTCACTTCCATCACTGGTAAAAGATGTGGGAAGATCCATGAGGAACCTCTCCTCTCCTTTAGCTGCACTCTTCACTTGCTGTCTGGGGTCTGCTCTGCTCTACCATGGAGGCCGAGGGCTCCCTAACAGCAGGCAAGGTGGAGATGCTAAATGGTGGCTTTTGTATGCTGCTGTTTGGAGTTAGAATTTCAGGGGCACAGCTCTGAAATTCAGCTTCCATGATTAGATGCCCTTGCCCATGGCTATCTGTGAGGCACTATACACATACACTTCTATACCTATATATGTATTTGGTTGTGTAGTTGCAGATCACCCACCCTTTCCATCCCTTCACCCTGCATAGAGCAGTGACTTGGAGCTTGATCGTGTGGAAGGACTTCATGCATTCCCCTCCAGCTCTGATCCGTGAAACATTCATATTTCAGGGACACAGGGGGATAAATTCAGTGTTATCACATCTACCTAATGAGGCCAAAGTCAAGCACTACAAGTCATGAAGCAATTCTTCATCAGCTTTTAGATTGCGTTCAGGCTGACTGCAAAGCTCAGGGACCTTAGGACACTGCTCAGCTTTCTGGGTGAAGGTGGTAAGGAGCAAACCTGGGCACAAGACCAGCCTCACTGTTGAATGCATGTCACAGGGATCTCCCCATTTCCTCATACAGCTGTGGGGAACTTGGCTCCTGTTACTGTTACCATGCAGGCCTTTGGATGGCAATTTCCCCTTCCTATTCCTCTGAAATCACAGCCATGTCCTCCCTGGCACTGTGCCTCCAGTCCTGAACACAATGTCTGAGCATTTCCAAGAATCACAGATGCTTCTGGCTGCATCTGACTGCTCTTTATAACAGCTTTTCCATAAGCATTCCTACTCTCCAGGCTTATGTTATACAAATTTTATCACAGGATCATGGAGTTGTTTGGTTGGAAGGGACCTTAAAGGTCGTCTCATTTCAAGCCCCTACCTTGGGCAGGGACACCTTCCACTGAAAAGTGTCTAATCCCCTTGCTCTTCTCACTGCATTGTTAAAGGCTGAGAAATTCAGTCTAAACTAAAGAAGAAATACAGAAGTTAAGACCTTTACCTCTAAATGGCAGGAGCAGATTCCACTGCCCAATGTTGTACAGCATGCATTAAACAGCCCAAAAGGACAATACACCATAGGCCAGGTTTTACAAGGCAAAGCAGGAATAGGGAAGCAATGGGGAGAGCAATGTGTCTGGAGTCTCAGCTTTTGGCACCTTGCTCCTACTTCTTGCAAAAGACGGTGCTTCCCCGTTGCTCTTCTCCTTCATTTCACCTTCCGACTCCTCACACTCCTGGGATTCCCCCACTCTGCTGTGCCACTTGCTGTGGTCCAAACACTCATATTGGCCACAGGCCTTCCTCTCTGGGCATGCCAATGGGTTATGGTTGTCCTTCCTTTGCTATTTAAAGCCTCCATGGCAAGCTGGCCTTGCTCCACTCACCGAACAGCACTGACTCTTCCCTGCATCTCCTATGGGCACCTCCTGACATTACACCTTGTGTAAAGGATAGAGTCCATTACCTAAAGGGGCCACAGGAAGAACATGTCACATCAGGACATTTTCATTCTTATTTACTCCATGTTTTTTGGGAAAGGGCTAAGAAATGCCAAGCTTCACACACTCTGATCACCTAGTACTTGATTTCATGGCTCAGCCATGTTTGGGTCTTCTTCCCACAGCCCCGCAGGGCTGCTCTGTGTCATGTCTCAGGCTCATGGGAACTGGTGAGGTAATCTCACTGCGTTTCAAGGCTGTTTCGAAACCCTTTTGGGAATCTGGCTAGGGTGGCTCTGACTTGCTTCCAGCCTACCTGCCAGCTTTCCTTCCCAGGAAGAGGCTGGGGAGTGGTGGGGGAGGAGCTGTGAGACAGCCAGATCTTGCCCTGACAGAGAAGATTTTCTTGGAGATTCTTTCTCCAGTTGTATGCTGATGTCTGACTGGTCAAGACCTGGTGGGTGTTGCAAATCTGCATGTCCCCTCATCAGTGTGGAGAACACAGAGTCGCTCTTGCTTTGTACTTGGAAGAGCTGACTTGTACACAGAAACTG
Organism: Serilophus lunatus; assembly: GCA_013399895.1. Taxonomy (NCBI): domain Eukaryota; kingdom Metazoa; phylum Chordata; class Aves; order Passeriformes; family Eurylaimidae; genus Serilophus; species Serilophus lunatus. Next base: position 379,294 of record VXBA01004390.1, on the reverse strand, counting down.
CAGGTCAATGCAGGGGAAACATAAAGTCATTCATCTGGCTTCCTCCCTTTCTAGATTTCCTGCCCTCCTGAAACAGGCCAAGCCCTGTCCAAGAACACAGATACTCCACTGGGGTCTGTTTTGGCAGAAATGCTGGGACCTGGGATGGGTGTCCAGTGTGGCTGTACTTAGGCAGCTTGCATACTGCTGAGACCTGCGTGGAGCAGCGGCTGCCGCTTCTCTTGAAGTTTTGGCTGCTGCTTCTCTTAGAGTTGGCTGCATTTGATAAAATAGAACTTTTCCTGTCTAGTTGAATATGAGAAGAAATATTTTCCCTGTGGGAACAGAGGTTTCTGCACCTAAAACTTCCCAGGCTCTTCTGGAAAACCTGAAACAATATTTTTCCTCTCAACTTCCACAGTTCTTTAACTATTGTGCCTGGCTTATAATCAGCATCTGGCCACAAACACTCATTTTAGGAACCCTGGAGAAATTTCTGTCTTCACCAACCCTTACCATCCTGCTGCCTTCCAGGAGGTAACGCCCACAGGGTAACCGAGAGCACAGTTTGGCTTCCACAAGCCAAGAAAATGTGCTAAGTGCTGTCAACAGAATGTAATCACAATTTGAGTTAAAGAGTATATGTGGAGACTGTAATTGTCTCCACATGCATAGGAGCTGAGAGGTGGTAGGTGGGTGCAGGTCTAGCAGCTTGGCTGGGATGGTGCCATCAAAACTTGGCAGTTTTTTGCTCCAAAACTTGTCCAGCTTTGGTGAGCAGGCAAGTGAGTGCTAAGGATTAACACAAGGTGGGGGGACTTCTCTTGGGGAAAATACGTTCCTAAACGATCAGTGACTTGGAATACTGGCTGAGGTGAGAACTGGATGCTCAGGCCAAGAGGAGCAGAAGGCAGCTCATTGCCTCTGGAGGATGATCCCGTGAAGGAGAGTCCAGAGAGTCTGGGGATCTTGTCCACAGCACTGTCCTTGCAGCTTCAGGCAGCTGTGCGGGATGGAGCTGTGGGACACTCACACACACAAGTGTGTCCAGCAAAGCCTGTACACAGGAAGACCCCTGCTCCAAGGTGACAAACATTGGAGGCTGGACACTCTCAGGGCTTCCTGATCAGCACTGTCAGAGACAGGACTTGCATTGCCACAGCCCTCCAGAGAGCCACGTTCTGGCAGTCCTGTCCCTGAGGGGACCAGGAGCAAGAGCAGGAGACATTGAGCTTCCCGAGGGCTGGGTGATGTCTCAGGTGGCAGCAAAGGGCAATGGAAGTGTTACGGGGGGAGCAGAGGGGAAGAGAGAGAAAATGAGCTTTCAGCACAAATGTTTGTGGAAATAATTATTTCCCAGGGTAATGAAAACCTTTAGTCTTTCCCATGGCAAATGAGGGGCCAGCTTCTTCTCTGCAGCTCCATCCTGGGATGGGCAGCAGGATGGCTTTAACCACCTTGGCTGCGAAGTAAGTTGCCCTGATGTGGGCTGTGATGTCGCTGCATGGTCTGCCAGGATTATAGCTCAAGTAAGGTTTTCTTCCATTAGTGAGTCCTCTGCTTCTTACTGTAGCTTGCCTGCCTTTGTGCTGCCTGGGTGCCACGGCTCTGTCCTCATATATTTGCCTGTGACCACTAGAAATCACTAGGGAGAAAGCCAAGCTGGCACAGTGACAAGAGACCCGTGGGTCACCAGAGGAGACCATCCATCAATCTCCCATCCCTGGCACAGTTCAACCTCTCCCCAGCTGAGCCCTTCTGGGTGGCCCCAGGATCTGCCAGTCTGAAAGGAAGAGACAATGTGTGTCATGGTCCTGCCCTGAGGACTGTATCTGGGGACCAAGGGCTTGCCTGCTGCTGCCACTCTTGCCTGATAGCTGCTGTTGGCACCATGCTGGGCACAGAGGGGCTCTGTTTCTTTGAGTGGCACTTGAATGCTGGGAAGCGGCACCTCTTTTTGCCATGACCCAGACCCCCTAGTTCTCCCTGGCAATGAGCGAGGGCCTGACTCTGACCCCAAGCCTGTATGAAGAGACATGTTTCTGCACAATTGAAAGCATCAGGCACCTCTTCCAGTCTTTCAGAGCCTAAATTTATTTGCTTGCTTGTTTATGTTTCCTCCTGGGCCAACACATGGCGCACGAGGCCCAGGCCATTCATGCAGCTGTCACAGCACAGGGTATGCGTGGCCAGGCTGTTAGACTTAACTCTCTTTGAGGTGGAGCTGCCTGCTGTTAATCACGGCATCCTGGAATAGTCTGAGTTGGAAGGAACTTTAAAGATCACCTCCTTTCACCCTGCTACATGAGCGACACCTTCCAATACCCCAGGTTGCTCCAAGCTTCATCAAACCTGGCCTTGAACACTTCCAGGGATGGTGCAGCCACAGCTTCTCTGGGCAACCTGTGACAAGGTTGCACCACCCTCTGAATAAATAATTCCTAATACCCAATCTCAATCTACTTTTCTGAAGATGTGTCCTGCTTCCCATCCTCCCCGCAGTCTCCTGATGGATTGCTACCCAGTCATTCAAGCACATGGTACAGGATGAAGTTAGCTGGCTATGGATGATGCCAGGGGACATGAGACCATCTCAGAGATACCCCACAGATTCCTGAGGGCTTTACTGTCCCCAGACTTAAGCCAGCCCCTTGTTTTGGGGGTGAGGTGTTGAGGAGGCTTTGGGATAATGCACATGTGGTGAGGAAGGGGACACACTCCCTGAGCAGGGCATGTGTTCAAACTCTCAGGATTGAACCTGGACTAGACTGGTGTCCAAGGCCTCAGAGTCACCTCCAACCACTCCACCCACATGTACAGACCCCTCTGCAGCAGCAGCACAGCCAGACCAGCCTGCATAGCCTTAAAGAGAAAGACTAGTCTCTCACTTCCCAGTGAGCATCATACCCTGGGCACTCTTTGTGCTGGTACCTGGAGCCAGCCCTGCTGCTGCCCTCAGTGCATGGTGACCAGTGACTTACAGTGAAGCTGACTCCCCTTTCCTGCAGTCTATGCTGTGGGGGAAAGAACACACATCAGCTCGTTGGGGCAGATAATAAAAGAGGTGACTCACAGGGTTTCCAAGCTGAGCAGCCCATCAAAGCCATTGGCTCCCAGGCTTTGGATCCTGTTGTTGTGCAGGTGCCTGTGGATGAAAAAGAAGTAGTCAGAGGAGGTGCAAGTTGACCTTTTCCTGTGATCAGAGCTGTGGCCCAGGACATCCTGCAAGCTGAGCACAGCCTGGACTGGGATGTTGAGAGGCCTTATAGGGTTACGTCCCTTGCACCATGAGACGTGCTGTGTGCAACAGTGCTTGCAGAACAGCTACAGAGCTCTTATTTCTCTCAGGAATTCCAGGCCGATGTAGGAGTTTCCCTGAGATCCCCACCTTCACAGCTGCCAGGTGACTGTGGAAGAACATGCTTAAGCAAGAAGCCTCAAGAAACACCCTAGAGCTCATCATACCCTGGGCCCAACCCACTATGTGGCTTCAACAGCTGTTCATGGGCACTGGGAGCTATCTAAGGACACAATTTTATTTGGACTCCTTAGAGCCTTACTAGCAGCAAGAAGGCTTTGAGTTCAAAATCACCCTGTTAGTCACAGTTTATTATCCTTACTTGAAAAAAAATTAAAATGCTGCCAGTTCCTGGACTAGCTCCAGTTTGATTGCAATGAGCGTTGTCTTCAGTTTAATGCTTCAGAGTCCCTGGCTGGAGTGCTGAGGCCATGCCACAGGCTGATGCACATTGTCTGCACTACAGGAACAATTATTTCCCTGTTCTCCTTCATCCTGGTGCTACACCCCATGAACACCTAAGGCTTAAAGGTTCTGGAGCTCCCAGCCTTAACTGGCATTGAAGGGTCATATGATGGGGGCCCTTCCAAAGCCATCTGGGGTAATTTTGCCTTGGAAGCTCTGTAGGTGATGAGTTCCTGGAGTTCTGGGTTCTCTGTTTCCATGGGGCTACCATTCCCATGTCTCAGTCTTTTGGCAAACCCAAGGCCTTAATCTCTGGATTCTTCATCTCCTGCTGTCAGAGAGTCTCTGTGTTTGTGCACATCTGATTGCTTTTGCCATCTCACTTCATTTACAGCTAGTGTGAGCTGTTTGGTTAATTGTGCATCTACCTCTGAAATCCCACTGAAGGGCACCTTCAAGTCCACGGAGAGAATTCTTGAGAGCAGTCTGAGGAAGGTCTGCTGAAAAGCCAAAGACAACCCACTGATGCCCAGCCTGCAGTTCTACCAATTTGCACTTAACTCCCTTAATGATGTCTATGGACATCACTGTCCATGGTGTATGTGGGTAAATGGCCATCGAGGAGGTCAAGTCCTCTGCACAGAACAATCCCTTTGCTCTGTCAGGGCAGGTTTCCCCATCAGTTCAGATTCTCTTTTAACACTGAGTTCCTGTGGTGAATCTGCTGCCACACAACTTGCCTTTGGAGTCCTTCTGTCCCTTGCCCTTGTGAGCTCTAGCCAGGGATGGCACCAGCCTTTGTCCAATGCTGCCACCTCTTTCCAAGAGCCCGAGGGAGGCTTCATGCTGGCAGGTGGATCAATGATTTTTTTTGTTATTTGCTGCCCGATCTAAATCTGTCTCAGCTTGAAAAATCTCTCACTCCACCTGGATTCAAGTATGAGCATAGGCAGCTCCCACTGCCAAATATTCTAGGGTAAAGCAGGAGGGAGCTGGCAGTGGAGGAACAGCCAGGCTCTCGGGCAGTTTGGTAGGGGCTTGCAAAACAGAAACCAGCCTGAGATGGATGTTTGTCATTGGGATTAGAACATACAAACATTTCAGTGGAAGGGGAAGGGAGTGAAAAGATGTATGATAAAATAGGCTTGCTTCTTTGAGCAAACAGGAAAAAAGAAAAGGATATTGCCTGCAAGAAAACTTGGATTGTGACTTCTAGAGGAGAAGCTTGAGATCAAAATGAGAATCTTACAGGAGAAATTTCTCTTTGTCATAAAAAAAGTTTGAGTCCAGATGGATTTGTCTTTCAAATGTTACAGCTTCAAATCGTTCTGCCCTTTCTTCACTTGGTGGTACCAACCATTTTGGTTCCCTTTGAACACCGGGGACTGCATTTGGCAGAGAGGGTTTAGGCCTGGAGTTGCTCTGGAAACACACTGAGGCACCACGAGATCCCTGTGCCTCATACCCCTGTCTGCTGTGAGGGGACGGTGTGGGTAGAAGGGAATGCTGACTGCCAGGGAAGGTGTGAGCTCCCTGGAGCTTTGTTGAGATGGTGTGACAGGACACCTTGTCCAAGCTCAGACATGCTGAGCAGCTGACTGCTATCACTGCAGACAGGCAAGGAAACAGCATAGCAAAGCAATCACCTGCTGTGTTTATATTTGGCTCTAAAATGCTTTGTTTGGAGGCAGAGTAATGAAAATCATCTGAAGGAAGTTCTTTGTTGGTGAGAAAATTATGAGTAACAAAAAAGGGAGTTATAAAAAATTTGCTGTCCAAGCTGAACTCTAGAGTTACCCAACCACATGGTAATAATAGAAACAAGACAACTGGAAAGGTAAACACTTGAAAAGATGTTCCTGTCTTCCATCCTGCCTTTTTTTTTTTCTCCCCTGGTAAACAAATTTTAACAAGTGGAATTGCAACATCTCCAGTGCTAGTCAATTTGAGCTCAGCCCACACGACGTTATATTCTGCCTTGTAAATTATAGCTGGTTTGATAACAGCTTGAGGTACTTGGTTCTGGGCTATAAACAACCCTCAGGATGCAAAAATGTGGGAAGTCTTTAAGCCCTTGCTATGGGGCTAGGACCCACCACTTTCCTTGGCAAAGACAATGAACTTTAGGATCTGTATCGCTTCCTTTGCGGGTCGGTACCGTGGAGAGAAGATGGGTTTGGGGAATTGTCCATGGAAAAGACTTTGTCCAGGGAGGAGGACAGTCATTGCTGTTTTGTGAGCTGGTCTGCAGGCTGTTCTCAGCTACTCACCTCCACTAGAAAACAAGACTCTCTGCAACAGCAGTTGTCACACTCTGGCAGGGTGAGACACTGGCCCAGATGCTCCTGCAGCAGCAAAAGTGATGTGGGACAAGTGAGCTCCTCTGCTGTGCCAGGTGAGCCCATGTTGTGTCTTGCTGAAACCCACCTATATGACAGCGGCTGCAGAATGCAGCAGACAGTCTGGGGGAGAGATGCTGCAGCTTGCCTGGTGCCTCAGGGGATGAGAATTTAGAAACAAAACAGAAAAAATCCAACCTATGAGAGTCATTTCTGACCCCCAGTAAGAAGTGCACAGTAGATTCTAGAAGGAAGGTTTTCTGTCCTTGCCAAAAATTTCTTATCAGAAATTTGGCATAATTGTGATGTTTCCTCGTCAATCATGCAGCACCCTGGTGGAATTTGTTTAGTTTTCATTTTACTTCCTTTTCCACCTATTTTTCCAGTGGTTTAAAAGACTCTGGAGAACAGTCTTATACTGAACACAGGCATTACTCCATCTCTGGCATTGCCAACTCTAAGGGGACAGAAAATTTGTCTTACACACAAGAGAAGCAGGTTGAGTTAATGCCTAAGCTCTGCTTTAATGAAGCTGCTTGTTTGTATGAACAAGGAAAGGGAAATTGTGTCAACATCTGCACTGGGCACTGGTGAAACCATCTTTGGCAGGCGCAACATATTACTGGTACCTGCACTGTTAACTGGATGCTGATTATTGGAAATGGATGCAGAGAAGAGCAATAAAAGTGATCCAAGGGCTGGAAAAAAACTAGGATAGAGGCTTAGAGAACTCAATCTGTTTAGCTTATTAAAAATAATAATAAATTATAATAACAAATAAATTAAATAAATTAAAATAACAAATAAAAATAAGAATGCAGGATAATGCATAGGATTCTTCCTGCTTAGAAACTGGGTATTAAAATGGTTCTGTGATTTAATGGAGAAAAGAATAATAAGAACAAATGTCTGAAGTCAAAGCCAAAGAAAATTCAAATGGGAAATATGAGCTTTTTTTTTTTTTTACACTAAGGATGATTAACCACTGGAACAGACTTCAAAGAAAAGTGGTGGATTCGCCATTGCTTTCATTTTTAATGACTTCAGTTTTTCTTCTCAAAAAGGACAAATGCAAACATTTTCCATCGGTTATTTGCATTAGATTATTAGAACCAAGCTCAAGTCTGTCATGAGATGAATTCTCCCACTGGACCAGCCATTGCCATTATGAACTTCCATCTTTATTTTGGCAAACTTGTCCTTTTTCTCAACTTGGCCATGGATAAGTAGACAAACCTAAATCATAAATGGTGCAAATTCCACAGATTGTTTCCGGCAGTGAAAGACCAGCATGAGACTTGTCTGGTGAAGAATAAAGTTCGATCAGAAGTGACATTCTCAGGGTGCATTAGAGCATGATTTGCTTCCTCCTCAAGTGCTGGAGAGGGAAATTCACTTTGCCAAGGCAGTGAGCCTGGTCCTCTGAGAGAAGAGGCACTTCTGCAAATTAAAAGACTCATGAATGGGACCCAGATGTTCCAGGCAATATTGTTCCTAATGATAATGGATTGCATATGCCTGGCACTCCCCACCAGCACTGAGACTCCCAAAAACTTCTCAGAGAGAAACTGGTGACTCCCTTGCACAGGTGAGGGCAGTGATTCACAGGCTCATCTTGGCACTCCAATCTACCAAACTGGGGTTTGTGGTGCTTGAAAGCTCCGGATCCCACATATGTCAGCAGAAAAGGTTGGCTTTCAGTGCCCCTGGGAACAAGGATGAGATGTCTGATGTTTGCTCTCATTACACCGGAACAAGGACCAAAACGGGAATGGGATGACTGGAATCTTGGAAACTGGTTTTCTCTTCTAGTCACTAAACCAAGCTATTAGAGAGAGAGCTGCATGATGTCCTTACATGATAAAAACTGTAAGAAGATACTAAAGATCCTTCATTTACTGTCTTCGCACATTCAGTTGGAAGGTGCTGCTGAATGACCTAGGAAGCAAGCACTTGCAGGTGAGTGGCTTGTCCTCAAAAATAAAACATCAGCTGGGGTTCAGGTTGTGTGAGTGTCAAGGGCTGTAGTAGGGAGAACCAGTTTTATATGAACACACACACTCACAGGCTTTTAAATATCTCCAGGAAGGAGGTCTTGGTGTTCAGTAGCTGTCAGAACAACAAATCAAATGACAGTGATGACTAGAAAAGGGAAAGTAGGCACAGAATATCATTGTGCTATTGTATAAACCAGAATTAATTTTTTTCTTTGATACAGGGTCCAGGTCTGGTCTCTCCATCTGCAAGTGTGAAGGAACGAACAAGTGTCATATGCGAACTCCCGATTTTACACAGACAGATAGTGATGGGACAAAGGGGAAAGGTTTTAAACTGAAAGAGGGTAGACTTAGGTTAGATGCTAGAAGAAATTCTTTCCTGAGAGGGTGGTGAAGCCCTGGCACAGGTTGCTCAGAGGAGCTGTGGCTGCCCTATCCTTGGAAGTGTCCAAGGCCAGGTTGGATGGGGCTTGGAGTAACCTGGATAGTGGAAGGCCCTGCCCATGGCAGGGTTTTGGAACAAGGTAGTATTTAAGGTCCCTTCCAACTCAAGCCATTCTGGACTTCCCTGTTGCAAACCAGGTATCTGGATGGGGACTGGAAAAGTTGAGATGAGGGAAGGGTACAACAGACAGCAACAAATACAGCGATGGCACAGGGGAGGTGAACACAGAGCTCAAGAATTAGAGGATGTTAAGCAAAACCAACTGGTAGTGGCATGAAAACAACTTTTTCCAGAGCTCTTGTTTTGGAAAGACATGTGAGCAGGTAGACAAGGGTCAAGGCCAGACTAGAGGAGGGGAGCATCTCTTATAGGGCCTCTCTGCATGTGAGGGTCCTTTTGAGAGTGGATGTTCAGCATTGTAGAAATGTTTGAGTCAGGGTGATTTCCAGGTGCTAAGGCTCCCTATGGACCCATACAGTGAAAGATCTGGGGTTTGACCTAATTTGCTTTAACTTAAGGGATTCACTGCTATGTGATGAAAATAAAACTACTCTAAAACGTTCTCTATCCAGGTTTGTATTACATGGCAAACCTCTCTACTGCTTGGCCTGTTTCGGAGAGGTCACTCCAACGCTGTGTCCCATCCACATCCCAGCATGTCTGCTGAATGCTCCTTTGGTGGCATCAGGAAAGGAGGGAACTGTAGCCCATTGCAGGAAGGACACATCTGCAGCATGGGGGAATTCTTGGCAATGGATCCCAAATTCATCCATGTAAGATTTTACTTGTGGACCCCTCTGGGGAGTGGGACTGAAAGAGATGCTGTGACTCTTGGCTTGAGACTTGACTTTCTGCTGAATTCAGCTGACAGAGGAGATGAGGGACACTAATGAGAACTGCTGTCATGCACTTTATCGGCCTGTCAGCACAGCAGCATGGGGGTTTCAGATGCTGATTGCTAAATGAAAAATCTATTATGCCCAAGAAAGAAGATGCTTTTTGTAAAACAACCTTTGCTTCATACAAAGCATTAGCTGAAAAGTATTCAAGACTATTTCTGCTTGCAGATATTAAGATACTTTTGGTCCTGAATAGATCAGACTGGGAGGTAACATGTTCTACATCCTATTCCCATAGCCACCCTGATCTCCCTTCTGCCATCACAGCACAATGCCAGCATCCCAGCACACAGAGCCCTTGTTATTACAGCCAGGAAAGGATGGTGCCAATTACCAAGATTCATGGATTTCATGATGAGTGATTTACAGGAGGCTCGGCTCACTGAACAGACTGCAGCCCTAGTTCGAAACCTGCAGCATCAATTTGTTGGGAATAAGATCAGGGAATTCCTCAGCAAAGATATAATTTATTAGCAGAGATCAAACGCTTAAAGTATTCCAGATTGAGTCTGGCATAGTCTGATGTTGGTGCCTTGTGGCAGTGCAGAATGGTCACCCACAGCTCTCCCGAAGGCCCAAGGTGTGTGGAGGAGGAACACCACATCTCTGCACCTGGGAAGCTCTTGCCCTCAGCCGTGCTCAGCTGTGTCTGTGAGTATTCATCACGCTGTATAGGAGAGATTCTCCTGTGCTCATCCACATCTGCCCTTGGCTCTTCTTCCCCAGGGGCTCATTTTAATACCTCTATAGCTGGAAGTTTTCCGTGTTTATGACAGCAGCCATCTCTTTTCCACCTACCTGTAAATCCAGACATTTACAAAGAAATGAACATATATATCATCTGCATCCTGGAAGGAAAAATCTCCTGTCTAGCTTGGCTGAATTTTGGGAACATTTGCTTGTCAGTTTGGTGGGTGAGGCTGGAGCAGGAACGCAACCCTGGTAGGGACACAGGAGGAACACTGGATGACTTTCCACTGGCAGCACGCTGACAAGGATTTGCATAGAAGTATGGGACAGATTTATGGGGCGAGTTCTGCCAAACACTTGTGATCCCACAAAAATGCACCATCGTGTCCCACAGAGCCTGGCAGGATCACACATGTGTTCCCTTCCAATTGTATGGGATGGGACATTATTCTCTCCCTTGTGATCTAATGGTCAATGACTTTTATTTCTCAAGCTTGCCTGTTTAATTAAGGAATTGCTTCTCACCCAGAGTATGGGATAAGCCCAAATGAAAGCAGCATGCTTTGGAGGCTGAAATAAAACCCCAAATGTCAACTCACTGCTGGGTGAGCTATTAAAGCTGACTGAAGTGGTTGCATTATGGTGGCCATGGGTTGCTTTGCAGAATGAGCACTATTGTGGGTGAAAACTACTTTTTTTGACTTTTCTCAAGTTGCTTCTCACATTTCTCCTAAATAAGCCTTTATGCTTTGTCTAAACAGCTGAAGACTATGTTTACTAAAACCCTGAACTGTGCTTTGTCCAAGCACTTTCTATGCTGGATGGTTTTAGTAAACACTTTAAATTTTGAAAGGGAAATAATTGCTAAACTTTCACTAAGGCACTACATTCTGAGGTTACTTAACACCCTAGCATCAGCACAAATTACCAAACTGGAGGTGGAAAGAGGAGCTCTAAAGCAGTTTGCAATCACACCTGAACTTGATAATCAACATCAAAGAATTAATAAGTAGCTAATTTGCACACAAAAAATTCCTTTTCAAACAAGATAATCTACAAGCCTCTGTTGATAGAAAGGATGCCCCTTCTGAGCAGCTGCCAGTGGGATCAGTTCTTTTTCTGATTGTCGGTTGTGAGTGATTTAGTGTTTCTCTGTCCATTGTGTTAATGTTTTGCTCCTGGACCAGGTATCCTGGAGAAGCACTTCTCTCCACATCATTCCAAATGCCTTCAGGAAGATACTTATAATGCAAACTGAACAGCAACCAAGGCAAAAACATCTGACCTGCAGATGGAACACAATCATGCAAGTAAGAAAGCACGGGCTTGGACAAAGTGTTGAGGTTAGACTTTTGGTTTAAAATCATATTCGGTAAAAAAGGGATTTTTTGGCATGTTTTCCAAGGAATAAAAATATTTCTCTTTTGACCTGACTGCAAGTTGTTGCAATTTAATTTTTTCACGTTGCTAGAAATTCCTGTACTTTTAACAGAGGGACTGGAGGGAGGAAGAGAAACAAGAAGCTTTTTGTTGCTTGAGTCTTCAGGGGAAAAAACATATCTGTTTTTTGTTTCCAGATACTGATTTTTTTTTTTTTTAATTGTACCGGGAAGCTTTTTAGCTCTTCAGTGAAAAGTGGGGAAATTATGAGAAAAATTGAAAGAGACAAATTTAGCATTTCATATCAAATTATGGGGATTCCCTGACTTTGAACAAAACCTTTGTCACCTGCCCTGGCAGCAAAAAACTGCTATGGGGGAGTGACTCTCGGGTCTTCCTACAGGAGGAGGATCCCGTGGATCAGGCGTGGGCAGCACCTGGTCCCAGCTGGAGGGAGTAAGAAGTGGAGAAGGCTTACAGCACCACGAGGCTGCTGAGGTTCTGGAAGGCGTAATCAGGGATGTGCCAGATCTGGTTGAGGGCCAAAGTCATGGCTTGGAGCGCTGGCAGGTGGTTCAGAGCTCGGACAGGGATCTCCGTCAGGGCGTTATCATCCAGCCACAGGTGACGCAAGGAGAGCAGCCCCTCAAAGCTCTTCTCGGGCACCACGGAGATAAGGTTTGCATCCAGGCGTCTGAGTGGGAAAGAAACAGGGTGGGAATGAGTGAGAGATGGATCTCTCATTGCTTTACCTGCCCGCAGAGTTATGCAAAGAGGGTGATGCTGAGATGGGGTGGACTGATGGCCAAGGAGATTGGATTAGGCTGCAAATAGTGAATAACAAAAGAAGGTATCATTGCAAGGCTCCTGCCTATGCTTGGAGATGTCTGACCACTGCCAAAGATCATCCTTTCTTGGTGGTCTTTTGGTCCTGCCAACTAATGGCAGCTTCTGCAATAGTGGTTGGCCTAAGTCCTTCCATGTGGGTCCCCCAGATGGGCACTGGCCAGCAGTGGCTTGCAGCCACTTGCCTTAAAACTGAGCAATAAATCTACATCCCCTGGGGCTGGGCTTGCCATGGATCTGCCTGAGCAATCTGTGGAGGCACGGCCCAGTTTGGGGTGCCCCACAGGCTGCTCCCACCCACGGGCTGTGCAGACCAGCCAAACCCCGCCACCAAAGCCCTACTCCAGAAGAAAAGATTTGTCTGGAAATGTGAGAAATGTGATGGCCCTGCTTGGGGTCCTGCATCTGACCCGAATAGCCAGAGGTACCTGCAAGGGCACTGAGGAGGAGTCAGACCCTATCTCATGGCACAGGAATTGAGCCCATGTTCTTGAATTGCACGTGTTTGGGCTTTCTTCTCCTTTCATTTGCCAATTGCTTTTTTTTTTTAATCATGATGAAAACCCTAAGGCGGTTGAATTTGAGGTTTAATTTGGTGAGAAAGCTTAATTTTGAAGACTTGTTTTTCCTTCAAAATACAATGAGAAGCCAAAAAATATTAAACTTATTAAGAAAAAAAATGTTTAAAAATTAGGTTTGGAAGCCATCTCTCTAAAGGTCTCTTGTTGCAACAGTGGTGAGCAGGATACAATGTGTTATCTGTAGATTTCAAAACCAAAATATAAGAGGGAAACACTTCAAATTTGGATGAAAGACCAGGAAACAATTATACCAAGGAAAAAACAAATTTTAATTTTCATCAGCCAACAGAGTTTGTTTTATTTTATTTTTCCAAGTTATCTAAAGGAAAGATCTTTGAATTCAAATTGCAAAGAGAAAGCACTTAATCTCTTATCAAGGCATGAGAGAAGAAAGAGGTGTCATGGCTCAGTCTTCAAATCAATGATGCTCCAAAAATTATTTTGGGACAAACAAGAACTTTTGACCAAAATTTAATCTTGTTTGAGAAATGCTGACCTATGCAAATTTTTTTCCCATTCCTTCCTCAGCATAAGAATTCTGTTACTTTTTGGCATCATAGTCTATTTAAAAAAAAAAATAATTAAGTATTGCTTACTATTCTCAGAGACATTCTTTCATCCAAATCCCTATATGTTCACTGAAAATTGTTTTAAAGTGAATGCTCAGTTTCAGGTTTAATTAATTAAAGATCAGAAAATGAAAATATCTGCAGAGAATAGCTATCATTTCTCAAAACCTAATTAAGCTTTCAGAAATGGAGATGTTAAAGCAGAGTCAAATGCTGGTACACCAGGCTGAGCTGGGACATGGACAGGAACAGGGATGCAAGGTGGAGCCTGTGCCATGGTGGTCTTCCTTTACGTCCCACTTTGTTCATGAACTCCTGGCTGTAGCTGCAGATGTGACCTAAAAGCAAGTTTGATTTCAGTATGATGGTGCCCCAGGAGCTGGGGAAACCATTAATGTTGATGAATTTGCTCCATATTCGTTTAGCACACTCTCAGGAAAGGCTCTTTTGCCCATATCTCTGGTCCATAGGTGTGAGAAGTGCCAGTGAGGCAGCACTGGGGCCTTGGGCAATTTTTTTGAGGTACTTGGACACCTGCCTGTCTTTGCAGACCCCTTATGGTTAGTACAGAGGCCAAAATTTTGGATACATCTGAGGAGTTTGTTAATGCTCCTGGACAGTCTCTGCCTTTGGACATGCCACAAGTCCAAGCCAGGCTCTGCTCCATGTCTCCACACCTTGCTGGCAGTGAGAAGTCATCTTGGCAGGACTCAAATGAACCCCATCTCTCCTCAGCTCTGCAGGGGCTGCTTGATGGCAAGGTAGCAAGTTGTGAACATGTGGCTGCTGTCCATGAGACACTCTCTGGAGTCACATGCTTGGGAGGTGTTGGGGAGCTCAAGCCACATAATTACTGCCTTAATCTGCTCCAGAGTGTGGGGATCAAAGCCCAGACAGATTCTTCAGTGGAATGACAGGGAGAGCTTCTGCTGGTTGCAAGGAGCTGGACCTGAGCAGCCTCAGCAAGAGCAGCGTGTTTGGACCACAGCACAGCAAGATCCACCTATCTGCAGCCAGGGAAGTTAAAAGTAGGAATAAGGAAGTGCACAGGTGAAGACATTTCATACGCAGTGCAATGGGCAGGACTCCTTATATATCTTTGCAGCACTGATGAGGGGACAGGGAACATGGACTCAGTGACAGCTGCATTCCTGGCACCAAAAGTTCTCTGGGATTTTTAATTGCTCTTCAAGGAGCTGCTGGGTCTTTCTGGAATAGAGGTGCATTCTTTCTAATAAAAGCTGTGCATGTGGAGATTGCTAATTGCTATGGCTTTCAGACAGCTCCCTACTCTCTTCTGGAAGCAGAAAAGCTGAAGTTCTTGGCACAGAGTTGTTAGTAATTATATCAATTATACTAAACAAAAACCAACCCAACAGTTCTCTCCTTTCTTCAGTGTGTGACTCTGGCTCTGTAAGTGTTTTGTGTTATGATTTATACCTGAGATAATTGGGCTGATTAGTGGGTAAATGGGACAGTGCAGGCTGGGGCTGGCTTCTCACCTTCTACAGAGATGTTTTAATCTTTATTTCACCAAGTCACTCAGTTGGCTTTCCTTGTGAGCATTAACCCATTGGTTGCTTATAGATGTCTCTTTCAGGGAGCTGCTGAATGGCATAGGAGTGGGACTTTATCCCATGCCTGCTGTGAAGTGGAGCTGTGGGTCTGGAGAGTGGATGACACACAGTTACTCCACATGTCAGCATGGACAAGATTTTCAAGTCATTTCACAGACTCAAGCAAGGCCCTGCAGAGCATCATCCCGTCCATTGCATTGAGAAGGAGCTGATTTTAAGTGGGACATTCAAGAACAATGGCTTTTGAAAATCACCAGCTTCTGGATAGTCTCATCTTCTGGATTTAGAGCTGCATCTACTGATAAGAGTTCTGGGACATTTATATGACTTCAATATGACACCGAGTCAAAAGTCCTAAAAGTGCCTGCAGTCACCTCAGACTTTACTCCATTTTCTGTTTTAGGGACTACAGGAGTGTGGAGAGAGGGAGCTGCCTGGAAGAACATCAAAAGTCCCTTGGTTTGACGCAATGCCATCCTTATTCCCTGAGCAGATGTTCGCATCTGTGCAGAGCCATGATGAGAGGAGCAGGTCAGCACCAAATGCGAGCATGCCTGAGCCTGCCAGTTCGTTCCTTTGCTGATGCTGCAGCCAGTGGCAGCTCTGGGGAGGCAGAGGAAACTACATGGGGTGGGAAGGGGAAGTCTTGGGCAGGACGGTGTCAGGTCAGCCTCATGTGGATTCACGGCTAAGGACACAACACGCTTTGGAAGAGCCCCTTCATTGCTTTGAGCATTGTCTTTGTTTGGAAAATGCTTGAGGAGAAATTGCCTGCCTTCTTTCCAGGAGTAGTTCCAGAGAGATGTTAGGATCAAGGACAGTCCTAAAAGGAATAAGGCAGGTAGGGAAGTCCTTTTCTAAGGAGAAAAGGTCAAGAGTGGGAAATTTCTCCTTTCCAGTGTGCAGAAGACAATCCAATCCCACCAATGGCTGAATTCCAGAGGTCTGGCTGGTGATGGGATGTGTGCAGTTATCACTGCAGTGAGTGTATTGTAAGGTCTGTGCTAATTCTGACAAGTTGAACTATAATCTGAGATCTTTGGTTTTCTGTGTTACACACCCAGCAGTTTCTAAGAACTATCTTGTCACAAGAACTACTCCCAGAGTATTTCAGAAGATATATAAGTGCATTTCCTAGACATCTGTAAGCACAAGCATCAAGCTATTGGTAACATGACTGGCAGAATAACCAGAATATGAAGGGGATAACCAAAACCAGTCTCTCTGTTGCCTAACAGATGTGGTGTAAATCTCAGCCTATGCCTGACAAAAATAACTTTCCATCTCCTTCTGGCTGTGAAGCATTTACAGCGGGAGCTGCAGCCTGGAAAGCAATTGAAATATTCAATGCCATGCTGTCAGGAAATATCCCAAATTTTGCTGATGTTTTTTCCTTCCTCACATGGAGCAGAGCCATTTAGAGCTGACTGTCTGGATGCCTTGGACCAGTTATGTGCAATAACTGGCCTGCAGCATAGACTGCATTGTTCCTCACAACCCGGTCGACACAGGACAGTGCGACCTCGAACTGCAGCTCATCCTCACAGTATTTTTTGCAATATATTGGACTTTTATTTCCCTTGATAAAATTGAAGGAGATTTGCCACCAAAGATCATATGCAGCACTGAGTGGTGCTGGGCTGGGCTGTTCTTTCTCCAAACCAGGGAGTTCCTCTATATTGTGATATTTTAGCTGCAGCAGAACACAGGGTTCCAGAACACATTCTGGAAGCAAAGCTATGGCTGTTGAAGGAGAGAGGACTGACCCGGCAGCAGTGGGAGGATGAGATGGTTGCCACCCCTCCCTGAGGCACTGGTTCTCTGGATCGAGGTGCTCACTGTCTCCCTGGCCCCGGTGTGCATGTGTGTCAGCTGAACAGAGCTGATCTCACCAGAAATGTCTAATTGGTGCCTTCAGGCAATCATGTCTCTCTTCCTGTCTGCGTTTATCTTGAAAGGCTCGATTGAGTTACCTCCTCTCCCATAATAGGATCTAAGTTCCTTGTAGTATCATAAGAAGGAGATGATGTCACTGCAGCTAAACTTCTCCGATAACTTGCTGGTTGACTGGGGCCAACGCCTCAGCTCCTTTCTCAGGCAAAACTCACAGACCCACTGAGTCAGTATCTGTCTGGTGAGCTTGCCATGCAAAGAGCTGAGGGCACACTGAAGAAGGACGGCTCCAGACCCATGTGCTCGAGGGCACTCTGTCCCCTTCTGTCAGACTCCCCTCCAAGCCAGCTCCATGTGTTGCTCCTTCTGCCTGGCACAGTACCTGGTGGGGCCTAAACACACAGAGGCAGGAGGTTCTGGGACCCTGAGCCTGGCCAGAAAATCCAGGGGAAGAGCAAAGGTTCCTTCCATCAACTGATACCAACTGGGATAAGACAAAGGCAACCAGGGAGTGCAGTGCTGTCATGGAAAAGGGATTCTGGGTTAAATTTCTGCTTTGCCTATTATGTCTTTGTTGTTGTCGTCACGTACTGTAGATATGGTGAGAGAATGGACCTGTTGGAGTGGGTGCAGAGGAGGCCACTCTCAGGACTGCAGCCCCTCTGCTCTGGAGACAGGCTGGGACAGCTGAGGCTGTTCAGTCTGGAGAAGAGAATGCTCTAGGGAGACCTTAGACTCTGTTCCCATAGTTAAAGGGGCCTATAAGTAAGATGGGGACAAATATTTCAGTAGGGTCTGTAGCAAAGGGGTGATGGTTTTTCACTAAAAGAGGGGAGATCCAGACTAGACATAAGGAAGAAATTTTTTATGATAAGAGTGATGAAACACTACTACAGGTTGCCCAGGAAGGTGGTGGATATTCCATCCCTGGAAACATTCAAGGCCAGGTTGGATGGGGCTCTGAGCAATCTGATCTAGTTGAAGATGTCTCTGCTCATTGCAAGGGTTTGGACTAGATGACCCTGAAATGTCCCTTCCAACCCAAAGCATTCTGTGATTCTATGAATGATACGTGATTGCCTTGTAGGCCTGCTCCTACACCTGGTCTCTCTGCCTCTGCTGCAGAAGACCTCACAGCTCTCAAACAACACTAACAATTGTTTCCCAGTTCAATTTCCAGGCTGAAAACTCTTGTGAAAACTGTCCCAGTAAGTGAATGGAGGTTCAAGACAAAAACATGTTTTCAGCTGGCTGTGGAACAGAACCTGGTGGAAAAGTTTGCAGGTTTCTGGACTGCAAAGAGTCTTCACTCCTGACTTAATGAGGCATGTTCCTCTGGGAAGCCCTCCACAAGGGATGCTCAGGAAATTAAATCAGTGCAATACCAAGACTCCACACAAAGTGCCTTTAGCATAGACAACAGGGCTTTGTTATCCCCAGTTGTAGACACCTCCAAAACCCCTCAGGTCGTAACGGTACAAGAAGGATTGCCAAAATTTCTGTGCAGCTACAGAAACTGCTGACAGCTGGGCATCTGCGCCAGCTCTCTAACCAGCCCTCTCTCTGAGTGCCTGGTATTGTCCCCCTTTGCCACAGTGCCAGGCACAGGGAAATGGAGAAAGTACAGGAAGCAGCCAGTGTCTGAGCAAAGTGGCTCAAAGGCCCATCAAGCAACGTGAGGCCTGCATATTTGCTGGGAAACACGGTGTATGTCAAGCACATGAGCTGGCTGGGAAAGAGATCAGTCCTTGAGGACAGAAGGAACAGGACGCACTGTGCTCTGGGGAGAGGGGCTCTGAACAGGTCACGACACATCTGAGACATCTCCAGGGCCAAGCATGCACTGGAGCACTGTGTCCATCTCTGAGGCCCCATAACACATGAGCTCTTTGAGTGGGTCCAGAGGAAGGCATGGAGATGCTCCAAGAGCTGGAACCCCTCTGCTCTGCAGACAGGCTGGGAGTGCTGGGGCTGTTCAGCCTGGAGAAGAGAAGGCTCTGGGGGCACCTTAGAGCTCATTCTGGTGTCTAAAGGGGCTCCAAGAGAGCTGCAGAGGGCCTTTGGAAAAGGGCCTGGAGGGACAGGACAAGGGAGAATAGCTTCCCACTGACAGAAGACAGGGTTAGGTGGGATATTGGGAAGAAGTTCCTTGACATGAGGGTGGTGAGACTTTGGCACAGGTTGTGCAGAAGAGCTGTGGCTGCTCCATCCTTGGAAGTGTCCAAGGCCAGGTTGGATGGGGCTTGGAGCAACCCGGGATAGTGGAAGGTGTTCCTGCCCATGGCAGAGGGTGGAACGAGGTGAGCTTTAAAGTCCCTTCCAACCCAAAACATTCCATGCTTCCATGATTCTCTGATAGATTTTGCCTGTTTAAATGCGTCTTTCATTCCTTGCTTGCCTTCCCATATCCAGTTTACCTGAAACTTCTCTGTGGTTCATCAGAAGTGCTCAGACATCAATGCATGTACATCTGGGACCCATCTTTCTTTTGTGCTGACATATCTACTGTGTAGAACATCTGGGACCTATCTTCCCTGCAATGTGACTGTATCTACTGAATGGAACATCTGGGACCCATTTTCCATCGTGTGTGTTGAGTCATCACCAGGGACATGCAGCATGCTCCAAGTACTTGTGTGGATAAGCCAGTGAGTTAAGGTTCATGAGTCCCCATAATAAAGGGCAATGGAAAACACATTGGAAGTTAGTATATGACTTTATAAAGCAAGAGTGGGTGCGTGGATTGTGGATGTGAGCTCTGATTATAATGCCTTTAGTGCCTAGAATGCACCTAGAACACACATTGAGGGCAGGCAAAGCAGCATATACCTCTTCCTGCAAGTTGTTACAGCCTGAGATGGGCAGTGATAATTCATATGAGAAGGGTGTAAAGGTGAAATTAAGTTTTGGTGTTTGTCAGAGGGACAGTGTTGTTCTGAGGGACATTTGCTTATTGGAAGGTGAGTACTGCAGTCATTGCAGTGTGAACAAAGGTAGGAACAATGTAGATAGATATGTAACACCAGCTGCAGCTTTCTGCAAGTGATCTCTTAAGTGTTTATCCAAATGGAGCTTCTGGTGGCCCCACTTGTTACAGTCAACATAGAAAAGTGTGGAGGTGACCACAGAGTACCTGGTGGGCTTAGCCAGGTAGGTATAACCACTGCCAAGCTGCTGGACAAACACAGTTCTAACTACCCACCTGTGCTGCCATCGCTTCACTTGCAGCACAACTGGTGAATTCTGGGTGTGCTGGGTCATGACAAGTGAGTCTGTTATCATCACCTCCTTCCACGTGTTGCCAACCACCAGCTCAATGAGTGGGAAAATTAGAAAGTGAAGTCTCAAGAGAGGAATTGACTCAGGGGATCATTTTAAGATGAATGACCTACTTTCTACACATTCCAGGAAAGAATTTCAAAAGCTGTAAAGAGATGAACCTGCTGCCTCTTTCACACTGTATGCAGAGATGAGGCATCTGATGCAGTTGGAGTAATTTCTGTCTTATATCTACATACAACATTCCTGGGAGGAGATAGCAAGTCATACAGTCACCTATTTTTCTGTATTAATTTCCAATTCTGAAGTGACTGAAGTTGGCTAGGCTTTTAGCTGTTAGTTTGATAAACAACACAACACTTGTCTTCCTGGGAGATGAATCCAGGGATCCTTTGCAGCAAAGACACTCACAAGCATGAGACATAAGGACATTTCTTTATATGAATTTCACATCAACTCATTTCTCAAAGGCAGCAAATAATGGATGGAGGACAAATTCAGGCAGGGATTTATTGGGGCACTGCTAAAGAGAACTGTTCCTTGATGATAATACATTCAACAGCTTGAGTGTGGTCTTTAAATCTTCCTCTCAAAAAAGCTATTGAGGTCATTGTAGTAGGATAAACACATTGCATTTCATGCTTTTTTACTCCTAAGCAGAAAAGGCTCTAATGTGACCAGCTGAGTTCCTCCTACTGACAGGAAAAAACTTCATGTCTGTGATGTACCCAGTAGCAACGTCACATTTCTGACTCACCTCCAGAATAGTGGTTACAAATTCAAATCCCTCCAGCTCTGGAGCACAGAGAAATTCCTCCCTGGTTAGAGGGTAAGCTGCTCCTTGCACTTTTTGGGCAAGACCTCTATAGGCTTCCCCCACACACAGCTGTGTGCTGGGTCATGTGCATGGGCCGTGTGGGAGGAGAGATGCTCAGCTCTGCTTTGGTACCCATGTTCTGATGGTGTGTGTCAGTTTTGGGGGCTGTTTTTGTTGGATAAAAATGAGGGATGAGGACAGGAACTTTTTTTTTTTTCTGCTCTCCAAGAGTAGTAAACCCACATCTCACCCAGCCTTATTCACACGGAGCTTGAAACCAATTATAGGGTCTTTCTGTAGCCAGAATCGAAAACCAGAGTCCTCCAGAGAGTGATTCATCCCCCAGACAGGGCTCTGAGATAAGACAGATGATTCAGCCTCTGGAGATGCTGATCATTTTCCACTGCTGATGAGGTAAGGTGAGTAATATCAAGACAGCTACAGCTAGAGTAGGCAAATCCACCTGGTCTGCCTGAGGGAGACGTGGGCACAGCAAAAACTTACCCAAAGTGAAGAAAGGTTGTGTAGTAAGGCCATGGAGGTGACTCAGAAGAATTCAATCTCCTTCCTGGTGTTATTTTAAGATCTCCCATCAAGAGGGAAGGATCTACCAACCCAGTCACAGCAGAGAGGCATAAAGATACCAGTTCCCTGATCTCAGCCATCCAACATCCCAACTACAAATGTGGCCCAGGCTGCTCTGTTGCAATGACAAATGGCAGCATGGCTGATCCCACTGGTCTTATTTGGGGCCTGTAAATGGGAGGCAGTAAAGCTGCTTTTTGGGTCGTTTCAAGAGCACACTGACCAAGCCACAGTTTTTGCTCCTGTGATGCATGTTCTGTGAAGTAGATTTACTAAGAGGTTTTAAAATCCAGTGTTGCTCAACATATTGCAGTAAAAATGCCAGTGGCCTTCCGAGGTCTTGGGTAACACACTCTAAACAGCATGGGGAGACAAGCTGAATGGCAGAGAAGCTGTTGGAATACCAAGTAAAGCCCGGCCATACACTTTGCACCTTTTTCTCCTCAAACCTATCTGGTCTTGCTATGCTATTGCTGCCAGTCCTGGTGACAAACTCAGATCTTCACTGACAGCTCAGATTGGGTGAAGTGGAGAAGAGCTAGAAAGAGGCAGGTTGGATGACAGCCTGTGGCACACAGAACCAGAAAAATCTTGTCTGCTCAAAATCTATGCCAAAAAGCAGTAACACTTCCGAGTTTGCCTTATCATCCCTGAACCAAATTATAAGAGGTGGCCTCAGGAGGAGGGCCTCAGTCCCTTCCAGAGACATCAGCCCGTCTGAATCCAAACTGTATCATCTCTTCCCTCTCTGTACACTGGCTCAACTGCACAAGCTACCGGGGCCATCGTGTCATTTTGAGGTGAATCTCAGATTGTGCAAATTGCATCTGCGAGGAAGGATCATGGCAGTGAAGCAAGACAGGATCCCACTTCCACACAGCCAACGAGGAATACTAACAGCAGCCAGACTTCAGCAAGGACTCACCACACCGTGGTTGCGTCACTGCATGAAAGTTACCTGCAGTACATCCAGCACATCTGCCTGTATTGTTCACCTGAATGTGGTAGATGTCTGCTCTCACTTCTAGACTATCTTCTCTGTAGAAGTACTTAAACCCTTGAAATGCTAAAATGGAGACCAAACTTTTTAAAACAGGAGTGCGGAGAAAACTCCAGTGAATCAGCTGTGCTGCTTTCCAGAGCTGGCTCCTGGGAAGAGGGGCCTCAGGGAAAAAGGGGGCTTCAGAGATGGGACAGGAAGGTTTACAGCAGCAAGTGTCCTCTAGAGTGGAAGGACCTTCTTCAGCAGTTTGTCTGCACTGTGTTACTTATATTGAGCTCTTTTTCCTACTGCAGGCATGATTTCTGCTGCAAAAGTGTCTTTAAGAGGTGAAATATGAGGGTCTTGTGCTCTCAGCAGCAGCAATCATAGTTGCTTTGCTTCACTGTATCTTCAGGTAAGCCATTAGAGCTACCTCACTGCTCTTCCCTGACCTTTTTCTTGTGTTCCAGAAAGACCCTGTAGCCAGTAAATCAGGTTACAGGTCTGAGGTGGTCTTGCAACAAGACAGTTCCTATTCCAACAGACTGTAAGTTACTGCTATGTTATGCTGACTTTATACATATCTGTTTTTTCCATAGCTTTTATCCTCTAAATATAATCAATGGAAACAACACCTTCCTTAACCCTCACTGCATCATGTGTGATTTATGGAGAAGAATATTGCTGTGAACACCAACTGTCAAATCTCAAACAGATCAAAGAAGTGAAATGAGGAATGAACCAACTGAGCTCTTCAGGCCATGCTGATTCCAAAGGAATTTTTGTCTTCCTTCTGTCATAAGAATTTATATGCTTGTCAGAATCTGATCAGGTGGGAAGAGCTTTCCTCCTTCATCAACATCAAAGTCCACATGTTCTCAAATTCCTATAAGTAATTTTTTTGCATTTTAAACTCTGGCCATATGTACAAAAATAATTACCTGCCTTGAGGGGTAGGGGATGAAGTAGTCTTCCTTGCATTTCCACAGGAGTCCAAACAGTTCCTGCTAAATACATCAGAGCAGTGGCAAAACAATGGGATGGAGGAAGTGGATTGTTTTACTTAGAGGTACAATTAACCTGTATGCAGGGAGTTACATGTCAGGCTGATTTAGCACTTAGAGATCATGAGTCAAATACCCCTGGAGTGAAAACTGAATATAATGTGAAATTATACTTGTAGCAAACATGAAAATGCTTTCAATAATGTTAAGAATAATGTATATGATGCAGTTTGTCCTTCAGTGTGCATCTCATCAGCTTGTGAAAACATCGAATCCTTCTGCTGGACAGATGTGAAGAGGACAGCACTGCTGCCATTCGAGCATCTGAGGTGGAGGGTGCTCTTAGTGGGAATGGTGCTGATGGGGCCAGAGTCCTCCTCAGGGTGACTGTGGCTGATTTCATCTGGGAACAGCAGCTTTGTGGCAGAGTAGTGAGAGAATCCTGCAAATATTCCACAGGGATGCAGATAATAAAGACTGTGAGGGAGAAAGGGGAACTAAAATGAGAGCAACAACAGGATCCCAGGGAATGCAACGTCGTGGGCTGTTGCCAACCATCTGTGCATGGTGGCACTAAAAGTGGCTGACTATGCACTGAGTGCATCAGGCACAAGGTAGCAGTGAGTGATTGGCTCCCAGTGACCATGTTGCTGACATGGAGGGAAGCACTTACTTCCCTGGCAGGTTGCACATGGGAGCAGTTGCCAAGAGACAGAAGATGGATGGAGACACAGTCACAGGTTATTTTCCTGGATGCCATCTAGCTCAGCAGCAAGACAGGCAATCCTTTTGGGGTACACAGCTAGGGAACTGCCAACAGACCTTGCAGCCAGTGTTTGTCAGCAGTATGGATCATCTTGACATAGAGACAAGAGAAAGCCCAAAGTGCAGTGTGGAAAGGAGGCAAGGAGAGTCTGATGTCATGATGCAGGATCTTGAGGCTTCATTCCTCTTGAATGGAAGTGCTGCTGATGGTCTTGGGGGCAGAGTAGGGACTGGAGTGTGACTGAGGGATAGGAGAAACTGGTGGCAGAGGAGGAGTTGAATGCAATGGAGAGATTTGTTGGCCTGGGAATCATTCTCCAGGTTTCATGTGACACAGTTGGTTTCTGTGCTTGCAGTCACAACTACTGGAGGCTGCTGGAGCAGGAACAGCTGTGGAGAAATCTCATAATCACAACTGGTCCAAGGTCCTGACTGTCACTGGTCACTTGGATGTAGCAGAAATATTCTAAAGCTGCTTCACTGGGCTTTGCAGACCTTTAGCCAAAACACCAGACTTCTGGTTCCCTCTTACCACAGATTTTAGTATTGATGGATGATGATTCACACGCTCTCTTTCCTCTGGAGCAGGGTTACCAGAGGACAAATTCCTGCACATGCAGGTCAGGGGATAGGCTAGAGATGTGGGTAACTCCCTGATTCACGTCATGTGCCAGGTACCAAAGTGTGAAATAGAGTTGATTTTCTGCCCAGTAGCTGGTACAGGGCTGTGTTTTGGATTCAGTATGAGAATAATGTTGATACCAATATGTGTTGGTTGTTGCTGAGTAGTTCTTACCCTAAGACTTTTCTGTTTCTGAAGCTACACCAGTGAGCTTGAGCACAGGAGGCTGTGAGGGAGCATAGCCAAAAAAACTGACCTGAACTGGCCAAAGGGATATTCCATACCACAGAACAACATACCTCGTGTAGAAAATGGGGGTGGGGGAGGTTGCCTGGGGGCTGCCCATCACTGCTGGGCACGGGTCAGTGAGTGGTGAGTAGTTATATTATGCATCACTTGTTTCTCTTAGGTTTTATTCCTCTTTTCATTACGATTATCATTAGTGTTATTGTAATATTTTGTTTTGTTAAAGTTAGTAAACTGTTCTTGTCTCATCCCACAAGGTTTATGTCTTCTTTCTGATTTTTCTTCCCATTGTAGCAGGGCTGTGGGAGGGAGCAGCTGTATGGTGCCTAGATGCCAACTGCCAACAATCATGACACAAGGGCTCAGTGAGGACATCAGGTTTGATACACAGATGGATATCACAGCTATAAGGCATTGATACTCAACTATCACCTCAACTCATCTCATCTATACTCAGATGTCTCCTTTTGAACTGTGTCCCTCTCCAGCTGTGATGGAGAGGACCAGACACTGCTGTGAGTAATCCACCTCTGAAGGCATGTTCCTGCTTTAGAGATTAATTTACCTTGCAGTGCATCTCTCTTTAATAGAGGATGCTACTCAGACATAGAAGATGAGCTCAACTGGAGCCTTCCACACTGTTGATGGGGGTTGATGAGCTGCCATAAGGCAAGAGATAAATGAGTGGGTGCCTTTATCCATCCGTGAGAAATGTGATTCTCCATCAGGGAGAACCTTTGTGTATATGCTGCTGTTCTTACTGGATCAGAAAACCTGTGACTGTCCTGGAGATGTGCAAAGTCTCTCAAAATCACAGCAACTAGCTATTAATGCAGTTCCTCCCCAGTGTTGAAGAAGGAACCCCAAGGAAATGTAGAGCTCTGGGATTCCCAACAATAGGCTGGAAATCAGATCACTATGCTGAAAGCACAGGCTAGTGCTATGAACCAGAACTAAAGTCATAACTTTGGGAAAGCTGCACTGGGTCACTAAGACATCTTACTCTCCTGGAGCCCCTGACCTCAAAAGCTGGGTCAGAGAACTGTGATGGTCACCACACAGCTCCCCATACTGGAAAAGCTCTGACAATTCTTCTGGCTGGCATTAATCTCCCCTTCTGCCCCCAAGCTGATGTAGGCAACACTCACCCAAATGAGACTGACACATGCTAAGCACCTTCCCAAAGTGCTCATCTGCAAGAAACTCCCAAAAGGGCTTTCATAGATATTTGGAAAAAGAAAAACCCAAAGTTTATCTTGATCTCTTAATCCATAAGGGTTTTTTTTTTCCTCTCTGCTTTCTCTACCTCGGCAAGCATGGTAATTATAATTTATAGCACCTGCTCACTTTGAAATACCTTGAACTCCTTCTACCTGGCAGAGGAACAGACACAGTGCCCATCTGCTTTAGGTAAGTGCTCAAAAACCACAAAGTCGTTAATTAGACTGACACACGACTCTTCCAGAATACACAGGGTATGTTGTTACTGCACCTATAAACCACCAGCAACCAGATACTCTGCCAGAGGATCACAACTGGATCTGAGCATTACATAAAACCTTGGCACCCCTTGCAGGG
Organism: Serilophus lunatus; assembly: GCA_013399895.1. Lineage (NCBI taxonomy): Eukaryota > Metazoa > Chordata > Aves > Passeriformes > Eurylaimidae > Serilophus > Serilophus lunatus. Next base: position 352,518 of record VXBA01004390.1, on the reverse strand, counting down.
CTCAGAGCATTGCCATTAGGTGTGCGTGTTCTTTCTAATCCTCCCCACTGGGCTTCCCAACATGCTTCTCAGATAAATCAAGCCTGCTGGGAAGCAGCTCCCTCACACTTGGTAGTAGGCTCAGTCTCCAGAACTTTGCCTTCTCTTCTTTTGAAATCCAAATTCCTCTTTGTATTCATCTAATCATCCCTGCCAAGGTCTGCTTCCTGACAGCTTGAGCTCCAGGCAGTGATGCCTCCACATCCTGTAGCTGACAGGGAGCAGGGCAGGTCTGGTTCTGGCCCCACAGACACAGCTGCAGCTTCAGAGGACCTGTGGGGAGGGGTGTTTGTAAAGACAGGGGTGCCTGATTTGGATGGCTCTGTTTGGGTGGATTTGACACTTGCTTCCTCAGGCTGACTGTAATCCATGGGGCAAAGTGAACTGTGGACACCTATGGTCAGGAAAACCTGAGCCAACCCACTGTGGGTTTCTCCCTCTGAGGAGGGGTGGCAGAGACCACAGGAAGTCCTTGGTGAGTGATGGTTGGTGATACACAGTGACCCAATCTGGAGCAGCCAAGTTTTGGGTCAGCACATGAGGTGACAGGCAATGGGCATCCTAGACCTATAAATGCCCTTGGCATAGAGTTATGTTGAATGATTGGAAACCTCTTCCTGGTTGGCCAGTCTTCCTAGCACCTGTGTAAGAGTTTGCAGAAGGAAGCCCTCTTACTCTGAAAGACTATTTGCTGAAACTTGGGACCACATCTTTCTTGATTAGAAAAGATATGGGAGGATCACACAGAGGAAAGGGAATGTTCTCTTGGAGAGAATCCACAGCAGAATATCCTGACCCTCCCATCTCACCTAAACTTGCCTGAATAAATTTTTTTGGTATGCTGTCTGACCAGTGAAGGACTGGACCTTGACTGGGTTTCCCGAGAGTCAGTGTGCCTCATGTCATCACCATGGCTAGGCTTTGCAAGTGAAGATATGAGAAGGGCTCTCCCCACGCTTGCTGCAAGTGCGGTGATGCCTAAAAAGTCTGATGTGGGACAGGCAAGTCTGGTTGCAAAAAGGGCACAGTGGAAAATCTCCTGAGGTGGTATCTAGAGTAGTTACAATTAGCGTTCTCCCATTGCTGGTTCCACAATGGAACATTTGGAAAGATGTGGTTTCACATCTTTAGTGGGTGACATCACACCTACCACGAAAAAATTCTACACACTCGAAGCTCATGGGCTGGCAGCTTTGAGAAAGCTCCTTGCCTGAAGACAGGTCCTCATCAGAAGGCAAGAACAGGAGGAAGCCCAAAGAAGCAGAGCAGAATAAGCAGAGCAGTATAAGCATTGTCTTTGTGACACCTGTGTTTCTTGTTTGGTCTTCTAGAGACATATGTGAGAGCAGGACCCAAGCTTTGGTACAGAGTTGCTGCTTCCTGTCCCTGAAGCTGAAGCCCTTGGTTCAGGCTGCCACAGAGTCAGCTGTGTGGGAAGGCATGCAGGAGGCATGTGCAATGCAAGAGGGCTCCAGTGTGAAACAGTTTCCTGAGGACAAGGCACTCTGGAGCAGAGAGTTCATGCTATGACTGTGCCATTGACTCTGATTACTCTGGACAGGGCACTCCTACTTTCATGTGCATCATTACCCCATAAAAAGGAAGAATGACTTCCCTTGTGCTCTCTGAGTGACAGCATTTATTGCAGTTTCTTCTGTCTGGACTTCCTTCTCCTTGAGCATGTATGTGAAGTTGATCTCCTGCTGTTAGGGACTCCCAGACTTGCTGCAGGCTTCCAGTTGGTTCCATATCTCACAGTACATATCCTGCAGAGCCTAAGTGTCTGCTGCCTGCATTATCCAGCACTCTCAGTCAGCAATGTGTACTGAGGGACTTCAGTACAGGTATGAACATGTCTTATGGAATGGAAGCCAAGCTTGGACCCCAGCAGTGCAGCAAAGGGACCCAGCAATTCAAGTCTTGGGTACATGTGTCTTACCCTCTACAAATGCTCAGAAGCCAATACAGCTGCCACATTTGGAGACAACTGGAGTTCAGTACGCATTAATTTTAACTTTCCTGTTTCAGAGACTCCATTGACACAATTTTTTGCTACATTTCAGCTTAACTTTGTGCTGTGCAGGGTCTCCCACAGTGGCTAGAACATCGTTTTCTGTCCCACTGGCAAACACATCAAATGCAAACATATGAAAGAACGAGAAAATAACCGCACAATCCCTTTCTGTCTGGCACTGCTGTTCCACCCCACTCCTGTCGACTCTCATTTTCATCCTTGTCCCAGCTTAACATGTGTTGCCAGCTTGCAGAGAGTTCATATTGCATGAAGTGCTGTTCCAGTCCAGTAACTCATGGGCTGTCAAGATGTGCCATAAAGCCACTTTCCCTTCTGAAAGGAAAAAAAGTAATTTCTGGGCAACACAAATACGCTGGGTCTCAGATAGCCTGACTAGTAATACTTGGAAACTGTGCTGTGGGTGACCTATAGATGTTCCAGGTTGGCTGATCTTTTGGCAGTGAATAAACAGGAGTCTCATAAACTTGTGGAAAATGACTCAGATATTTGAAAAAGAGGGGGAAAAAAATACCTCTAATGCAGACCGAAATGGAGCCTCTTGGTCTGAGGTCAGTAGCTACATTTGAAGAAGCCATGGCAGCATCTCAGCTCTATATCTGCCTTAAGACATAGTGCAGTCCATGCTTTTCCACTCCTGCTGGGAGGTAGCTACAGAGGAGCATCTCTGAACGTGAGTTAGAAGGAGGACTGCTTTCCAGGTCATGTTTCCACCAGTGTGAGGCACAACAGTAGTATAATCTCATAACACACTGTGTGTCTTCAGAAATGTCCCCATCCAGGGCTGTTCCTTGCAGCCATGCCAGGCTTAGTCATCAGACATGGTTCTTGGGCCTTCACCCAGCCCAAGGTTCTCTGCTGTACAGCTTCTGTGTGAAAATGAGAAAGTTGCTCTCTGCAGCTGCCTGAAAGGAGGTTGTAGTGAGGTGAGGGTCAGTCTCTTCTGCCATGAGAGGAAATGTCCTTAAATTGCACTAGAGGGAGGTTCAGATTAGATATTAGAATTTTTTTTCACTGAAAGTGTAGCATTGGAACAAGTTACCAGTGAGGTGGTAGAGTCACTGTCTCTGGAGGTGTTCAAGAAGCATCTGGATGTTTGACTTTGGGATGTGGTGTAGGGGTTATTTTGATGGTGCTGGATTGATGGTTGAACTTGATGATATTGAAGATCTCTTCTAACCTTAATGGTTCTGTGATTCTGTGAAAAGTGCAAATCATCATCTTTATCTGCATATGCCCTCTATGCTTTCAAGTGGTCAGGCTCAAGGCAGAGAAAGGGCTTGGTGTGGTGCTAAGAGGAGGCAGAGCTGGCATGTACCTGTCCTCTCAGAGAATAATCATCCTGAGGAGTACCTATCCCAGAGAAAAACTTCCACCTGTACTCTCCATGCTGAGGGCAGATTTCACTGCAGTCTGTTGGTGATTTGTCATCAGTGTCTTTCTGAGAGGCACCTGCTGCTCATCCTTTAACCAGTTACCTCAGACAGGGCAGAGTTCTCCCTGGCATGGAACACTTCTGAAACTTTTACTTCCAGAAGAGACTGTTCCCCACACAGCTGAAGAGTTGGACCCAGCCTCAGGAGCACACATGGAAGCACTGACAAGTGGGGACTCGACCGATCTCTTATGGCCTTACCCTGAATTCTTCTAAGCACAGATAGAACAGATGAGTGAGGTGGCTTCACCTACTACTGTTTTGCTGCTTGTTTTTTGTTATAGAAACCTCTTCCCTGCAGCTCTTAATCTTACTGGCACAGGTTGCCCAGTGAAGTTGTGGTGTCCCTGTCCCTGGAAGTATTCAAGGCCAGGTTGTACAGGACCTGGAGAAACCTGGTCTAGTGTAAGGTGCCTATGGCAGGGCATTACAATGACATGAGCTTTAAGGTCCCTTCCAATCCAAACAGTTCTATGATTCTATGATCCTTCACAAATTCTGTCCCAAATACTTCTTCCTCTGGTATCTGGTGGTTACACATTCCCCTTGTGCCATTACAGAGTCTCCAGTGAGGAAACAACTTAATGTGGCAAGTGAGGCCAGGAGACTTAGGTCCTACTTCTGACCTTGCTCTTGCCCTCAGGAAGATCACTTTGCCTTCCCATGCATATCCTGTTCTTGCTAGAGCAGTGCAAGCACTGGCAGTGAGGATCTCTCTGGAAAGAACTTCTTGGTGTGCAGCCAAAGACAAATGTGTGCAAGAGCACATGGGGAAAGATCACACAGCAGCTTGCCCCACAGTTTTCTCTGTCTACCAATTCCCACTGATTTTCTGTCTGTGGCCTAACTAATCCCTATCCACTTTTTCTGATCATGAGAGATGTAATGAAAAAGCATGTCTTACCTTCTGAGCTTGTGAGCAGGATACCTGGCACAGGGAGAGAGCTATTCCCAAAAGCAGATCTGCTACAAGGAATTGTGGTGTTTTCTCAATGCATATTTCTTTATTTTCTGATACTCTCTGCCAGTTATCAAATACGACTCCTCAAAAGGGTGTTTAATTAGTCATCTGTGTAAATCTGACAGGAAAAGAGGAAATGGCCTCAAGCTGTACCAGGGGAGGTTCAGGTTGGAAATTAGGAAGAACTTGTTCACTGAAAAGATTGTCAGGCATTGGAAGGGGCTGCCCGGATAGGTGGTGGAGTAACCATTCCTGTAAGTGTTTAAGAAATGACTGGATGTGGCACTTGGTGCTCTGGTCTAGTTGATAAGGTGGTGATCTGTCAAAAGTTGTGCTCAATGATCTTGGAGGGCTTTTCTAACCTTAATGATTCTATTCTATGATTCTAAAGATGGTCCAGAAACTCTGGGCACTCTGTGACCATGAGGATGTGTATCTTGGCTGGAGGAATAATTTAAAGTCCATCCTACAAAAAGCTTATTTTCCCAGCAGGAGTTTTCCTTTGAACTCATTTACTTCAACTGTGCTTGGTGGCTGGTGGATAAGCTGTGGGTCTGGCTGGTGTAGTTGAGAGCATTGGATGGAGCAGTCCTGTGGGTTAGAAGATGTTGCCCCCTCTCCCATCCTGATCCCAGGTCTTTTCAGGTCTAACAGCTTTTTTCTTTTTTAAGAAAGAGGAAGGAGTGGGAGGCCACAGACTCAGTCCCTCTTGTGCTTAGTTTGTATTTAGGGCAGGATTCAGGTAGAATGAGAGGCTGGGAAGGGAACCTGAGCCTCAGAGGAGGAGCTGGGGAAGGCACAGAAGATGTGACTCTCTTATGGGGGAATGAGGACAGGTATCCTAAAAAAGGATGATGAGAGGAGGAGTGAAGGAGCCCAGAGGGACCAGGCTTGAGTGCCTGTGCACTGCTGGGAAGAAAGACCTGTCCGAACTGCAGAGGTGAGTGGCTGAGGGAAGCTCTGAGAGAGGAATAACCGCCCAGACAGGTTGGTCCAGAGGGACAAAGCTGCTGGGGAAAGGCAGGTGGACCCTGCTCAGTCATCTCAGACCCTGGGAGGGAACCAGCCTGAGCAGCACACTCTGGCTATTGCAGCCCCTGGTCACTGCTTCTGTGGGTCTTGAAACCAGTTCCAATATGACAGCATTAGGCATGTCCTAGCCAGACTGGCCCTGATATTCAGTTCTCTGATGTTATTCTGAACCTAGACTCCCTCAGGTGGGCTAAAGCAGCTTATGTCATCCTAAAACTTGCTTTTACTGTTCAGTTTCTGCAGGAAAAATACTAGATCCCAGCTGGCCTTGGCTCTTCCTCACACAACTTTGGAGACACACATTAATGGGGCAGCCTCAAAACACCCTGGGAGCAGGGGTCTCTGTGCTAATTCACGACAAGCCGTCCTCTCACTCTCGACCTTAAATGAACCCCAAAGGGCTGTGAGCAGCTTCTGGAAGTGTTTTGCATTTCTCATGTGGCATGTGGTATTTTGGTGAGGGTTGTGGGCTAAGCAGATAGAGCACATGGACCTCACTGCACTATCCAAGGTGACCATCCATCAGTGGCAAGTGTCCCAGGACAGGGGGGCTAAGCTGCAGGGGTGGCCGTACAGGCAGCTGAACCTTCAGAAACAAAGTTTGGATGCATCCAGTCATGGGTTGTGGTGGAACTGGTTGTCACACACTTTCATGGGCAGAAGAGACAGGCTGAGAGACAGGAGTAAAGGGGTGCTCCTGGGGCAGCACCCTTGCAGTGATCTTCCTTGTCATGCTTCCTTTGAAATGGAAGTCACTTGGAAAACAATCTAATCTCCAAATCGCTGGAATGGGGAGTCTTGACTCTGGCACTAGTGGTAGTGTCAACATAATTTAATAATAACCACAACCATGTGCCAATGATGTTTCAACAACAAATGCTTCAAATTTCTCCTGGCAGAAAGAGCATTCATATCCTGCACAGCCAACACCCCCATTGCAAATTAATATTTAAATTAATATTTACAGAAACTCCTACTTGGTGCTGGGAGGGCCACACATGGAGAACTGTGACCAGTTTTAGGCTGCACAGTGTAAGAAGGATGGAGAGGAACCAGATGGGCCCAGTGGAGGGCTGGTGGCTAGGTCAGGGTCCCAGAGCATTTGCCTCATGAGTAGAGGAAGGAGCTGGGTTGGTTTCACTAAGCAGAGAAGAGTCAAATAGGAGAACTGCTAGTGACCCACAACCAAAGGTGACAGAGCCAAGCTCTTCAAGTTGGTTCTAGGTGAGCAAAGAAAGAGTAATGGCAACAAATTGCCTTCCAGGAGTTTTAGGTTGAACTTGAGGGAAAGCTTCTTCCCCAGGAAGAACAGCCCCAGGCCAGGCCGGTAGAGAAGGGGAAATCTCTCTGGACAGACAAAACTGCAACTGCCCCACTGAGTATTTGGGATATTCCTGCTCCAAGCAGGAGGCTAGCCTGAGTACTCCCAGAAACCATTCCCAGCCAACATTTATATGATAAAAGGGTTGTGTAAGACTAGGACTGAAGTTAAAGATAGGGATAAGGTCGGTTTTTCATTGGTTCAGCCCAACTCAGAACACTCTTACAAGTTTCAGCAGTGCTGCCAAAACTAGCTAGGTGATTCCCAAACAGACCTTCCCTATATTCAGTAGCACTACCATACTCAGTCCATATTCAGTAAAACTGCAAGTATTTCAGAGCTGTGTGATTTTTAGTGAACATAGTAGCACAAACCTGCTGTGGATATAGTTACTTTAAAGGAAAAGCACAGTCAGCTTCTCCTTAGGGCTGAATAGATAAAAGTGTTTTAAAGCATCTCTACCCTGACATCTTCCATTTGGGTAAAACAGCCCAAGTCACATGTTGACAGACCAGAATGTCCTCTGTGCTCCCTGGCAGGTCCATTCCTCACTGTGGTCCACAGTGGAGAAGACAGAGACTCTTTGGGTGGATTTTTTCCAATGTTCCTTGAAATATGAGTTGGCACTGGTGGCCTTTTCATCACGATGCACACATGGGGAGCTGTAATTTCAACATCCTCTACTAAGACAGTGTTTCTTCCTTGAAAACTGCCCTTTTCTTCCTTCTACTCTAAGTGACAGTAATCTTTACATAAATTTGAAAAGAAAAGGAAGAAGGAACAGAACATCCTTGACAAAGGAACTAATGACTCAAATGCCGGGAAGCCTGGGCCCCCAGGGGACTGTGCAGCTCACAGCATTGACTTTTAATGACTTACAGAGATTGGAGGTTTGGAAGATCTCTCAATGCCTCTGCAGGGATGCGACTCAGCTGATTGTTCTGCAACATCCTATAATTAGAAAAAAGAAAACTTTGTTTTTGTTTTTGCTTTTGTTTTTTTTTAAAAAAAGCCTGATGCTAAATGGAGGATGTTGCTGTGTTTCTGAAGCTGTCCTGCGCTCTTGCTGGAAAGCTGGAGGGGTTGGAAAGCACCATGTTGGCCAGCCAGGGCTCTTTAGCAAGCTTCAGAAGGCTAGTAGGTGAGCTTCAGCCCAGGCTGGCTCAGGATTGGCAGCAGAGGGGCTGAGGGGTGAGTTTGGTGTTGCAATGTGGGTCCATTTGGAGGGTGGGATCACAAAGGGGCCTCTGCTCTGCAGACTGGAGTAACACCAGTGCTCTCAACCAAGCTGTCTCTTTTTCCTGGTGCAAGACATCCTTCTCCCTGCATGTTTCAACAGTGGTTTCCTCCACAGGGAGATGGAAACCAGCCCGCGGGCAGGTTTCTTACCCCACTGTGGCTCAGCTGCAGATACAGTTAGTGAGGAACTGCTCCACAGCCGTTTGCTGAGGGGCTTCACAGCCTTGGTACCACTTGCAGCAGCAACTGAAGAGATGTGGAAAAACCAAACCAGCTCAGGGACTCCAGAGACAGCAGGTCCCTGGAGATGTTGGGCTGAATGGTAGGACCCAGAAAGACTCCTCAGAGGTGGAAGTGAGCATAGGGCATGGAGAAGGGCTGTGGACATGGAGGTACCTAGACAAATGATGGGAGAGGAGGAGACAGAGATAGTAGTGCTCGTACTCCAGGGATGGGTTGTCTGACCAGCTCTAGTGATTGAGACAGGGTGAGAATCTGAACCCAAGGTGTGTTTCAGACCTGGTCAGCCACTATCCTCTCTCACTGACCTGCTGGAGCACCACTCATCTGAGTTTAGTGATGTTATCAACTCTGCATCTCTGGAAAGGCTTTTGAATCTGGACCAGCCTCTGTCCTGAACCTACTTGTTCCTCCTAGACCTGGGACATCACTGGCATATGTTCTATCCCAGTGCAGTAGCTGGGCTGAGGAAAGTGCCTAAAATTAAATGCTTTATATATCTGAGGTTTTTCTTTCCAAAACCTTCAAAGAGTAGTTGGAGATGGCACGAAAAGGAAATGCTGCTTAGAGTCCTGTCACAATTTACCGCCAGTATCAAACAGGCAGGGCATGGCTATAGTGACGAGAAGCAGCCCAAAGAGCACAGCTACAAGCCAGAAACTTCCCTGTTGCTGTAACTGCCAGCTTTGCTGCCGAGGATTCAGAAATCTGACATGAAAGGAAAAGCTGGAGAAAGACAGTTGTAGAGACAATGTTTAAAAAAGGAAAACTGCAGGCCACACGACTCTGACTTTTGGAAGAAAATGGGGACTTAGCAGTAAATTATTTGTAAGCACATGGAAGAAAGAGTAGGAAAACAAGGAACTGTCAGTTGGCGCTAGTGAAAAATGAGTTGTGCCAAAGCAATCCCCCTTTATTTTTATACAGGGTAAAAGACCATGAGACTGGAGAGGAAAGAATAGGCATCACCTGCCACGATTTTAGCTTCCCTTTAGTAAGATATTAAATTTTGTCATTCAGTGCAGGAGAGAAGACATGTTTGGTACAAAAAGACAGCAGAGAGGCCCATGATGGTTCCTTTTCAAATAACATGTTTAAGAGTTTACTGCATCTCACCTGGAGATGATATATAGCATTACAGCCAAGGGCTCGAATGATGGCTGTGAGGGGAAGGCTGGCATCTCTGCTGACAACACGGGGCTGCATAAGGCAAATTGAATATGTGAGGAGGGGTGCAGAGTGCAGTTAATGTGGGAGAGAAGCTGGAAAATGCAGAATTCTGCAGGGAGACTGAGGGAAAAGCTCCAAGGATGAGCAGGGATAAAAGGCTGTACAAATACTGGTGAGCATTGGCTTACAGCCCTGTTGAAACTGCCTGAGCTAGTGGGGATCCCAGGAGACCCAGGGCAGGGGGGATCTCCTCTTGCGAGAGTGCAGAGACCCTGTGCATGTGGCCACAGTGAGGTGTGAGGAGCAGGACACCAGCCGTGATGCTTCTGCTCCTCTTCATGCTGGGCAGCCTTTGTCCAGGCAGTGCTGTCCCACCTTGGACCTACCCTGCAGAACACAGTGCAGCAGAAGCAGCCTGGTAGCAGAAGGATAAAGGAAATGCCAAATCCTTCCCTATGGGGAACCTAGAATCGAAATTATAGGGGTGGTAGTGATGCCTTGGGTTTTTTCTTCATATTTCTGGGGTTTTAGTTTGACTATATAATATCACTAATAATCTTTCTTGTTAGGCCTTTCCCATGAATTGTGAAGCTATGTTTAACATTCCTTCGGAGATAGCCAGGGTAGCAAGGCAGAACAGAAGACCCAGAGAACCTGTAGAAGGCTCCTGGGGGTTGTCAGAGGTAAGGCAGAAGGCTGGTTGGAGGACACAGGGGGTGGAATGATTGATGGGTGTGGGGTGGTAAGGGCTGTTTGGTGCAGTCTCAGATCTGGACATTTCCATTAAAGAATTTGCACTTTTTTTTACCTTTATTAACATTGTTTGCAAGTTTGTCTTACTCTAGTTTTAGGCATCAGTAGAAAACTGTGATTGGGATACTTGCATCTAGAAGAGACAAGGCTCAGGAGACAGTGTGGGAATATTGAGAAGAGAGATGTACAGGTTGCTCAAACACTACTCCTCACCACAGGGTCAGGGCAAGGCTGGGGGTGTTTGAAGGGGCTCCCTTCCACCATTGCCCTCCTCGTGTACCTCTTTGGTGGTACATTTTTGGAAGCTGGGCTTTTGGGCCTAATTTTGAGAGTTTTAAAGTTAGCATAAGTGATTCTGTCTCTGTAAAGGTCGAAGTCAGCCTGAAAATTTCTGTGAAAAGCAAAAAGTAAACAATATCCTAGTTTCTCAAAATATGGTTAGAACTTTCTCAAAATACATCTGTAGCTTCGCACAAGCTAAAGTAGCCTAAATTTCTCGCACAATAACAAGAGATTTTCTTTTATCAAGCAGGTGTTGTTTTTGCAGAGCCTTTCTCATGCTTTCCTGATCAACAGCTTTGTCCAGTATCAAAATAATAGTTCGAATTCTCAAAATAAAGACAGATGACCTAATATTTCAGCTCATCCAATAAAATAGTTAGAAACAACTGTGTGAACCAATAAAGCTGTAACATGCTAGTTTCTAAAAAGTATAAAAAGCTGTAAGTTTTTTTCATTAAATGGATTCTTGGAAGAAACCCTGTCTCCAGTGATTGCTGAGATCGCCGGCCTATACGACTACATATCTCCGCTGTGCATAGCTGGTCCCTGGGCGAGCACTAGGGGCCCCAGATGTCTTGGAGCATGCAGGGGACAGTCTGAGCCTCTGGCACTCAGGCAGTCTCAGATCCCTGCCTCACCAGCTCCTAATTTTCCCCTCTTGTACCCCACTTGCACCACCCCGACATCCTTAAAATAATTCCCCTATTTACCTTCCCGGGTGATCTTCTCACCTCCTGCTCAGTGGGGTCATGGGCCAAGTGCAGGGATCACTGAGCACCACGAACTGCCTCACTGTGCACCCAGAGCCCCTTCCTGCAGGGTTCATGCTGCAAGGCTGGTGGGACCTGTCTGAGATGAGTGTCACCCACGGAGGATGTGTGGCTGCTGTGAATGTGCCCCGGTAGGACCATAAATATCGTGCTGTGAAAGTGTCAAGAAATCCCCAGTGATGGATCCTGTGGGTGTTCTCTGCAGCCCACTGTGATGGGAAACCTCAATGCACAAGGACCAACACAACTGGGGCTTTTGGCCTTGTGTACAGGTTTGTTTCTGCAGCCAAAGTGTGCTGGTGAGATAAGACACTGGGTCCTCCAGTGACGTAGAAGAAGTAGCATCTTTAAACAATCAAGAAGATGCAGAGCAGAACACAAAAGGATATAGAATGGGGCTTTAGAATGCGCTGTTGGGGTTTTGGTGGGACACACACTGGATCTTAGTGGCTCTATGAAATCTGAGCTCAGCATTCAGGGTGGATCATTGGAAATATCTGGCACCAGTACCAAAGCAAAGCCCATTGTCACACTCCTGCTGGATCCTGCTGCCTACCATTTGTTAAAAGTTCCTTCTCCAACCCGTAAAACAGACTGAGAGACTTTCCAGACCACCATCAGCACATACTGGTTCCAAAACTAAGCCATTTTGGCATAGACAACCAACATTTAAGGAAGATGCTTCAGAGACCTCTAAAACCACTGGAGTGCTGGACAGTGCTGTTTTTCACAGCAGCAGGGCAGCTAGAGAAGTTTTCAGATGCTGGGGCTGGGACAAGAACCAATGCTTCTTCACATAGCATATAATAAATCCAATAACTCATCATCAGAGCACGATACAGAGATGCCAAAAAACAGTTCCAAATGGGGTTAGATAATTTTCTAGGGACAGGGCCACCCTGGTATTTAACAAGAAGTTCTTCGTTCAGCCTCAAGCTCATGAAAGCTCATCTTTGCTCACTGGGAGCTCAGGTTTGAACAGGAAAATGCTTCACCTTTCACTGGATGTCCCAGGAGGCTTTTCTTACAGTCTAGTATTAGGGAAGGCCCCATCAGGCCCTGCTCACTGCAATCACAATATCACATTTAACCATTCTTGCATATTATTTTGTTTTTTTGTAAAGAGCATTTTCAGCAACAACATTCAGCATGATTTTGGCATGAGCTCAAATAATTGTACCAAAACCTGGGAGTTGATGTCAAGGAGACCCCTACCCAGTAGCAGGATCACATCTCCTCTCCTCTCCCTGGCATCTGGTTCCAGGGGCTGCTCTGTACTGGAGTGACCAAGCACTGCTACAAAAGGAAGATGGCAGAAGGGTTCAGAGGACAGCAGGACCATCTGAAGAGCTGTGACAGAGTTACCGAGTCCCTTTCTGTCTAAATGGTGGCATTTTCTCTTTGAGATGTTACTCTTGTGTAGGATGGAGGAGGACAATGCTGTAGCTCACTGAAAAGACCACCCACAGAAGGAGTCCTAGGCTCCAGGCCAGCTCCAAGGATGGCCAATACATTCTGCATTAAGGGACCAGTGTATGACTTATGTGACCAGCATTGTGAAGAGGGAATAACTCTGCAAACCAGTCACCTCCTGACTTTATGTCCCTAAAAGCCTCGGGCAGAGCCTGCCCCCTCCCTGCATTCATGCTCCCCCAGGACAGGAAGCTGCTTTCCAGAGTGTGAATATGGATGATAGTGCAGTGATATCTGCATGGATCCCAGGTCTGCTGCAAGGTGACTGGCCAAGGCAGAGACATGATCTATGAACCTGGACCTCAGTCCACAAGATCACAGAAACCCTGAGATCCAAGATCACAATGGCCTCAGCCTTTGTCTTTAGCATCTCTCTGTTCCTGCCTCTTCATCATTTTCTTTTGATTCAAACAAAATCCCTGGATTTAATTTGCTTTCCTACAGCAAGGTGCTGCTTCACCTCCTGTAGCCCGGACACCTCAGTCATAGCTTAAATTCTTGTGTCCATAGAGCAGTCCCACTCTGGCTGGTATAATTTCTCAGTTGCTGAGTCCAATTTCCTGTCTTCAAGTGGCTGCATCAATGACTATAGTCATACAGTACTTACTAAGGATGGTAAAGGTCTGGCACGGGTTGTCCACAGATGTTGCGGACTCTCCATTTCTGCAAGAGTTCAAGGCCACTTGGATGGGTCTCTGGGCAACCTGGTCTGGTAGAAGATGTCCATGGCAGGAGGTTGGATGATATGGTGCTTGAGCTCCATTCCAGCCCAAACCATTCTGTGATTCAGTGGTTCTATGATTGTGCCGGTTGATGAGCCAACTTCTGGATGAGATGAGGACACTGATGAACATGACAGGCAAAGACTGTTCAGGCCAGAAAGCACCCAAAACCAAGTGTGGATGGAGCACTGTCATCTTGGTTGGCACTGTTCAGGTGATACTGAGCTTGCAGACACTGGCAGACACAACCTGCTACCCACAGCAGTCTGACTGGAACCATAATAAATCACAACTCTTCAGAGGTCAGGTTTCATTTTCAGAAGTAGGAGGATTGTTTGTTGGCAGAGACCACGCCTGAACGACCAGAAAAATGCTGGGATCCGGTCCCATCACACCAGGATCCTTGCACAAGAGACTCTTAGCAGATATACAGCCCTCAGAGGTACAAGCCTGTGCATGATAAAATGTCCCCATCTTGGGAGGCTCAAGTGACTCAGCCAGCACAGTCAAAGGGCTGTTGTTGCTGGAGGCAACTGTGCCTGGAGCCCATGCATGGGGATTAAAGACATTCCAACCTCTGCACGTTCCTCTTCCCTCGCAATGGGAGCGTCTCTTGGATGTGCCACACCATTCCCTTTGTCTCAAAGCCATTTCTGTTCTGCGCAGGCTCGGCATTGTCCATTGTCTGTCTGGGGATTCCTGAAGTGTCCCAAACCACCCCCAAACCGGCCATCCTGGGGCAACATGGCTTTTTTGATTATGTTTTTTGATGTGTGTGTTCACAAGCCAGACTCGTCAGGACCTGTCCTGGACCACAGGAGGTGGTGATGTTGCAGTTCAGGTGGAGGGATGGACTGCTGAGGTGGCCATTGAGTAGTGTCCATCCAGCCAGAAGATGTGGCATGTGCTAGCAAGGCCACACTTGTCAGGCTCCTTCCAGCCTACCTGTTGATGGAGTCGAGCTATGAGCAGTGCTGGGGCAGTGTGAGGGTGGGAGAGGGTTCAGGCAGTGCTGGGTCAACGTGTTTGTGCAGGGCAGTGCTGGGCAGTGCTCACACCAGGGGCTGTGCAGGCAGGTGTGGGCAGGCGTGGGCAGCACAGGGTCTGCACCCTCACATAGGTTGGTTGAGGCTTGCTGAGGAATGGAGTGGCAGGGCAAACCACCACAGCTGGCTGCTGTGGGTACAGGGTCTGCAGCCAAGAGGATGCACCCAGGCATTTTGTCCTCTACATTTTGGGGTGAGGTTGTGGTTGTACTTGGAGTCTTTCCCTATGGAGTTTTGTGTGGGCTTTCTTCTTGGCTAGTAAGTGCTGCTGTTGCTGCAGCATGTTCAGCCAGGAAAGTTGAAGTGCTGGCAATCCTGGTTACGCAGTGAAGGGTATATATGCGAGGATGGGATGTCGTGTGAAACTGTGGCAGCACATGCCTAGCTGGAATGGATGCTTCCTGGCTGGTGGAGTTCCACACTCCTCATGTGAGGTGCATCCAGGCAGTTCATGAAAGGTCTGGAAGGATGGAGAAGTTTCCAGTTTCCCAGATACTCTGATTAAGCAGCATATTCTGGCACTCTGGAAAGCCCCAAGGCTGGGAGAGCATAGACCAAGGAGTTAATTTTGCAAGGGAAGGAGCTTGCAGAGGGGACACAATAGCCTATAGAGCTTCTTATGATCCTGGCACTGAAGCATGGACTGAGGAGCATCAACCTCTGTGGGGGGATATGAGTGGGCCATGCTGCAGAGCAGAGACCCCAGGAAAGGTGCTCTCACAAAGTCTCCTTGCAAAGGGATGTACCCGGCAGCGGAGAAGACCTCAGAGCATCAGCTGCTGCTGCTGAGCATCCACCTCTGGCAGTATGCACTTGTCTGAGGGGAGCTGAGGAGGCCCCATCTCACCTTGCCTTTGGCTGGGGGCTGGCTCAAGGCTCCATGTGTGAAGTGCATTCACCCGTGTCACCAAGTTTTGTTGTAGTGGGGCCGCCCAGCTCTTCACTTTTTTTCTTCCAAGTCTCTCCACACCTGCTTCCCTGGGTGTATCCCAGCATGGTTTCTGCACAGGCCTATCTTCATGGCCACTTTCCAGGTGGTTTTTGTGCAGTGAGGCAGCCGGACGAGGCAGAGCCAAGAATCTGGTCCTGCTTCCAGTACCTCTGGGATTCACTCCGAGGGCAGGGAGAGGACCATCTGCACAGGCAGGTTTGTGGAGGAATTCCCAGGGTGTTTCCCATCCTTTTTAAAACATAAACTAATTCTCTGGAAAGACTGGGAAAGCACCAGACCCCTTGAGAGTGCAAGATGCCTGTGAGAATTTATTTGTGGACCTGCAACTGGATCTAAGGCTCTAGCACACTAAAATTAAATTGAAAAAATTGTTTCCATCCCCAGCCACACATCCTCCGTGGGTGACACTCATCTCAGACAGGTCCCACCAGCCTTGCAGCATGAACCCTGCAGGAAGGGGCTCTGGGTGCACAGTGAGGCAGTTCGTGGTGCTCAGTGATCCCTGCACTTGGCCCATGACCCCACTGAGCAGGAGGTGAGAAGATCACCCGGGAAGGTAAATAGGGGAATTATTTTAAGGATGTCGGGGTGGTGCAAGTGGGGTACAAGAGGGGAAAATTAGGAGCTGGTGAGGCAGGGATCTGAGACTGCCTGAGTGCCAGAGGCTCAGACTGTCCCCTGCATGCTCCAAGACATCTGGGGCCCCTAGTGCTTGCCCAGGGACCAGCTATGCACAGCAGAGGTACACGAGGAGGGCATGGGCTGAAGGGAGCCACTTGAATTGCATTCTTCTGCCACATCTGTAATTCTATTCTGGGTTACCCAGAGGTGAGTATTTGGCATCTCCTTATCTGTAGCAGGCATTAGCTTACCTTATGTGTCCCACACTTATCCTTCTACCCATTGACATCAGGCTGCTCCTGCTGCCCTTTGTTCTGCAGGGCAGGTCCCAGGTGGGACAGTGTGGCCTGGCCAGAGCCTGCCCAGCATGAAGAGGAGCAGCAGCATCACAACCGGTGTCTCACAGCAAGTGGTTCCCAGCCCAGCTGCCTATCTTGTAGCCTTTGCTGTCTGCAGGAGCCCAGCACTCCTAGGGAAGCTCAGTGTAAAGCCTGAAGCATGATTTGCCCTCCCCAAGTCCTCTTTTGTCTTGATTTTCAACTCAACCAGAGTGGTTAAGTATAAACTCAATGCTTTGTCAAAAGCGAGGAGATAGGACTTTCCTCCCTGTTCCTGCCTTTTAATATCTGACATCCCAGCACCTCTCTGATCTTTCCTGCCTTATGGGCTTTTCCAATTCCCCTCTCTAGATGCCTCCTTCACCTGGATAGGCCAGTCACTGTGGGCATTCACATTTCCTTCTCTGGTCTTGTAGCTGGGCTAGTGTTCTTCTTATCCCCATGGGAAAGTTTGGGGTGATCAGAGTAAGTTTCATGTCATGACAGGATCATTAAGTTGGAAAAGCCCTCTAAGATCATTGAGTCCAAACATCAGCCTAACACTGCCAGGATCACCAATAATACACAGTGCTAAGCAGGCACATGGTTTAGTTTCAAGTGGGCCTGAAGCCAGAGGGACATGACAGCCCACGTGCCACCCTGGGTCAGTGGGCACAGCCCGGTCAAGAGCAAGGCATGTTGTCCTGCAGCATGAGGACATCAACTTCAGCTCTCACAAGACACCCTGAAGCAAGCTTCCCAGTGCAACTATTTCCCAGATGGAAATTATTTGATTCTTCAAGCCCCTCCTTACACTGGGCTCACTTGTGAATGTGTCTCTCCTGGTGCTACTCCGTGGTGTGCCAGTGAGCTTGTGGAAGGAGATCACACTCTTCTTCCTACTGCACCCTGTGGGGAGCTGTGCTGGCTGTGGAAGGGAGGCATCACTCTGTGTGCTGCCTCAGTATCTACCTTGGTCTGACACAAACAGAAATTGATGAAAAGCACCTTTAAAAGCTCCTGCGTCCCCAGAGTAGAAGGTTCCTCTTGTTGAAATTGGGTGGGAGAGCTGCGGTTTTTCCTCAGTTCCTTTGATTTGTTGCCTAATGCAGGGGATGGATAAATCTCTAAGCCCTGAGATTTAGGGCAGGATTCATACTTTACATCTTCAGAAGATGTAGTAAACAGCCTTATACTCTCTAATCCTGGGTGCAGGTTTGTACCTGCTTGCTCTGTATAAACTGGACCAGCTACAACAATTTCGCATTGTGGCTGAGTTCAAAACATCCCCTTGGGGATGAAATATTTATTACAGATTTTTTTAGATGGTTCCTGAAAGGGAAAAAGGGACTCCCTCCTCAACATCCTTCACAGACCCTGTGGGACTGTCACATGGACACAGGGAGTGAGCCACCCTGGCCTGTAGGAAGGTATGACTGTAGGTGCCACAGTAGAGTGAGCTTATCAGAGTATGGTTTCCAAAGCTTCCAGGGGAACTTTTTTACTTAGACCCTCCCCACTGCTGGGAAAACAGCAGTAGGTGACCTGCCCACAATGACCTTCATTAGCCAGGGCTTGCAGATCCTAGGCATGGCCCAATGACTGCAGTGCTCTTGGATCCAACTGTTCCCATTGTCCCTGTGGTCAGGCTGGGCTTCAGCTGAGGTCTCACTGTCCAAAGATCCCACCCTTCCCAGGGGCAGGTCACTCCAGAGCCTTGCAGAGTCCTCCTGGGCCATGCAGAGTTTTGTGGGAAGGACGGGTTGAGCTGGGCAGACCCTTTCCTTGGTGCTTGTGAGAGTGCAGGTATCTGGACCTTAGGGTTGCTTCAAGCCAGCACAAACATGGCAGCAGAGCAGATGGTGGCCAGTTTGGAGTCTGGACACCATGTCTGGTGGATACCATGACAGGGCATTTGGTGAGTTTTATGCAAAATGTGAACCTCTAAAGGTTTTCCTGGGGCACATCATACAGCAGGAGGCTGTGCCCTGGGTGGGGGGCCTGCTCATGATTTGCTGCAGGAAGCAGGGGAATGTGTGACCTATGAGGTGTGACACAGCTCCCCAGTCACCAAGGACCATGTTGGCCACTGTGGGTTTAACATGTGACACCACAGGACCTTGTAGCTTTGCATCCCCTTGGAATGTCTGCAAGTCCCTGTGCATGGCCAGTGCCAAGGGACCAGTGGAGATTGGGACAGGGGTGGCTCTGTGGAGGAGAGTGAGCTACTTACAGAATCTTGAGGCTATAGAGACCAGAGAAAGCTTCCCCTGGGATCCTGGAGATCTGGTTTCCAGAGAGGCGTCTGCAGTGAAAAGAAGAGCCAGTGATGTGTCAACATCCTTGTAATGACAGTCCCTTGTCTGAAGAGGTTTAACAGCTCATCCATCCTGCCACTGTCTCCTCAAGGGGAGGCTGTGGTACCTGCAAGCTGAACCATGATCCTGAGCTTGGCAGCCTCTGTGTATCATCCCCTCATACAGCCTGTGGAACATGCAAAGAAAATCACAGCTCCTGCCAGACCTGAATCCAGCAATTTCAACATTCAGGGACAGATCCTGGCTAAGTCATTCCCTTGATACACACAGAGGTGCCCCGAAAAATTATAGCACAAGCACTGACCAGCCTACAGACCCTGCTTTATGCCAGGCCCTGGGAGAGAGAGTGGAGCAGGAAGAGCTATTTCTGTTCACGTCTGTCCCTAAATCCTGTCCCCTTATCTGTCCTTTTCTTCCTGCATGTGGCCTGTTTCTGCATCCTGCAGCTTCTCTTTCGTCCTGTGCATCAAAGCTTGACACCATTTGTTTTTCTTGCCTCATTCCCAGCCCTGTTTTCACCTGTGTGATCACAGCTAAAGCCTAGCTCCTTTAACACACTAGAACTTGGAATCACTGCTGTGAGGGGACACAGGGAAGGGATTGGAGATGAGGAGTACCATGTAAGTGGCACAGTAGAGCCAGCTCATCTGAGTGTGCTTTCCAAAAGCAGGACAGAAAATTCAAGTGGTTCTTGGATGAATTATGGCTAGAGAGAAGTCTAAGAGGGAAAATGAGGACTGGGACAACACAGCCTGGTGAGGGTGAAGGGATGAGAGAGGAAGGCAAAATGAAGAGCAGCATCACAAAGAAAAATTGAATGATCTGGGATGTAGAAAAAAGAGCAGGGGACAACATTCAGAACTTAATGAAAGAATTTCTTCAAGGAAACCAGTGGAGTTTGCCGCAGTACAGCATCGCCTGATCAGACGACTCAAATTTTGGCAAGGCTGGTGCAGGCTGGGGAATTAAAAGGCATTTGGATTTTCAGATGACATTAGAAACTGCATAACTGTTAACATCAGGACCATGGTGAGGGCCTGTGATGGAGCCAGAAATGGAGACTATGGAGTCTAGGCTTGACCTAGAGGAGAGGAGAATCTTCTCATTCTCCTCCTGTTTGGCCCATGAGTACAAACATGGACCAAGTCCTAGTGCCAATAACCCATAAATCATAAAGACAGGTTCAACACTCTGATTAAAACCCTAAATTGCTAGTATACTTGGGTAAGAAACTTCTTGTTTATTTGACTTGGAGTGGAATATTGCATCTCCAAAACAGAAATAGTGAACATAATTTATAACCAGGATCATCTTCACTCTCACAGAAAGTCCAAATCAGGCCAAAGAGGTTGGGAACAGACCCTGGCAAAGATATTCACTGAAATTTAACACATCCTGTTCCTTTTTAAGCATTTTGTCTGGGTAGGAGACAGGTGCACAGGATGAGCAGTGTAACCCCAGCTGGAAGCACACTGCAATGTGACTAGGACTCTGTAAAGGTCAGGTGGAGGACTGAAGCTATTTTGGGCAGTCACAATCACAGGTGACAGAACAGGCACTGTTTGCCCTCTCTGTGAATGCCCAAGTGCTCTTCCTTTCTGTCTCTCCCATTGAGATTCTAGAGAAAATTGCTCCCATAATTAGGCCTCCAACACCATAAACAGCACAGGGTCGTCTCTTTAATGTGTGTGAGCAGGTTGTAACCTGTTTCTTGCAGCATAAGAGCTGCCTGGGAGGCTGGGCTATTTGTCACTTGGGGGCTGTGATTCGGGGTAATTGCTCCTTTTGATTGCTGATTTCCGCATGGGAGGGAATGTTGTCCGGAAGGCTGGAGTGCTCGCCTGGAGGGGAGGTGTTCCTGCATGGCCAGCTCCCTGCATCCCTCCTACCTGGCTTTGTGGAGGGCTGTCTGTCCTCACCTCCTCAGAGTTTCTGGCTGCCCCAGCCTCCACTGCTAGCAACTTAGAAATACTCAAGTGTGCCTCTCAGCTTGCTTCCTGGCAGCTCTGAGCCTTTCTGCTCACTCTGCTGGGTGTGTTTGGGTGTTTGCCAGGTTCCTAAATGGATCTGGGACCTCCAGGATTAGCAGGAGAGGAGTGTAAAGCTTGGACAGAGCCCAGACTGGGGCTGCTGGCCTCAGAATGGGATGGCAGGGAGCCTCAAATGCTGGTGGGACACATGCAGAGCCAGCTTGTGGCATCTCAGCACTATGGGTAGCACCAAATATAGGGGGAAAAATAAGTCTGCTATAGATACCCTGGTTTCACTGAGTACCATCTCAGATGAATGAAGCCCAGAGGATTCTTCAGCCCCCAAAAAGGTACCATGCCTCCTGGTTGCTGCTGTTTCTGTCCTTGGCTGTGCCACACTTTGACTATGCTGTGCACCTGCCTCACCTCTGGCCTCTGGCTTTTCTGTCTATACCTTTATCTCCTCCCTGCTGTTGAGGAAGCCCAGCTCCTCTCCCCAAGATGTAGAGGTCCATGCCAAGCCAAGGAGCAGGCATAAAATGAGGCACCGATAGCAACCACTTCTCTCTATTCACCTCCCAAAGCAATTAATGTCACTGATGTCCAAAATGGGCTCTGTTCACTCGTATGCATGCAGGAACTTGGAGGTGGGACATGTCTGTGTTTGCATACACAGGCTGAGGTTTTACTTTCCTAGAGGGGTGCATGGCCGGGACATGCATGCAGGATCTGGAGGTGTGGGGTTTGGTGGATTGCTAGACCTCCCTGGACAGATGCTGTACCAGGCCAGGGAGCATGGCTGTCCCATCCCTCTGAGAGAAGATCAGGAGTGGGTCAGTCTTTTGGGGTATCCTGTCAAGCAGGAAGGGTGGCCACTGAGAAGAGATCATAGAATCACAAAATGGTTTTAGTTGGAAGGGGCCTTAAAGATCATATAGCTCAACACCCTACCGTGGGTAGAGACACCTTCCACTAGATCAGATTGATCCAAGCCCCATCCAACCTGGCCTTACACACTTCCAGGAATGGAGCAGCCACAGCTTCTCTGAGCAACCATGCCAGGGCCTCACCATCCTCACATGGAATAATTCCTTCCCAATATCCCATCCTGCCCTGCCCCCTGTCAGTGGGAAGCCATTCATCCTTGTCCCGTCATTCGATGTCATTCTCCAAAGTCCCTCTCCAGCTCTTTTGGAGCCTCTTTAGGCATTGGAAGGGGGTCTAAGGTGTCTCCAGACCCTTTTCTTCTCCAGATTGAACAACTCCAGCTCTCTCAGCCTGCCTCCAGAACAGAGGTGCTCCAGGTCTTGGAGCATCTTCCTGGCCATCCTTTGCCTCCATGCCATTAGCTGCTATGCCAGTTCATATAAAAGCCCAAAGACAAAAATCTCTTCTTGTGTGAGACCCTCCCTCTGTCCATGGTCACTTGGCAGTGACCATGATCAGATCCCTCTGTCCCTTTCACTCACACTCTACATAATTCTCCCTGTCTGACAGACAGGCACTCATTGAATATATCTCCAGATTCAGATTCCATAGGAAATGCAGTGAAATGGTTCTTTGTATTTAAAATGGAACATTTGAAGTGATGCTGCCAATGTGACATCCCCTAGACAGCTGTTAGTTTGCTCCTTCTGTGGAGAAGACTGAAGCAAATAAATCCACCAAGAAGGATTGAGAAGTGGCACTGTCTTTGGCCTAAGGACAGAGGGAAGGGGAGCTGCTCTTGCAGGGGTGAATGTCTGGTCTCAGCTCCAGGCCTGCTTGGGGCTCTTTTTAGGACAGGCTTGATTCAGCAGTATGCTCTGCTGTCCTGGAGTTTACAATGTGACATAGGGTTGGGAGAAAGACAAAGCTCTGAATTTAAACTGACTCATGGAAGAAGGAGGGAAGGGGCAGGTGGAAGGGGAGGGTGGGAGCTGGATATGGCTGACTTGCTTCAGAAAGCTCATGGTGGATTTTAGATTCTGCTCCCCCCTCTCTTCTACCACTCCCGTGATTTCTGGGAACATTCCTCCAGGCTTTGATCTGCATTCCCAATACACTCCAACTTGGAACAAATTCATGGTTTACCACCTCATGGTTGCTGCTGTTCAGTTACCACAGGCTCCCACCCCCTCCTGTATCTTGGGCTTCTTGGTCATGCTACAACTTCCATGGCATGCCTGAGGGCTGTGTGTTGGGCATGATTGCTCATGTCATGTGCTCAGGCAGCATGGTGATGCTCTTATCGCTCACATTAGGAGGCAGGAATGTTGCCCATTGGCAGGACAGGACAAACATGTGTGTCCATATCCCAGTGGAATTTTCCCCTTGCCAGATCTTTATTGAGGGTGTCGGCCACCCCCTTTGATCTGCTGCTCCGGTTCGTTTCTCAAGCACTAACACTGTCAAGGCAGTGTGCCCAGACACTCCATGCTCCTGCCTAAACAGTGTCATCACGCCAAGCCTGTGCCTTCCCCCGGGCACACAGGAGACCACGGGCCCCATGTCATGCCTGAGTTTGTTCTTGTGCTGGTGCAAAACAGGAATGAAGCCAATTAATTAATGCAAGTGAAAACATGGTACATTTGAGAAAAGAGCCAGGCTTGGACTTTTCCTTCCCACACAGGAATCTGCAGCTGGTCCTGGTCTGGTATCACCTGGAAGTGCCTCTAATGTGGTCTTTGCTGCCTCACTCCATCCCTGAGGAGAAGACTGTACCTGTTTCTAACTCTGCTCGCTGTACTTCCCGCTGAATGCCTGCTCCAACTCAATAGATTGATAGCATTTGTTCTTTTGTTTATGATCCTCAAGCCAGTATTCATACCCACATGTGTGTTCATGTGCAAGCCAGTTTGGACTCATTTGCCAAGTAGGGTTTAATAAGACACAACCCCCTAATTAACAGCCCAGTACAGGACACTGAACACCTTAATTCCATCTCTTTAAATTATAAATGGTAAAGGTTTACAGTTTGTTCTCTCCAAACCTTCAGAGCAGTTTTGACTTTTGACTCTACTCTGGGTGCACCACTTGGGGTACCCCAGAATGGAGTTGGTCGTATAGAAAGCAGTTTTCAGGAAAATTGCAGCCAGCTATCCCAACTGTTGCTGAACTCTCTCATGGGCCTAAATGGAGTAGGAACAGAACTGAAATCTCTGAATTTTCAAGAAATTTTGAATTTGATTTAGACTCCCGCAATAACTTGGTATCGTTTGTCAATGTTCATGATAGACAATCCCTTAGAAGCTCTTCTCTCCTGTCCACAACTTCACTTTGGCCATTGTCTGTCCCATGCCACGCCAGATTGCACAGGGATGATCTTTGGAATGCTTCACTGGAGGAATTACTCTTTAACTCTCTCTGTGCCTTTGCTCACTGACTGAACTGATGACCAGCAGACTAGCATCATACCCTGCCAAGGTCTGGTGCCAACCAGGAGGACAGAAAGTCCTGGATGAACCGCTTAGTCTCCTTTTTGCCAACAAGTTGCACCCTGGTGCCTTCTCAGACACAAGAACTGTGCAGCATCCTGGGGGAACCACAGTGCCCAAGAATTCAGAGGTGCAGCTCTTTACCTGTGGTGACCTGGATATGCAAGGCAAGGTGGATACCATGGGAGCAGTGATTCTGCCTCCAGATCTCACCATGGCAAAGCAAGGTCATGGCCATACAAGCATTTATGTCTTCATAAGAGATCTCTGCATCCTGCTATGTCATGGCAACCTGCCAAAGCTGCTGTCCCAGGAGTGCCCTACCCCAGACATGTTACTGCACTGCTCCAGGCACATCTTGTCGCCATGGCTCCAGCACATGTGAGCATTACCAAGAAATGCCAGCACGCCTTTCCAGAGCAGAGCTGTTATTCCTGAGGGAGTCATGCCCCACAGCCAGTACTACTGCAATGTACTTCTACAAAAATGAGATTTCCTTGGAGTGAGACCCTGTGCTGGACAATGCCCCCAAAGATGGATGTTCGAGATGTGTGGGAGCTGATGGGAGGAGTGGGGGGTTCTCCAACACCAGGCAGGGGAATGTTGGTGGTGCTTGGTAACCCATGGTGTCTCCACTGGTCCCTGCACCCTCATGGGAAGAGGAGAGAGAAGAGGATTCCCTCACAGGTGCAAGGGAGGAGAAAAGGGTTGCTGCATTCACATTCTCAGCATACATGTCTGCATTTTATTTCATTTCACTTTTATGCTGTTTCTTGGCCTCTGCTCCCTCGGGTTGCAAGAGTTGCCTGGAAAAGCAAACAGCCCGTGAGTGGAGGCCATGGCATGGGTCCTGAGTGTGTGGGTCTTGAGCTGTGGGTCCTGAGCATGTGGGTCCTGAGTATGTGGGTCCTAATCCTGCTGTGATGCCCTGATGCAGAACACAGCATTCCCCGTGATGGTGAGTCCCTCTGCCCTCGGGGCCTGAGAAGAGGCAGGTGAAAGAGCCAGCGGCTGGGAAGGGGTCTGATCTTGCCGCTGTGCCCTGAAGCAAGAGGTGAATGGCAATGAACACCTGCCTTTGGCTGCAGTTTCTCTTCTTGGCACTGAGTGCTCATGCTTGGATTCAAAGCACAGTAACAAAGCCCTTGCCGGTGAACACATTTCAACATGTTATTATTCCCAGGCCGGCTTTCAAGATCCTCTTTCTATTCCTTCTGTACTGATTGCTCTTGTTTCTCTTGGCTCCCAACTCTGGCTTTTCAGGCTTCATTAACTGGAATTTATTAGCAACTTTAAACAATATTCCTGCTGCCAATAAGAGAGAAAGAAAAGAAGAAGGAAAAAGAAAGAAACAAAGAGGAGACACACTAAACTCTGGGCTGCTCCCTGCCTGTGTGAGGCCCAGCTCTGAGCACCTCTCTCTCCACACGTTTTCTTTTGAAGGAAAGACTGGTGAGTGCCTGGGCTGGGACTGTGCCAGCTTCTCCTGTCTGTGCAGCTGGAGGGCTGTTGGGGCAGAGGAGAGCACAGACTGATGGACAGACACTGAGGACCCCTCTTGCATTGCCTCTTCAAAGGCAGCTGAGACTGGAGAATCTGGTCTCTGGGCATCCTCTGAGCATGAGTGCTAATTGCAACTGCAACACCTTCCTGAGCAGCTCACCACAAAAACGGATGACTAACAGGTCCTGGCACACCTGAGAGGCCCACTCTCATTGCTGAATGGATGAGGCACTGTCAGGGAAAATTTCTTTACCCAGACCACACAGTGAGTGAGCAGTTTGAGTTGGAGCAGTCCTAGTATCATCATCTGTGCCCTAACCATAGCATCCCCTTTGAACCCTTAGGGGACATGTCTGGTGTTCAGAGGGGAGATAAGCCAATGTAGAAATCCTGTGGGACACAGCCTGGGTGGGTGTCATGGTAGGGTTTAGGTGATTGCTTTGCTGTCCTAAGGACAATCATGTGCCACCCTGCTCTTGTTTTTTCCTCACATGCCCCTTCCCAGTGTGGATGTGTGCAGAGGATTGAAGAACTCAGGGCTCAGGTGGATGCAGCAGCCTTGGATTCACAGCTCCACAGCTGTGAAACAAGGCATGTTTGTCTTCAGTGTACATGGGACACATGTGCTTCATCCACCCATTTTTGCAGCTATCTTCCTTATTCCTACTATTCCTGTTCCTCAGCTCCATACACAACCATGAATTCAGCTAATCTCTAAATTTCATGAACTTCACTTTCGTGAGGAGCCTGAGATGGTGGTAAAATAGAGGCACGGAAAGAGGAGGAATCATAAAGGGTGTGAAACACCAGCTCTTCTCCAAGACTACTGGGCTGCTTGGGCTAAATCTAATGAGAGACAAGATAGAATCACAGAAGGTTCAGGGGGTGGAATGGGTCTTAAAGAACTAGTCCCACCCCCCTTGCCATGGGCCACCTCCCACAGGTGCTGAGTAAGAGCAGAAACAGGGAACCATGAAGAGGAGGCAGAGGAACCTGGGCTTTCTCTGGCTGTCAAAGAAGATAAGGGTCACAGATCAAGGACCAGGGGTGTGAGGAGTTTCTGGGATGTTTCTGAGCACTAGACCAAAGTTAAAGTATCCCTAGATTATAAGAGTTTCTATGGGACCTTGAAAAGGAGATTTGAAAGTCTGGGTTGAATTTGGCAAATATTTATCGTTGAAGAACTGCTGATTTTTTCAGAAGGTTCAAGCATCTTTTTTAAGGTATCTTTGCAATAAAACAAATATAGTTTCGAATACCATTTTCTTTCCAGGCTTGACCTGAAGTAAAAGAAGAAATGTTAAAATGTAACCTGAAGATGAAAGAACTTTATCAAGTTAAAAGAAATTTTTGAGGTTGATCAGAGGCCCAGAACATTCATTTTGGTTCACTTCAAACTGAATTTTGCAAATTTTGTCTTCAATTACTCCATCCTGTTACCCACTCTGTTTATCAAAGATGTAGTAGGGAACATAAGAGTGTAGGAGGCAAACTGGGGCCATAACAGTCACCCAAAATCCCTAGGGATGAAAAACCTGCTGAAGGGTTTTCATCCAACTGAAGACAGGAACTTGCAGCAAGGATGGGCTGCAGCAGAGTCTTCTTCATTGTCAGCACTTTCCTGCCTGCAGCAGAGGCACCAGAAAGGCAGGCAGGAAGGTCTTCTTCCTCCCCAGGAAAGACTAACTCTGGGATAGCTGGATGTGTGACACTTGGATTGTCCCTCACTGCCCAGCAGGGGTTTCTGCTCTTCACTCACTTGGCACGTTCCAGCATGGGCAGTTCTGCCGTGGGGGTGCAGACAGAAGGCTTGGTCTTATGTGCTGCATCTCATCCTGGCAGACCCAAGGGAATACGTCCTGGGCAGATGAAACCAGCAGAGATCTGAGCTGTGAAACCTGAACAAACTGCCCTTGAGGATGTCTAACCAGGCAGGATTTGTTTGCTTGATTCTTATATGTATCCTGGCACAGAGAGTGATCCCAGCCTGAATGTCAAGGTCCTGATGTAATGTTTTGGGATGAAAATTTGGTAAAGATACAAATGAAAAGAGCAGAGGAAATGCCAGGCAAGTGGCATTACTGGGTGATGACAGCCCTATGAATGCTGTACACGCCATCCTTGTCCAGCTGTTGTTATTGAGAGAATCACTTTTAATTCCTCATAGTAAATAAAATCCTCTCTTGTTTGATTTCCTATCAATTGCTTCATTTCCATAAATCACACTACTGTCTTACTGGTATCAAAATCCAGCAGACACTTTGCTATGCATAGATATATAATGCTGCAGTTTGCATTTCTTCCCCTAACTGTGATGTTTTCCGTAGACAAAATTCCTTTCCTTCCTGAAAGAGGGCTTGTGGCATTTTGAACCTTTAGTAAAATGTTATCTAACAACTTCCAATTATTTTTCAAATTTTCCTGTTTAAATTTTTCCCCTTTGCCTGTTTCATTCATAGTTATTTTTGGCTGTGGGAAGCTGGCTCTTTTGGAGCCTATGAATATTTATTCATTGATGGTTGAGACTGTTCTGTTTGCACATGATGTAATCAAGACACGGTTGCTTGCAGCAAGACAACTGCTAATTGTACACGGCAGTCTGGTCTGTGTGTGTGAAAAGTTTCACTAGCCCCAGTAAAGGTGGGCGTCCACATTTTGCCACAGACATTGACAAAATGAAAAGAGAAAGGCTGCAAGATGGAGGCAAAATGGTGAAAACCCAACTTCTGTGGGCAGATCTGCCCCCAAAGCTAAAACACAATAAAAAATGCCTCCAGCTCGGTGTGTAAAGGCCTGCTGGGGAGGGATTTTAGGTAACTGGGGTCATTACAACTCTAACATATTTAAACTATAGACAGATGATGATGAGTTACAAGGCCAATTCAAGTAAACAAACTATAATATAAAATGAAAGAATCAAAATAATTTAGTTTTGAAGGTATCTTAAAGATCATTTAGTTTGAAGCCCTTGCCATGGGCAGGGAAACTTTCCACTAAGCCAGGTTGCTCCAGGCCCTGTCCCTGCAGCAATGAGGCAGCCACAGCTTCTTCGGGTGACCACCCTCACAAGGAAGCATTTCTCCCCAAAATCCCATCCAACCCTGCCACCTGTCAGTTGGAAGCCATTCTCCTTTGTCCTGTCATTCCAGGCTCCTGTAAATAGCCTCTCTCCATCTTCTTCATAGGCTCCCTTCATGTACCAGAGGCTACAATTAGGCCATCCTGAAGCCTTCTCTTCTCCAGACTGAATAATTATCCCATATGATTTGGTAATCACAAGGTTTGACCGGTTATGGAAATTATGAACATCGCTATCTAGTCTGGTCTCTGGTCAAAATGGAATGTTCAGAGAAGTGAGTTTGTGTGCAAAGTACATAGGCTACATCTGCAAACTCATTTCTAAAAGCAGAGGACAGCAGTGCCTGAGCAGGGTACAGCACACAGCACAGAGGCTCATCTCAGGCAAGTCAGCACCACAACCTGTGCACAGCACTGGTGTTACACTGTAGTGCTGGATACCCACAGTTCAGGGTCACTCCACTGCAGAACACATGGGAGAGGAAAATGCCTCCTTTCAGGGCAATGTGAACACCTATTCTTGTCCTTTATTCTGATATTAAGCTGAAGGAGGGCATGTTTAGATTAGAAGGAAGAAATCGTTTACTATAAGGGTGGTCAGGCCCTGGCACAGGTTGGCCAGAGAAGCTGTGGCTGCCCCATCCCTGGAAGTGTTCAATGCCAGGTTGGATGGGGTTCGAGCAACCTGGTCTAGTGGATGCTGTCCCTGCCAATGGCAGAGGTTCAGAATGAGATGATCTTTAAGGTCCTTTCCAGCCCAAACCAGTCTGTGATTGTGACGTTTTGGAAAATACCATTTTTGAAATGTGGATGTTGTGCCTGATGGTGGTGGCAAGATCTGATTAAGCCAAGTGAAAGTGTTTCATTTAGTCAGATAAAACTGTAGCAACTTATATACACAGTAAGTTTGCAACACACATCAAATACAGCATTTATATTAGTATTTCATGCAATGCAATAATAGTGTTTTGAAGAAACTGCATTTTCCAACGGAAGATGTTGTGTTGAAAGTAGCAACAGCATGAGAATAACACCTGGAGGTATTTCTCATGGTCAAACGGAGTTAACACCATACAGGTGCAATTTACTCATGCAGAAATGTCCAACCTCAATATTCTGCCTCCCAGGCTCCCATTTTTGGGGCTTGCAAAGGATTCCAGTGGTTTCTTGTGATGGTGGTTAATTTTCACACTTTCAGAAGTGGGGCCACTCCTTCACTGACACACAGCCACATGCTGATCCCCAGGACTGAGATTGCTGCTGGGTCTGAATATACCTGCTCAGACTGCAGTGAACATTGGTGGGTGGTGGGACACCTCAGTCTCTGGAGTAGATTTTTTGGACTTCAGTTGCCCAGGCTTGTTGCCATCTGAACTGCAAAACGCTAATTTGGCTCTGGGCTGCATGAGGCTGTGAGGGGACCCTGCCTGGTGGAGAGTGAATAAGGCTCTCCATTTGATGGCTGTGCTCCAGGGTGGAGTGTTGATTTTTGCTTACGGGATTAGGTCCTCTTTCATTTTGACTTTTGGCACATGCATCTTCTCGGCCTGAAGGTGATGACCTCAGTGAAGCCCCTAAGCTAGAGTAGCAAATAAACCCTGTCCCAGTATGCAGTCTCCTTCCATCTCAATCTGTAGCTGCAGTGATAGCACTGGAGGTTGTGATGAATGCTACAGGACCCTCCCCAGTGTCCCCCTGCCACCCTGCCCACACTCTGCCCAGTGGCCGTCTCATACTCACAGCTCCTCCAGGAAGCGCAAGTGATGGAGCGCGCGGGGCTGCAGCCGGCTGATGTTGTTCATGCTCAGGTCTCTGTCAGGGGAGAAAGACAGAAGCCTCTGATCAGACACACAGTGGTTTGCACAGAATATACCTCAGTGCCAGGCTCAGTGCCCCCTCTCTGCTACAGGGAAGGCAAGAAGCCTCTCATTCTCTGCCGTCTCCAGCTAAAAGCTCATCCCCTCTGCTTAGGGTCTGACAGACCCTGCTGGAGAAGGCTGTGCTGTGACCCAAGAGGTCCGAGGGGGGAGCTGAGTCTTAAGCCCTTCCACATTACAGAATCACTGTGAGCTGCCCACGCAGAGCTGTCCTCATCTTGCTATGAGAGTAGCAAAGTCTGCAGCAAGTGGTTCAATACACAAGCTGGTAACTGGAAAAAACAGGGATGTTTCTGGGCTGAAAGGCTGTTCATGAGATCTCATACCTGACAGCTGCAACCCTGCCCTCATGAAGCTGCACATGAAGAAAACTGCCCTGTTCTCCCAAACCTAGAGCAAGTTGTTTCCAGGTGAGCAAGGGAGCATTGGTCTTTACAACTGTGAGGGAAGATGAGGCTGAATTAAAAGCTGGCATAGTTAAAACTAATGGAAATAGATAGGGCATGTCCCCTAGTGAGCAAAGCAATCCTGATCAATGTCTTCTGCTGTGCTGGGTACTCTTGGGTGAGGCAGAAGGGGCTATTTTTGGTCATTGTGTACAGACAGGACACAGCTCAGCTCTTAAGCCTGCTGAGACTAAATGGTAGAGGCAGACAGGTATAATGGGAAAATAAAGAGGAAAAACAGAAGAATAAAGGCAAGTTACTTTACTCTTCCCTCCTGTAAATCTTACATACTTGTGAGCCTAAGGAAGCTGTTCCCTCTCCCCCCAGTGTCACTGAGAAATCTATCTTGGCATTGGACAAAAGCATGGGGGAAAAAGGCTTGTGCTCAGGATAAGGACTGAAACATGAAGAAGAAAAGTCCCTCAGGAGAACCCAACCACACAGGAAAGACCTCTCTGAGCTGGCACCTTCTGCTCAAAACACCTGAGATCCCAGAGATCTCAGGATCTCTGATCATTGCAGGCTCTGGAACATTGCAGGCTCCAGAGAGTAAGAAATTGCTTCACTGGGAAATGGGTTTATTGAAAAATTTACTGAAACGCCTTTGCAGTCTTCAGAAAAAAACCCCCCTGAGTTCTGCTAGTAAAGAGCAAAACACCTGGTAGGTACAAGGTTCTATATTTTACATCATTTTCCACAACTCTCACCTCCCCCCAAAACCCCCCACAAACCCACCATGTTCTGACCAGCTCTATTTGCCATTGGGGGAGGCAGGTGACAGCTTGGGAGGCTCAGAAGCCCACTTTTGCATTTTCTCTGGGGACTGTCCTGTGACAAAACCACACACTTTCATGAGCCCTGCCTGAAAATACTCCTGGAAAAGTTTAGAATTCAAAATTCTCTTTTCAGAATGAATGCAAAAATGAAGTTGTTGCCTGCACTGTTCTGTGTGCAATGCTGCTTTCTATATTTGGATGATCCTGGGATATAATGGTTAAAATATTATTTTGTGCTCCTTCTATTTTTATTTTTCAAACCCTAGGGGCAGTTACTACTTAGCACCCATTAAAACATTTTTTTTTCCCTACATCAAAGTGTCTCCTGTTTGTGTTGTAATGAATCAGTCTGATGTTTTGACATGTTGTGGAACAATGCGAAAATAACGAAAAATAATGTAAAATGAAAGACTATGAAAGAAAACACAGATCTGAAACATTCAAGATCTCCTTGAAACTGCAAGGCATATTCCTTAAGTTGCTTTCTGCTGGCAGTGTAACAAATACTCCTTGCTTATAGCAGGAGCCACTTTCCAAACCTTATGGATCTGCCTTTTGGGTACTCAGTCCTCCTCCAGGCATGATGGGGACAGTGCTTGCACTGCATCCCTGGGTGGGTGGTGGGCTGCAGGGTTGTGCAGACCCTCAGCAGCAGTCCCAGCCAGCCACTCTACGTGGCTGAGGATAATGGGAGGTCAAATATGATTTAGAGTCATAGGGTCCCAGACTGGTTTGGGTTGGATGGGACCTTAATGTTCGTCTTGTTCCATCCTCTGCCATAGACAGGGACCCCTTCCACTACACTGGGTTGCTCCAAGCCCCATCCAACCTGGCCTTAAACACTTCTTTCCTCCACCTTGATCCATACTTAAAAGGAAGTAAACTTACTGGTTTCTGAAGAAATTTTACAAAAGGCAGAGGAGAAATACCACTATCCCATCACTGTGGCAGCCTCATAGTTCCACATTACATGGCTTTTCTTTAAAAGCTTCACTCCACTCCCTCTCACCTTCCTGCAGCCCAGGGCTTCTGGCCATGGTCAGGTGTGAGAGAAGGGGCTCTTTCACACCATCCCTCTGGGCAGGGAAGAAAACTGAGCCTGATTTCTAAGGTTATTGCATAGGAAACATTTTGAGTAACTTTATTTAAAACTTACTGATGTTTTGGCTGTTTGAACACCCTGGTGGTTTGCAGTCCTGCAGGACTTGAGTGAAACACATCTACACTCAGAATCCTGGAAAGGATACCCTGAAAGTGCAAACCGTGGCAGTGGTCTGCTAGCTAATGAACTGCCAGGCAAATACGGTGCCAATGACTCAGCTTTGTGAGCAGCTCTTCAGCACAACATCCCACAGTGACCTACACCAACCAGTTTCCCCAAGCAGGGGACATCACACCTGACTGGGCTGTGGTGTGAGGACAGCATGGAGGAGATGTGGAAGGATAGATGATGTGAAGGAAGAACAAGTTCCTCCAAGGGCTGGAAATTAACTTCCTGGGCACAGCTCTGGACCTAGTGATTTTTCTAGCCACAAAAGTATGAGATGTTTGATGTTTCTCCACAGGCTGTCTATGCTTGTGTGAGAGCTGAGGCACAGGATTCTTGTGTGAAGTGTTGTGGGAGTAAATATTTGACTTATTACTCATTTAAAGATGTTGTTGACTTGTTGCTGTGTTTTCCCAAGCTCATGCTTTTCCTCTTAGTAAGGTTTCTTGTGTTATGTGCATCCCCAGCACATGTAAGAGTGGAAATGCTTCCTGTCAGAACAATCAGAGAAGCTGTTTATCTCTGCAAATGTTTGGGGGTGGTTACTTCAGTCAGCCACATTTAGTTACTGTAAAAGGAACCTATGGTATTTGAACCTTATTGGATTGTTTTTTTCAGCAGTGTTTGGCAGAAGGAATAGGGTTAGGGTTCAGTCATGGACTAAAGGGGTTAGGGACTCCTCTGACTTTTCTTAGCTCTGTCAATGACTTTGACTTTCCAAACTAGATCTCTCTTTTGAGTGACTAGCATTCGGTGAAGTCAAACAGTTGCCAAGTCTCTCATTTCTACGCGAGGCTGTTGTTATTTGCGCTGAAGAAACCACTCCAAACATGAAGACTGTACCATAACAGCCATTACAGAAATGCACAAAGAGTATAATTCAAATCTCAACCCTCCTAAACTCTAAAAGAAATTAGAAAGGTAGGAGAAGGAATGGGATGCTGCAGCTTCACCCAGGTTTACAGTGTA
The DNA here is from genome assembly GCA_013399895.1 of Serilophus lunatus. Classification (NCBI taxonomy): domain Eukaryota; kingdom Metazoa; phylum Chordata; class Aves; order Passeriformes; family Eurylaimidae; genus Serilophus; species Serilophus lunatus. The sequence goes on along the minus strand of VXBA01004390.1, from coordinate 318,493 downwards.
GGTCCTGCAGAAGAAATGTCAAAATTCTTGCCTTTGACTTCATGACACTACATGGGGTTGGTGCTCGGGGACAAGCCATTCTTTCCCTGTCCTAGAGCTCCCCTGCTCCCTTCCACAGTGACTAGCTTGTCTGTCCTCTCTATTGGATATCAAATAAAAGTAGGAGCCCCTCATGGCTCTGATCTGAAATCCTGCCAGTAGATTGAACTACTCTACTACTCCCAGAACTGAAACTCTGTGCTGGTATCACCCCACTTATTCAAGAAGCAATATCTTTTAAGGCCTCTTCCATTAGGCATTGAAAATGCCTACATTTTCAAATGACACTGCACCAAAGCCATTGTGGCTATAATTAGTGTGATTCAACTCTCCCCCCCCTTCCCCAACTAGTTCTAAACATTTATCGTAGGCATTTCTAACTTGTACCTGCAGGAAAACTGAGACACAGTTCATGGAAACTGATCTCATGTGATTCAGCCTCAGACCTTACAACTCCTCTGGCCCTCAAGGGATTCCTTAAATTATTTGCTTTGATGTCACCTTCTTTCATGAACAACCTTTGATTATTCACTGATTAGCTGATCTTTATTACCAAAAAATGAGGTGACACATGCACACTGCTTTGGGTTCCCTGGTAGGACTACTTGCCATGCTTTCTACTGAGATGGTGGCCACAATGTCTTAGCTAAGTGATGATACAAACTTTAAAGCTCAAAGAAACTTATGTTTGGCATGACTGCTTGAGCAGGTGGGATGCAGGCTGTGGTGCTGGTACTCTGAATCACAGAACCATAGATGTCCTTGTGGGGAGAGCTCAGCCCCACCAGACTCAGCTCTGGTGAAAGTACCTGCAGGACTTTGTGGATGTCCATGCTCTGGGGCCAGAAAGGGAAGGTTTTGTACTACAATATGGAGGCTGCATGAAGGGTACCCGGTAATGCTTGCCTGAGATAGGCCTAAGCAATATCCATGGGACATACCCTTGGGGACAGCAGGATTGACATGCTTCTCACAAATTCAAAGTATCTAAAAGCTGCCCACAAAACTGGGGAAAGATGAACCCTGCCTGTGATCCCCACAGCTCCTGACATACCTCTTCCTGGGCGAAAAGCAAAGTGTTTCCCTAGACATGCAGTCTAATGGGAATTAACACAAGCAGAAGTCAACAGACCTAAAGCAACACAGTCTGAAGCCCAATTAGAGTAATACCATGAGACCATGGCTGCTCAGTCAAGACAGTTTGAAGGTGCAACCACAGAGATAGGGTTTTGGCTGAGGCCAATTGGAGAGCCTTCAGAGCCAGATGTATGTCTGGCTCCAGATCTGAAAACTGCACGTAGCAGACAGAGAGATGCTCTCCTGGGAGCCATCACAGGACAGAAGATGTCCTATAGAAAGGCTAGCTCCTACCATGAGTCCCTCTATCACTAAGGAGAATGAGAAGCCTGTGCCTTTCTGGTCTTGTAGCTGCCTTCAAAGAGAATTTTGCTCTGCAAGGTTTCTGCAAGCTCAGGTTGTAGTTCCCAGACCTTCACAGAGCCCACAGTGGGCTACTCCATAGGCTTCTGGTTTATTTTGTATCTTAGTGAAATCCAGTGCATGTGGCAACAGCTGGAAATGATGACATGGCCCATGCCACTGGACAGGACATTTGTATTTAGGAAAATGGACCTTGTGCTCCCTGTTTGTAAGGAGGCAATGCCACTCTGAAGGATATATCTGACTGCCATCCTGGTTTGATCCTACAGGAAGCTACTAAGAATCTCAAATGGTGACTGTCTTCTGAACCCCTAAGTTGCTCCACTATATGTATATCTTCATACTTTTGAAGATGTTCAGGATATTAATGTGCTCTCTTCCCAACACAGGCTCAGCCTAGTTCCTCTCAGTGGTGGTGCTGAACCTGGTGCCTTCCTGGACCATAAAAAACACCTTCCTTACATTTAGGCAGGTGAGAGACATTTTTACAGTTGTAGGGAGAAGCTAATGACCTGGCATCCTGTTGATTAATTGATTGCACAATTACAGCATCAAGGCCTCCCAGTCTAGCAGTCTGATTTCTTGGGGACCTGGACAAACTGGACCAAAATTTTTATCCCTATCCTATTCTTGCAAGGCATGAAACACCCTTGTCTCTCTGAAATCACTGGGAGCTGAGCACTGTCTCTGCCTCTTTCCTGGCCACTCTCATTAGCACCTAGTAAAAACACACAATTACACCACCAGAAAAGAAGCCTAAAGGCAATAAATGATGGTTTCAGAAATTCTTCAGATTATACTAGGGTGATTCATAAAGGTTCTTGCTATCTCTTTTCCTCTTTATCTTGAAATCTCCAAGGTCACCACAAAATGCCTGAGTTGCTCGGGGCAAAGCTGAGGCTGAGGATAGAATGGTACTTGGAGTCAGAGAACCAGCTGACTTTTTCCTAAAAGCCTACAGGTTGAAAACTATCTTAAAGTTAGTCTCCATAAAGAGAAGGAGAAAGGGAAGATAAAGAGATCAAAGCAGTAAGAGCTCATTTGCATCACACCCTATCTGGAGGCACCAGCCCTGCTTCAATCCCATATCACTGCAATGAGCAAGAGCAGAACGTGTTGCTACTCCCACCTCTCCACGTTTGAAAATAGATCAGTCATCTTAGATCATCCCCCATGTGTAGGCCCTATCCCAGATCTCCATAATGTTTCAATGATAAAGTCTCAGCCAAGGCCAGTTTGCCAGATTGAGATTAAGCCCAAAACCTGCACCAGGAAGCCTTCAGAAGCTGCATCTGTGCAGTGAGAGCAGTGACCTGTGGTAAGCACAGCTCTGATGCCACTGTGGCTGGCTACTGCTCCTTCATCTCTTGTTACCTGCCCTGGTCCTGCACCATGTCAGGTGCAGCATGAGAGCAGAAAAGGGGCTAAGCAGGGAACAATGTCTTTCGGCCTCTGGGAATGGCTGAGGTGACAACAAGAAGAAATCACTTTTAGAAACCCTGTGTCAGGTCAGAGCTGTCAGTAAATCCTATCCCATCTCAGGCCCCACAGGGTCTGCAAAGGGAAGGGCTCTCCCTTGGCAATAGAGGAGATAGGAAGGCGTGGGGTGCACAGCACAGGACAGGGAGAAAGGCAGCTGACTTGACAGAACAGGCTGCAACCACATGGAAGAGACAGGCTGAGGAACAGTGGCCATTGTGCCATGGGGCAGAAATTAAACTTGGATCAGGACATAAGGGCATTTTTTCCAAAAAGGCAAAATTGTGAATTTTGCTAAGTGTGTCATAGAATCATGGTATCATAAAATATTCTGAGTTGGAAAGTACCCGAAAGATCGAGTCAAATCCTTGCCCCGAAAAGGACAACTCCAACAATCCCACCATATGCCTGACAGTGTTGTCCAAATGAACTCATTGAACTCATGGAGATTTTCCTCCAGGGTTCTGTCTCCTGTGTCTATCTGTCCTGGCTGCCCGAGGAATATAATGATCACAGAGGAAAGCACTTGTGCTGTGAGAAGGCAGAAAACAGATGGCTTGTCTGGATACATCTTTTAGGAGCACAATAAGTCTACAGATACCTGAGTGCCCTGGTGCTTTCCATGATCGCTCACAGACAGCTGGAGATAGGGAGTCTCACACAACAAACAGGGGAAGACTGACGGAGCCTCCTCCCACTCCTTCTTTCACCTTCCAGAGGGAGCAAACAGTGCAGCAACTTACTTCGAATTTGATGCTGGGAAAGAACTACATTTTTCACTTCTGTTACCATTCTGTTAGTTCATGTTTTTGGCAATTCCCATGAAACAGAAGTCCAGAGAGAATTGGTTTGGGTTGATCAAAATAATAAAAAACGTGTTGTTTTTTAATCTCCCTCCATTGTTCCATCCCAGAAAGGACATTCTAAACCAAAAGCCATTTGAAAAGACAAATACTTTCTGTCTGGGAAATGTCCAAGTAGACTTCTCAGCCTCTTTAAAACTCTTTTTACATGCTGCCCTCACATAATGCGATTCACAGCTGGCAAGTGGAGGAGCTGGGTTAGCCTTGACATTCTCATTAGTGCGAGCACATCAAATTTGAAAGAACTTCTGAACAAAAATGAAATATTGGAGCATGAATGAAAGCAAGGAATACTTTCTTAAAGTAAAGAAAAGGGATTGCAAACATGTGTCCTTTCTGCCCACTGTCATTCAGAACAGCCACAGCCCAGCAATTTCCTGACTTTCAGCAACTAAATGGTCTTCACTAGATCCTTGAAAAGAGCCTCACATCACCTTATGTCCAGAGTGTGGGTTTGTTCTCTGTCCTCCTCCAGGTTTCTGTTGGATTTTGGGTTCCCACTCACTGGGATTTTGGGGACAAATTTCGTCCTGTGGGAAGAATTAGCCTCTTAACACCCATTACAGCTACTAGGTAAAGGTGAACCCAGGAGTGTCTTTGTTGCCCAGCCAAAGCCGTTTGAACAAGATGATGAGCAGTAAGAAGCAAACAAATGCAACTGGTGCATCTGTCACAGTCCCCAAGCAAATGTCCTCAAAACCAATTGAGTTGCAGAAATATGGTGCTTTCAAGCTGGCATTTTCTTGTTTGATTAAGGCAGGACATTTATGAAGACAAATGTTGTGTTGAGAGATTCTTCCCCAGCTGCACTGGAACACAGCCTCGCTCGCCAGAGGGCTGGCTGGGGGATACAAGGTTGTGTCCCAGGAAGATCAACACAGAAGGGTAGAAAGTGGGTGCTATGCTTTAGGAATGCTATTCTCCAATTTAGTGCTCCTGCTAAAACCATGTGCCACTTCACTTCCCCTGATTCCAGTTGGAAGCACAAAAGGCAAAGATCATAGGGTGAGATAAGAACAATTTACTGGAAACAGCAATGAGACAAGAAAATGAACAGTAACAATACTAATAAGAAAAAGTATAAGAAAGGATTCACATGGAAAGCCTGTCACAATAAACCTTTGTATCCCTGACTCCAGAGCCCTAGGAGCTGTCCTTGAGTGCCCCAAGCACCTTATGCAAGAGGCTCCAGGAAGGACCAATCTTCCTGGCTGCAGTCCTATCCTGACTGACCCAAGAGCTACTGCATGAGCAATCTCCTGTTTAATTTATTCAAGGGCTTGTTGAATTTGAAATCATTCTTCCATGTCACAAGGTAGAGAAAGCTAGCAATCTGATTGTAACCTAGAATAGGCATCCTCCAAAAACCCACAGGACCTAGGAAAGCTTAGGAAGCTGGGAAAGTGTTTCCCTCTTACTGCTTGGTGGAGACATAGCTGCTATTTTGTTGACTATGTCCACTGGAATCTGACAACATCTATCTTATCATTTTATTCCTAAAAACTGAATTTCCTGGGAATTTCCTTGACCTTACTTTGTTTTATGGCAAAATAGTTTTCAGGAGGATCTGGATTATTTTCTCCCCCTTCTCAAAAACTACCTCTGCTGTGCTGCCACACATAATGGTGTCATCAATGTACTGCAAGTGTTGTGGAACTTTACCCTTTTTCAGTGCAGTCTGGATCAGCCCATGACAAATAGTGGGGCTTTGTTTCCACCCCTAGGGCGGCCGGTTCCAGGTGTGCTGGACACCCATTCAGCTGAAGACAAACTGTGGCCTGCACTCTGCTGCCAAAGGAATGGAGATGTTGATGGTGGCACCACTTGTCTGCCTTGGACTCCAGTTCGTACTGAAGTTCCAGCGTGTCTGGCACAGAAGCACTCAGTGGTGATGTGACTTCATCCAGGCCCCAATAGCCGACTGTCAGTCTCCACTCTCCATTGGACTTATGCACTGGCCATATAGGGCTATTAGAGTGTGAGTGAGCCTTGCTGACCACTCCCTGGCTCTGAAGTTCACAAGTCATCTCATGGATGGGGGTCATGGTGTCCCGTTGGTGTCCCAAAATGCAATATTGCTGACATTGCACTGTTGTGGTGGCAATTGGTACCCACTGTTCTTCAACCCCCAGCAGTCCCACGGCAGAAGGGTCCTCTGAGAGACCGCACAAGGTATTCAACTTTCTAATTCCCTCTGTCTTCCCAGTAGCTCTCCCAAAAGCCTCACAATGCCCTTTTGAGTCCCTGAAATACACTCTGCTGTGGTAATCTACACCAAGGAGGCACAGGGCCACTGGGCCAGTTGCAGGGGGGTGTTTTTGCCATTCATTCTCAGTCACAGTCACTTCAGTTTCCAGTCACCCTGGAAATGGAGATAGATTCTTGTATCTTGATTGAATCAGGGTACATTGTGTCCTGGTGTCAACTAATGCCTGATGTGTGTCTGGTATGGAGCCATTGGATTCACACACTCCAACAGATCTGTCTGTGCCTTTCTTCCACCTGGCTGGAGGCAGGGTCCCTCTAGTTCTGACCATGGTACTCTTTGCTCACTTCTTGTAAATATGAACTGGAGGTCTTTTTAAGAGGATCAGAAGTATCATCAGCTTCCTATTCTGTCTGGCACTTGCCCACTGGAAACTGGACACCTTTCTCCATGGTGTTCCACCTGCCTGCGTGCACTATTGGATCATCCTTGAGAGAATACCTTTCCTTCACACGTGACAGTCACCTCCAGAGGCTGAGAGTTTCTAACCTCTTCCCAATCCCCTGTCAATGCCCTCATCCTGGGGCAGGGATCGCAGTTGCTTGGCTTCACTAACATCTAGTTTCATATTGTGGACTGTGATGTCCCAGCACTGGAGCAGTCAGGTCACCAGGGGCTCACCCAGCTGGAGGCTGAAACCTTTTCATGTATTTTACAGCTCACCTGGGGATGGGGATGGTGATTATCTCTGGCCCTGCCTCTTCCTCCTGTTCTGAGGGCCCTGATTCCTCTTCATCCCTCACTAAGCAAACTGGTTTGGTCTGGGATTTCTTCTGTACAGGGGCAACTGTTACTGGCATGGGTCGTTCCTCTGGCTCAGCTGCCCTTTGAGTGGCCGTGGTGTCTGTTGCTTTGCTTTCCTCCTCCTCCTCCTGAGGGTGCTGTCTAGTGACAAGTAGTGTCTGATAAATAGGAGCCAGGGTCCAGCACACTGCAGTAAGTTGCTCTCTCTGGAATTGCCACAGCATTCTCCTTGCAAACATTCTGTCACTTTATCAGAGTCCTGTAGTTGTTCAGGGATGAACTTCCAAACCATTGGAGCAGAACAGTCCTTCAAAAACTGTCCCATTTTCTCCCACATTCCATGCCACCCATGACTCTTTCACAGCCTGTCACCCCCTTTTCCTCCTTCAGGCCTGTTACAACAGTTTTTGAGACTTTTGAATTCCTTTTGGATGTTATGGAAAGCATGTTCTTGTTGCTAAGTCTACCAAGTCTCCTCATCATGGCCCACATCATGTTTAGAGTCAAGAAAACGATTTCTAGGGTGGACTGTGATGAGGAAAAAGGGGTGGCAGGCTGAGGGAAATCATCCTCCCCTGTTCCCCCCACAGACAGGCTATGACTATTAATGAACTCCTAAAGGTAGGAGAGCAACACATGAATACACAGCCCAAATGATCTTCACTGCTCTTGATGTTATCATATAATAAACTGATATCAAACAGTACAGCTACAATGCAATCTTGATCCCCCCCTTTTCCTCCTAAAAAAACCCCAAAAACTTGTTTGACTGTGCCAAAAAGTCAGACACTGATGAAGCAGACAGATCACTGGAGAGGGAACAGAGTCTACGGAACTGGGTCGATGTACAGGTGTAGACACCAGGACTCCTCTGCTTGGCCATGAGATGAGTGAGGAGAGGTGTTGACAGAATGTTGCTGGTTTGATACAGTACTTTTTATGTACAATTGCTGGTAAAGAATTTTATGGAGACTCTCTTTATATACACAGGACAAAGATACAAGACAAATTAACAGAGGATAAATCTACCTGTGACTATTTGGGGTGATTGTTCAATTGTTCAATCTGGCTCAAGGTTGCCCAAACCACTGATTCCCAGGATCAGCCAGGTTGAGAGCAACTCAGAAGAAGAGGTTCTTGAAAATTGTATTCTTGCTCCCAGAGGCTCTTTATGAGTTTTTCTTAGCAAACACCTGAGAGTGACAGCCTGGTTGTGCTGCATGACAGCTTTTGTTTGGGGCTATTATGTGCGGAAACTCCTGTGGTCCGAGTGCTTCCTGAGCATGCCCTTGACTGGGATTGACTTTCAGATCACCAGCTCGGTACCTATCCTCAATTCAAACATCTGTTGAAAGCTCTGGCTGTGTGAAGCAAGTGTGCTCTGCACACACATGCCACAGACATGCTCCCAGCTGCAGATCAGGGGCTCATGCAGACACTGTCACCTACATCTTTACTTTGATTTCACAAGGTCTGCACAAAGTGCATTTGGTCCCACATATCCTGGACAAGTATCAGTTGGAAGTCTAAGGAGAGGCAGCATTAGGACTGGGGGAAAAAGCTCTCTGAATACTGAGTTCCACCTCTACTGGAGAGCTGAAAGTCCCAGTGGACTCTTTATGTGGTGCCCACTGTTATTTTGTGCAAGAGCTCCCTGTACATCTGGCCCAGAGTAGCCATCTCCTGTTTCTTTTCACTGCATGCATCCTCCCTTCACTGACAGCTCTGACCAACATAGGGCTGTCCAGGAACCCCTGGTAGCTGATGCCCATCGTCTCCAGCCCCACTTCATTGAGTTCCAGACCCAGGGAGGGGAGATGGCAGAGCCCATGGCTGATGAGCAGGAAAACAATAACGTATAATTGGTGAGAAGTGCATGGGAACACACTGGCTTCTTTCACATTGAGAGAGTCTGGCAGCACACAGCTGTTTTTTTAGTTCTTTGGCAGGCAAGAAGTCAGAGAAAGGCTCTGTATGGTCACACACCATGTGTAACTGCTACCTGAACAGGAGGCAAAAGCTGATGAGATGGGGAAGAATTGGAAAAATGCACTTCTGGGAGAGCACTGGTCCAGGCCACCTCTCCACTTAGAAATCACCTCTCAGAGAAGTTACACCAACTCATGTTGAGAGTCATTGAATCATTAAGGGTGGAAAAGACCTCCAAGATCATCAAGTCCAACTTTTGACTGAATACCACCATATGAACTAAACCATATGACAAAGTACCAAATCTCTACCACTGTCCTGGGGAGAATCTGATCCCAAAGTCCTGAAGCCAGTAAGCAAAGCAGTATAGATGAACCAGAGGGTTGGAGTCGGTACACTGCTGAATCTCAGTGCAATTTGTGTCTGTCACAATCTGGACGAAGCAGGAAAAATTTGGAAATATCTTACAGGGGACCAAATCTGATAAAATTTTTAGTTGAAAATGTTTGAATGGGTAATTGAAATCCTTTATGCTGACATCAAAACATTTCATTCACTGCCAAGCCATGACAATGCAATATTTAATGTCAGGCAGCACCTGCACAAACTAACCTAAGGCTGACTTTGGAAAATGAGAAGTAAAATGAAACCCCAATTGAAACAAAATACTTCACTTCAGATTTCAACATCTCTAATATGTTTTCATTCAAAAAAAATTGACCACATCTGTATGCTGCCTAGAAACTTTTGCATTTGATGAAGAACAGCTTTTGTTTAGGAAACTCAGGGAAAAGCCTGGTTCCCCTGCTCATCATGAGTGGCTCTTTTTTCTGCTCATGAGCAAGGTACCAGCATGGGACCCCACAGGTGCCAGGCACAGCCACTGCATGAAAGGTCTACAGCCCGGTGGGAACCCTGCTCTTGGTGCCAGGCTGTGTTTAGGAACAGGAACTGTTTCCTAAGCAGCAGTTCCTCATGTCTCCCTGAAGGAAAGCTGATAAGTTTCTGTATTTTGCTGGCACACTGCTTTGAGGTGTCTATGTTATCTCAGTGCTGTGCATGCCCAGATTGGAAAACCCACCAGCTAAGGAGGAGAGGTGGCTCAAGTGTCAGGGAGGGAGCAATGCAAAAGGAGCTGTCAGAAGGAGCAGGGCTTTTTGGAGACTAGGCTTCCTCCCCTTGCATGGGACCTCCTGGACTTGCCAAATGTTGATGTCAGTATTGCAGCTGTGCATCAATCTCTCAAAGAACAGGAATCTGGTTGTTGAGGTATGGAGGATTCTGCCTGATCTGGCACTCCTGGACAGATCCTCTGAAGTTCCTAGAAAAGTATAAGAGGTTTGCAGGCAAGAAATAATAGGAAAAACTTTGATGAGAAGCCTGTGTCTTCCTGCCTGTGATTCCTTGGAGCAAAATGTTTGCTCCAGTGATAACTGATTTCTCTTACCTAGAAGGAAAAATGAGCACTTAATGTGCCAGATGCAAGCTGATGGCTTCACGCCCAAATCCTTGGCATCACAGAGAGGGACTGGTTCCCCAACACTTGTTAGAAAACTCTGGAAATGAAGCATGCAGATCTCCAAGAGTTAAGGTGCCATGTAGAATAATTTATCCAGGGAAGGTTGTGTTGGTGACAGAGTCTCCCCCAATAGCACAGATTGGCCAATAGGTGAGGAGAAGCCTCATCTCTATCTTGGCTATGTGCAGCACAAAGCCCTACACCTGCGCCCCCACACCATCAAGCTGCAGCCAGCCTTGAGCTCCCCTGTGCCCAAGGCCATGTTTGCCACAGGGGCTGCAACGGTCTGTTGGGTCCAGCCAAGCCGCTCTTCAGATTCAGCTCCCCTGAAAGACCTTTTGTGCTCAGTTTTGCTTTAAGCACTACTTGGAACTCTGCAGATTCCCATTGCCCTCAGAAGTGCTTTGCTGAGGGGTGGTCGGGATGGCAGCTTAGTACCATCAAAGTCTGGACAGCCACAAAAAGCATGTAGGGCTGTAAGCATCTTGGATGTTGGGGTCAGTTCTGAGACCTTCATGACAAAAAAGACATTTTGGTGTTGGAGTGTGTCCAGAGAAAGGCAGCAATGTGGCACTTGAGGACACGGTTTAGCGGTGAACATGGCAATGCTGGAGGAATGGTTGGACTTGATGACCTCAAAGGCCTTTTACAACCTAAATGATTCTATGATTCCATTACTCTATAAGAACAGATTCTGTTTGAAGGCATATGCATGAACTTGCAGAAAGCCATGGAGAATGTGCATGCAGCACATCTGCACTGGGAAACACCAATCTCAATCTGCAGTCAGACACAGGAGGGGTGAGACTGGCCACTGGTCTCCCAATGCTGCTCAAAGGCTGGCCCAGTGGCAGCCAGGGGATGACAGGAGGGATGAGAGAGGCAGTGCTGCCTTAGCGAACAGTCCCCAGAAACACTCAAGCACTGATCCTTCCCACATTTGTTTTGGAAAGGCTGTGCAGAAGCTTCTGTCTAAATAGCACTTTGTAAACACTCCCAGCCACGATGACCAACCAACAAAGACAACTCAGTATTATAAACATCCAGAACAGCCAAGGCTGTGTTCTCATGTCTAGAATGGGTGGAAGACTCAGATCTGGCATTTCTGGCACTCACTGCTCTAGCCAGTTCTGGTGCCAGCTGTGCTGTAATGCTGGCTGACAGACACAGGAAGGTGGGCTGCTGTGAATGTTCCCATTTGACTTGAGATGCACCAGGAGATCAAGTTGCTCCTTGTCATTACTTTCCTGCTCTTACAAGTGCTTCTTTCAGAGCCACCCCATGAATGCAAGCTTGGGTTTGGCTCTGGGAAAAACCAGGGCTAGGAGCCACTGGGAAACCAAGCCCTGATGTAGCGTCAGCACTCTACCTTTCCTTTTCTTTCATAAATCATATTATGTGGGCATCAGCCCTCCCAACAAGGTGCATTCTGCTGGCTCCTGTGATGGGATGCAGAAGTGCTGGCAGCAGGCAGAAGTGTTGACTTCAGTAATTTGACAACAGCCATGAAAAAACACTGTTTTATCTGTGACTTATCCACAGATTTTCAACTGTGCCTCCAAGTCTGGGGTCCAGCTGCCTGCACTGCTGTACCATGAGGCATCAGGTGGAGTCTGTCTGTCCAGGCATGGCCACTCACCAGGGCAGGATCTAAACACAGAATGATACAATCATAGAATCATAGAATGATTAAGGTTGGGAGGAATGTTGAAGATTATCTTGTTCCACCCCTTGCTCTGGGCAGGAACACCTTCCACTAGAAAATGTGCCTTCAAGCCCTGCCCTACCTGAATGTTGACAGCACAAAATTAGGAGGGGCTGTTGACTCCCTCGAGGACCAAGAGGGCCTGCAGAGAGACCTAGACAAATGAGAGGGCTGAACAACTACAGAATCATAGAATGGTAGGGGTTGGAAAAGACCTTGAGGCTTGTCTCATTCCACACCCCATGCAGGGGCAGGGAGATCTTCCACTGGAACCATCCAACCCAGCCTAGAACATTTACAGTGATGAGGCACCCACAGCCTCACTACCCTCACAGGGAAGAGCTTCTCCCTAATATCTAAAATAAACCTTCCCGTCCTTCATCTTGAAGTCATTCCCATTTGTCCTGTCAGCAGTGGCCTTCATGAAAAGTCCCTCTACAGTCTTCTTGTAAACCCATTTTAGGCACTGGATGGGGCTCTAAGGTTTCCCTGAGGACTAAGGTTTTCTTCTCTTCTCCAGGCTGAACACGCCTAGCTCTCTCAGACTGTTTGCACACCAGAGGGGCTCCAGCCCTGTCATCAACTGAGTGATCTCCTCTGAGCATGTTCCAACAGGTCCATGTATTTCTTGTGTTGGGGGTTCCAGATTTGGACCCAGCACGGCTGGTGAGGTCTCACAAAAAGAGAATAGAGGGGGTGAATCACCTCCCATGACCTGCTGGTCATGCCTCTTTTGATGTTGCCCAACCACACAGGAGGTTTCTGGACTTTCAGTGCACATGGCCAGTGCACAATGCTCCCAGCATTGTGGCAGAAGATCAGAGAAACGTTCTTGCAGTGAGGCTCTTTTGGCATGAGTGTTCAGGACTGGTTGTGTAGCATCGGCTATGAATGGCTGCTGAAGTCACACATGGGGAGGGAGTCAGGAAAAGGGAACCCCCCCCATAATTCATAAGCTTAAATAAGACTTGAAAAAAATCTTTTTCATTTAAGTCCTTCATCTAGAGCTTTACCAAAACTGAGGAGCACTGGTTTTCCTGCTGGTACTGGGGAGAAAACTAAAGGTCTGATGTTACGTGCAGAGACAGGATATCACTGGACAACTCCCATCAATATCTGGAAGGGGTGTCAGGGGACAGGGACATGGACTTCGTCTATTGGCCTTCCCCCACCACCCAGGCACCAGAGATTTCGGGGTGCATAGACTAAGGCTGGTGTTATGCATGTCCCTGCCTGATGCTCCCACCTAGTCTGTGGAGTGGGAGACACATCTGTGGAGCACAAGGGGCTGCTGCCCAGATAGTCTACCTCACTATCTTCACCCGCTAACCTAATGGATATGTCTGTGCAGGGAGTGCTAGAGGACCTCCAACATATTCCATCTTGAAACTTCTTGTTAGTTTTTTCACCAGCTCACTTATGCAACTACCTAAGCATGTCCAAGACCATAACCTCAGGAATCTGGAAAACTCAGCAAGCCAGTGCCATCAGGAGAGGCGGTGCAAAGCTGCAACCAGTGGACCCATACTGGATTAAACTAACCATTTAGTAAATACAGAGAACCTGTATGGAGCAGTCAAGAATCTAAGCAACGTGGTAGACTGATGTTTTGGATCCCAACAAAATGGCCTTTCACAGCAAAAAGGATGATAAAATACCAGTGTTGCTGGTGCAGCGTTTCCTGGTCTGTGTCTGCTGCACCCCTACCATGAAGGGAAGGGATTGATTGCAAAAACACGATGTGGGCAGTTGCAAGTTGCAAAAGTGGGTTTTCTTCTGGGTGAAAACTGATCTCTCCTCACCCCTACACAGCCTACAAGACCTCACCTCTCACAATCATGGCTTCTGCGGGCCTCGCCATGCACTCTTGCACTTGTATGATCTGGTGTGTGATGCTGTCTGCTATGTCCTAATGCGCTACTAAAGGAATCAGAGAGATGCTTAATTCTTACTGATGGGGTAAATGAAACGGCTTGGGACAACTTTATGCTCTGAATAAAGGAGAGGGGGGTTCACCAACCAAATATGGTTGAGAAATTTGGCAAAAGAAGTGTCAAAGCAGGTGGGGTAAGCTGCACCCAGAGGCAGAAAACCATCCCAGCCCAAGAATTCAGGTTCTGGCTCCCATCTGTGAATGGAGCTGGCACTCAGAAGACAAACCTTGCCTGTTGCAAGCACCCTGCACTTGGGACCCTCCCTGGTTCCACTTTGCTGACAGGGCAGGACAATGGAGGTAGTTCCGGAAGCAAAGAAAGTTCAAATTCCCCCTGCCAATTACCTCATGGCAGTAAATCTTCCACCTCTCTTTCCCAGTCACGGGTGAAGCCTGTCTATTGTTTGGGGAGCCTGTCTGTCTGCCCCAGCACAAAAGGGAGAACAATCAGTGGGTTTGAGTAACACCTGATGTATTAAAATACGGAAGAATAAAGCAGGGAAAGGGGCCAAAGATAGCTGGGTAGGGAGGAGATCTCAGAGAGGCTACTCTGATGCAGGGGTATCTGGTTTGCAGAGGCTTCCAGCCTGCTGGTGCAGGCTGGGTGCTGGGGATGACTGAGGACCCCTCAGTTGTGGCTGCTTTGAGAGGACTGGCCTGGAGGTGGATTGCTGCCTGCAGCATTATCCCAATCCTGTCCATGCACCCTAAAGCTGTCTTCCCTGAGGTCAAGCTGCCTAGTCGTTCGGCAGCAAAGTGGCAAACAGACCCTGAAAGCTGGTAGATCATCATGGTGGGCATCTTCTGGTACCCTCTGTGTTTCCCCACCACAGTGCCAAACACTGATCTGCATCAGAAAGAAAATACTCTGTGCTACCAAGATCCAGACTTTTTGAGAACATCGCTACATTATTGCCATCAATCCTGATGGTCCTGCCTGTTCCCTGGTTGATTAAGGGTCAATGGATGCCAAATGAGGTGCCATCTCAAGCCTTGCAGCTTGGTGGAGCCAGATATGAGTTCTTCCATCTGCAGTCCTCTCTCTCAAGCCAAATTATGGCCAGACTCCATATCCCAGTCTTACTAGATAAGATTACTGGAAGTTGGAGAAATAAGTCCTAATGAAAGCGAAGAATTTCCTTAAAGTAAACTGCAAGTTCAGATGAGATAACAGAGGGACTCCAGAGTAGTGCAAGTCATGAGAGACTGTGGATAACTAAGTGAGGAGCAGACATCAGGCTTGTTGGCAGCCCTGGATGGCAATCCTGTCTGTCTGATATACGACCACCCTGCCACTGCTACACCACCAGATCTGTACCAAGCATTTGAAGGGCTGAGCGTACGAAAGGAGACCAGCTGCTGTGGAGCTCTGGACAGGTATGTGTTATCACATATGGTGTACCCTAAAGAGCTTTGCTGTGTGCAGAAGGTGGAGGCTGGATGCAGGTCTGTGAGGCAGTTGCATGACAGCACAGTATGCTTCTCTAGTTTGTCTTCTGGTGTTGCTGCACTCTCCTCTGCTCAGTGCTTTTATAGGTGTTAGCTACAATGGGCACCTCTTGTCCTCTGTAACCCCACTGCAGTATTGTGATACCTTTTTCTCTTTTTCTTCCAGGATGGGTAAGTAACCTACCTGAGATGCTACCATGCACTTTTTGTACAGCCTAGGCTTGGAGAGTTTCACCTGTAGCACAGAAGGCAGCAGAGAAAGGGGCAGCAGAGATGAGTTGGATGCTACTGTGTGGAGGCACAGCAAGGCTCTGGCTCAAATCTCAGCCCCGGATGACTCCTCTGCCCAGAAGAGCTGGCCTTGGACACAGAGATTGAGGCATTTGTGTGGCTAATCTAGGGAATATTTTTGGATTTTACTGTCTTCCCACTCAGGATGTGGCCATGCACCTTGAGTCATGGGCAGACAAGTCATCATATTTGGAATGGTTGCTGGCAACCTGATCCTGTATAAACTGTGTTTAACCCATGGCCTGATTTGCCTTGCGGTTCTTGAAGGTGGAAAGAGGCATCTCTGGATGAGAGTGAGACAAGCAGCATCACCCCACACTGGTCTAGCAGTCCCATTCAACTTGTTTCATATTGCTCTTATCTCATGCAGTTTCAATTGTGCAAAATGTTTGTGGAGGAAGGTAGTCATTCCGTTGTTTCTTTCCCACACTTTGGACTCGGCTTTGGGAATTATAAGCCTTTCATTGCCCTTCAGACTGAGGCACAGAGAGGGACAGTCTTCTATACCGTGCCTTAGAGCTGACATAGCCACCATGACCCATCGAACTGCTCAACATCACAGCTACAAAGTGATGTTTGAACCCAGGCCGTTGTGGTGAGTGATGGATGAAGGATGATGGCTGACAGGGGGAGGAACCTCAGTCCCCTTAGTAGGCTTCACAGGTGCTCTGCAGATTTCCACTATGGAGCCACCTGTGCCCATTCATTATCTTGAACTGTTCCTCATATCCACAAACCAAAGTTCAGTGTCCTGCAGGGCCCTCTGAGCGATCCCCACACTGCTCCTGGCAGTTGGTAGGGCTGGATCAAGCTGCCTTTGATGGATGTTTTTGTGAAGTAGGGCTGGGAGGGTGTCACAGGCTTTCCATCCACCAGTGCTCCAGCAGAATTAAAGAAGCACAGAATCACAGACTGGTTTGTGTTGAGACAGACCTTAAAGCTCATCTTGTTCTAACCTCCTGCTATGGGCAGTGAGATCTTCCACTAGACCAGGTTGCTCATAGTTCCATGCAGCCTGGCCTTGAACACTTCCAGGAGAGGGGCAGCCAAAACTTCTCTGGGCAACCTGTACCGGGGCATCACCACTCTCACAGTAAATAATTTTTTCCTAGTATCTAATCTAAACCTACTTTCTGTCAGTGTGAATCTGTTCCTCTTTGTCCTGTCACTCCAGGCACTAGTCATTATGAGCTCTGAACCACCGTGAGACTACAGTACTGAGAATTCTGGTGCAGAGCTGACTGTTCAGCCTATGAAAAAATCTGGAATAACTCTACTAATTTAATATCCCAATAATACTTTGAATCCTGGCAATGCTCTGGTTCCATCAGACAGTACATTTCTACCTCCTTGTTATCTCCACCCACACCGGTGAATTTGTGTCACAATAGTGCAAGAAACTCCAGTCTTGCTTTCAACACCAGAGATGCCCATCTCCAGCCTTCAAATGCCCCATGTGCTTCAAGAGTGATGCAAATATTAATTTATCTTCAGGAGACATTGGATTTTCAAGGCAAGCTCCTCAGTGCACTCCAGTTCCATTCCAGCAATGGCTGCAGTGTAAGTTCCAAACATATTCTCCAAAAGTCAACCCAGTTTTAACAATCAGATGTAAACAGCACCATCCTTATAGTTGCTGCCCAGTCCCAAGGGAGAACCTCAGACCTAAATCTGTGTAAGTGCAGGATTTACATTATCAGGTCCTGGAGTAAGGCTGCAAGTGGTGGAGCCTGATGAGGGAGAAGCTGCTCGGTGACAGGTGAGAGGGCATGGCTCAGGGCTCCCTGGGCATGGAGGGGCACGTGTGGGATTTTGGAGCAGGGTTGGTAGTGTTTGCTCTGCAGTGCATAGGGGAACAGGCCCCAGCCTGTGTTCTCAGGAAATAGATGAGATTACATCAAGGACACACTGAACTCCGATAATTTACTTTTCATCCCAACAAGACCAGACCTTCATGTCTTCAGTATTGCCATCTTGCTTGGTGAACAAGGTTAACAATGAAGGATATTTGGTTCTATTATTTGCCTTCTGATTTTTGAACTTTTAGATGCCTGGGAAATGTTTTTTTTCAAAGAAAAGATGCTCACTTCATGTGATTCCAGGAGCTGGTGTTTGCTGAAAGCTATAAACACAAAGGTTTGACATGACCACCAGTTGTGTCTGTGTCATGTTCCCTGCTCCCCTAGCCATCACCTGCCCAGTTCTTTGTCAACCTATATTCCAAAAAGTGACCTGGAACACTGATATTTTGCTTCAAGGAGACAATCACCAGCATTCCCTAATGCCTGATGAGGATGGCAGGTAGGAACTTAATACCCAGGGCTGCTCCTGTGGTACCCCCAGATGAAACAGAGGCCACTTAGTCTATGATATCCAGCACATCTCCCCCAGCTCTTTCTCCAGCCTGCTTTCCCTCAGCCATACCGAGAGCAGTGTGTCTCACAGCCAATGAGTTCTGTGGGACCAACAGAAATGCAAACAATCTCTATGCTTGGTGCTCAGATTCTGCACTCTGTTTGCTTTTGCCTGTTCATTGAAGGACCCTTAGAACAGCATCACTGCCTTCCCTGTGCCACAGGTGAGAGTCAGGCAGTTCTCAAGGATGCTGCATGTGGAACCCAATGACCACGTCCTGCCATGTGCAGGGTGGGCCTACACCTACTGTGATGTGTGTGACAACATACACTTCACAGGCAGGTGTGCTTGGGAGAGCTGGCACTGGAGGGGGAGATTTGGATTCCAGCCGTGCCAGTGTCTCTTTATAAGATACTCACATGGTCTCTTCCCTTGTCTGGGCCTTTGAGACCTCTGAAAAACAAGGAAAACAGCTTTATCACTTGCAGAGACTTGAAAGCTGGATTACAAGCCCCCACAACTAACAAAAGGCTAAGTGAGAGCATGTTGCCATGTGCTGCTCAATTACCTCCAGCAGGTTTACATCATGTGGGAAGACTTCTGACTCTGACCACAAGTTCTCTGGCCCCTGGCAGGGCAGTCAGTGCAGGCATTTCAGCAGAAGCCTTTTCTCTGGAAGCAGCAGACCCTGGTGCTGCAGGGATTGAGATTTGTGTCCCGGCTGGGACTGCAGAAAGGCTGTGAGGGTTTGGCTGCTGGGTGCAGGCCCCAGCCATGCCAGATCATCCTTCCATTCCATTTGTGTTTTTGAAGAATTTGCTACACTATAATACTGCTGCTGCCCTCCTACCACAGGCTGGAAACCCACCTGACAGCAGGGGAATGGAAACACCAAGCCCAGTTCTGTCATCCCTGGAGCGACGTTCCCTGCAGATGCTCTGAAGAGAGAGCCTTCACCAGGCAGAGGCTCAGAGCAGCTCCCCTTCCTGGTGGTGCTTGCAGGATGGTCTCACAGCTGGCACTGCAGTATCACCCATGGCTGCTTCTGCTCTCAGCCCATACTGTCCTATTCCTAATTTCTGCTCTGCTGCCAGCTGATGGGTCTCAGATCTCCTTACCTCCCTCTCCAAACTTGTCCCCATGTCTCCTACCTGCACAGCTGGCTGTCCTTCTCTCCACAGTTCATAGAATATGCTGAGTTGGAAGGGAGCCACAAGGATAATCAAGTCCAACTCTCAGCCCTACACAGGACCATTCCCAAGAGCCATCCCATGTGCCTGAGAGTATCATCCAAATGCTCCTGGAGCTCTGTCAGCCTTGGTGCTGTGTCCACCAGCCTGGGGAGCCTGTTCCAGCACCCAACCACCCTCTGGGTGAAGAACCTCTTTCTAATATCCAACCTAAACCTCCCCTGACACAACTTCACACCACTCCCTTAGGTTTTGTTACTGGGCACCACAGAGATCAGAGCATGTCCCTCCTCTTCTACTCCCAAGGAAGTTGTAACTTCAATGAGGTCTCCTCTCAGTCTCCTCCAGTTGAACACATCAAGTGCCCTCAGTTGCTCCTCACACACTTCCCATTAAAGTTCTACACCATCTCCATTGGCCTCCTTTGGGTGTTCTCTAATGGCTTAATGTCTTTCTTATATTACGATGACTAAAACCGCACATAATATTCAAGGTGAGAGGAACACGTGCTGGGCAGCTCACAGACTGTGTCTCCCCATACAAAACCTGCATTTTCTACCACATTCTCTAACAAAAACTTCTTCAGTTTTTCCCACGTTTGCTGTTGAGCTTCCAACTCTGTCCATATCCATCCATGCAGGGCCCTACAAAACCATCATTGCCAAGGCCAGATTGCTTCTGGGTATCCACCATTTGTCACCAGAGGCAGCTGTTATTGATGTTGGATTGCACACAGATTTAGGTAAAACCAAAAAAAGTCCAAAGAGGAGAAAAATGAAAATGTTGCCTTTGGTTTGCTCCTGAGGAGGTGGTCTGTGTAAAAATCTGGACAGGTATCTTAGGGTGAGAGAAATTTGAGGCAAGTTACCCATACTGACTCTGTCCTAGAAAGAATGATAGAGATCTTAAAGACCATTTGATCCCCTGCCACAAGCAGGGGCGCCTTCCATAATCCCAGGTTGCTCCAAGTCCCATTCAACCTGGTCTTGAACACTTCCAGGGATGAAGCAGCCACATATCTAGGCAACCTATGCCAGGGTCTCACCATGTTCACAGGGAAGAATTTCTTCTGTATATTGAACCTAAATGTCCCTGCTTCCTATTTGAATCCATTACTCCTTGTCCTATCAGTACAGTTCACAATGAGGAGTCCTCCTTCAAGACCTACCACACGTTCACAACAGTGTTCACCAAAGATCTGGGCCTGTTGACTGTTCTGGGCAGTCATTGCCTCCTGCCCCACTCCCTCTGAGTTGTGCAGGGGCTTCTTTGGGCTCCCTTTGGGCTTTTGCTGGCTGATGCTGATGTCGGCAGAAGATAGAGCAAAGCAATGAACCAATAGCAGAGACAGAGAAAAGGTTTTTGACTCATATTTGCCTCTGCCAAATATGCTTGTAGAATGACAATTCAAGACTTGGTGAATCAGCATCAGGTTCTCAAGTTGTTTGTGGAGACAAAGGCTGAAAATATTGAAACGTTGTATTTTCACAAAGACCCTTAAAATACATAATTCTTTATGAAAACTGACATAGTTAAATAGATTGAATTGCTTGAAATCAGTTCAGACAAAACACTGTCTTCAACTGAGAACAAATGCTTCTGCATTTCAACTTGTGAGAACAATTGGAATATATTCTTCTAGGATTTTTTCCCATTTCCTACAGTTTGTCCATCTCCATCTACAAAGACCAACAGTCAGAATCAGAAAAGCCAGCTAATCTGATCAAGCCTGATGTAAGTATTTTTCAGAACAGCAGCAAAACTTGAAATACAATATTTGTTTTCCTTTTGTATCTGTTCTCCACATGGAGAACAGATCTCCAGTGCTAATGTCTTTATCACATCACAGACACTCTGAGGGTTCAATTAGGAAACCTGTTAGCAGGATTATCTGAGCTACAGTCCCAAACAGGTGCCTCCCATTATATAGTTCAGTATCACTGTGAAATCAAATACAGTTTTGTTCGACCCAGTAAGTGTTTTGACTGGGCATTGGAGGTTGCCAGTCAATTCATCATAATTCAACTTTCCCAGTGGAAGCCTGAGACATTCTGGCAAAACCCACTATGTTCTGAAGGAAATATTCAGTTTGAGGACAAAAGAGCATTTTTCTATTAAAAAAACCCAGAAATTTCCTTCTCCCATTGAGCAGCTTCTGTGCAGAACTCACCTTAAAAACCTGCACCAGGAGCTGCTTGTTTTGGAGACAGACTTTCAGAAGAGTTCAACTTCCTTGTAAGCACCTCAGTACAGTCTGGATTTCATAAGGAAGCAGCACCAGCAGTACCTGTCAACAGTGGCTCCATTTTTGAGTACTCCAGCAAGAAATACACTAAGCATTTAAAATCCAACCCAGATAGAGATCCTTCAGAAGAACCTGGGCCTCTCTGGCCCAGGATGGAATGGGAGGAAGAAAGCAGAATATATGGCTCTTGTAAAGTTAATGATATTTTGGCAAGGCAGAAGAGTCAGGGAAGTGGTAGCAGTAATTGATATATCCACTCTGTGTCACTATCATGGCGGGAGCAGTGACATGCTTTTATCATCATTTCACTTATATAAATTTTATATTTCAGTTATACTCACTTTTGTAACCATTTCACTCACGTTCACTTTTATAATCGTTTCACTGTCAGTTCACAAATAGTGAGAGCACACTGCACACACAGCAGGCTTCAAAATTCCTTCTGCAGTTGAATTTTTCCACAAAAGTGCTTCACAGCGTGGGAATTGCTCTGAGCAGCAGCAGAAGGAAAAGCCTGGCAAAACAAACATTTTCCTAGTTCTCGAGTCAAAAGCATGTGAAACTGGCTGGGGCAGTAAAGCAGGACCTGCTGGAGTCAGCAAGGGAAGCAGAAATTCAAGAGCAGTGCAAGGAACTGATTCATGGATATTACACAGAATCANTTTTTTGTCATCTCTTTTCTAAGTTCTGGATCCTGAACCCATGAGATATGTATTTCATTGCAGATCAGGAAGATGGCAGTCACCCACTCTGGTCATCTCTTTTGACTTCAGTGGACCTACTGCATAGTTTTGTAGACTAGATCTGGTGCAGTTTCCCTCCCATCTGTGAACACATATTTTTGACCATCCTGAGGACCAAGCTGACAGATTCATGAATCTGCCTGCACTACTTCCATGAACTCCTCCTCACATGGTTATAACATCTATGCAGCCCACTGCTGTGTGCACACAGGTAACAGTTTGTCCCTTAGTTTCTTAAAACTGATTTTTCCTTGTTCTCCTGGCAAAGCTCTGTCACCTGGCAGATGCACAGATTTCTGTGATACCTTCCTGGTCCTTGTTTCCTTCTGTCTTCTGCTCTCAAAATGCCCACTGAGCCTTCTTTCATATCATTTCTCTTGATCAGTTATCAGCCTACATCAACTGAATTCCTTTAGGTGGGTTTGATGTGGGCTCATTTTGGAGACTCTGGAAGCTCAACAACTGTGTCTTGGACCAGATGCCGGTTGGCACCTTCAATGGATATTTTTATTCTTCTCTTTTTGTCCCCTACCTAACTCCTATCTTTACCCTTTATCATTGAATCTACTAATTCTGTTCCTTACTTCTACTTTCACTCCTTCTGATGGGCTTAAGGGTCTGTGATTCCTTGCGTTGTCCCTGAAGGCTTTTCAAAAGCTGGTGTTGCATTTGTCCCCTTGCATTTTTCATGCAACAGAACTGGTTTAAGATGTGGGCTAATGAGGATAGTAGGTCAGCATTCTCAAATTTGGATGCCTTTAAAAGCTGTGTGAGTATCATCTGTTACTTATCTTATCCATTTGTTCTCAGATTTGTCCACATTAAGAATGGCTTTGAGGGAAGCACCCACAGCCTGTTCTCAGGGAACAACAAAGAAAATTATTTAATTTTATGGTGATGGCCCTGTGTTTGAGCAGCTCTTCCCATCTCTCCCACCTTTTAACCTGTTGGATTGCCTGCTTCTTCTATGCTGGAAGTATTATTAATGGCTGTAGTTACATTGCAAAATTAATGAGATATTAAATGCTGTCTGGCTCATTCACCCCATTTCTCAATCACACGAGGGGAACAGTGGACTGGCTCCCCTTGCACAATCCTAAAGCCCTTTGGAAAAGGGGGATAACATTTTATCAGATTTTTGTCTCCATCAGTATGTCATCAGAAGTTATGCCATGATCTCAGGAGGAAGATCATTGGCATTACTCCAGCCTGGATGAGTGAGTCCTTGTTATGCCAAAACAAGACTTGGCCATGGAGACACAACACTGCTCCCTTCCACCCTCCCTCTGGGCATGTGACCACACTGTCCCTGGGAGCCAGAGCAGGGTTCCTTTATCCATTGTCAGACCGGAATGAAAGCACTCAGAGAACACCTCTGAAAGACAGCCAAAGGGGTTGTGTGATCCTCAGCTTCACCACTGGTGTCCCCACATTCTCTTTGTGTGCAAGTGGGATGAGTTATTTCCATCATACATCAAGGTTTTGGAAATCAAGTAAGAGTTGTGAGAAAAGAGAGCATTACTCCTGATCTTTAAAATTAGATTGTAGAGTATGTCTTTACAAAACTCCAACTCAGAGATATCTGAAGTCTGACAAAAGAATCCTCAGAAGATAAAGCTAGAATGATCTTTTGGACCAGAGACAGACACTTTGAGTATTTAGTCATGCCCTTTGGCCCATGTAATGCTGCAGATATTTTGCAAAATTTTTAACTATGTTTTTTAGAGATTTACTAGATTCCTTTATAATAATATTCTTGGACAACAGCACTATTCTTTTCACAGGGCATGAATCAACCTGAGCAGCTTGTAAAATTAGTCCCAGAGTATTTGAGTTGTCACAAACTCATACACCAAATTAGAGAGGTAAAATTCTGAAAGGTCTTCCATTGAATTCCTGGGCTGCTTCACCTCCCCAGAGGCAATGGAAATGAACTCTGAGAAATCACAGACTTGGCCACGCCAAAGACAGTTAGTAGGTTTCGGTGCTTTCTTAGCTTCATTAGCTTTTATCATCAATTAATTAAAGACTTCACAAAATGGTCTTCCCATTTCTGGACTTATTAAAGAGAGGGATGTTTGAATCTCACCACCTCAGTTTAGAAGACTATGATGTACATGTCTGTATCTGAGCCAGACTTTGGATTTCCTTTATAGTTGCATGAGGAGAAACCAGTTCTTTTACTGTGTGATTCAGCCTGGTTTAGGTGTGCATCTTAGGCAGAGATAAATCACGCCCTTGTTGCTGAGGAAATATGGGATAATTTTGAACAGGTTTTTACAATTGTCCCATTCACAATGCCCACAGACCCTTCCCATCCGGTCATTGTGAAAGTAGCTGTTTCTCACTGTGCTGGAGGAGTAGTGGTAGCTCACGTAAAGACCTTTCAACCACAGCTTCCTCCCTACACGAGCTATTTTTAGTTATGACAGTAGCTGAATTCAAGAGAATTAGCTGCAATTGATGAGCTACCTGCAGCAGAGCCACTCCTGCCCCGCTGGGATGGGAACACTGAAGAGGATTAAGCACCACGACCACAAAAGTCAACCACTGTTAAGACACTCACGCCATTTTTTTCCTGACTATCACCTTTCATTTCATCATCTTGCATTTTTGCCTATTGGAAAGAGGTGGAAAGCAGACTTTGGATTGAAACCAGCTCTGGTCTGTAATCCTGGAGATCAGATTTAAAAGCACCTGAAGTTTGTCAGGTTTAGGTCCTGTTTAGGTTCCACAGCTACCCTAAAGATGGATTGGCCTACTAATGGCTCTTAGTGTTCAACTGAAGCAAGATACCCATGCAACATACTCTCCAATGTCTTCATAAAGTACTTGGATGCAGAAATTTAAGGTATAATAAGTAAGTTTGTTGATAACACTAAAACAACTCTCTCAAGAACCAAGAGGGCCTGCAGAAAGACCTAGACAAATGAGAGGACTGGACAATGATAGAATCATAGAATGGTTTGGGTTGGAAAAGACCTTAAAGCTTGTCTCATCCCACACCCCTTGCAGGGGCAGGGAGACCTTCCTCGAGGCCGGGTTTTCCCATGCCCCATCCGACCCAGCCTTGGACACTTCCAGGGATGAGGCAGCCACAGCTTCTCTGGACAACCTGTGACAAGGTGTCCCCATTTTCACAGGGAAGAATTTCTTCCTAACATCTAATCTAAACCTACTCTCTGTCAGTTTGAAGTAGTTCCCTCTTTGTCCTGTCACTCCATGCCCTTGTAAATAGTCTTTCTCCATCTTTTCTGAAGTCTTCCTTCAGGTACTGGAAAACCGCAATTAG
Organism: Serilophus lunatus; assembly: GCA_013399895.1. Lineage (NCBI taxonomy): Eukaryota > Metazoa > Chordata > Aves > Passeriformes > Eurylaimidae > Serilophus > Serilophus lunatus. Next base: position 293,011 of record VXBA01004390.1, on the reverse strand, counting down.
GTCACTCCAAAGCCTTCTCCAGGCTGAACAATAACCAGCTGTATGAAGTTTAATCAAGGCATGTGCTGGATTCTGGACCTGGAACAGTGTCCTTGGATGTACAGACAGATCGACGAATGAGAGGCTGGAGAGCAGCCCCACAGAAAGGGATGTGAGAGTCCTGGTCAGTGGGCAGGTGGCCATGAGTCAGCAGTGCCCTGGCAGCCAAGAGGGCCAACTGTGTCAATTGTCCCACTCTGCTCTGACCTAGGGTGGCCTCACCTCAAGCCCTGTGGCAGTTTTGGGTACCACAATATAAGAAAGATGTAAAGCTATTACAGAGCATCCAAAGGAAGGACACCGAGATGGTGAAGGGTCTGGATGGGCCACACGAGGAGCAGCTGAGGGCACTTGGTTTGTTCAGCTGGAGAAAAGGAGACTGAGGGGAGATGTCATAGCTTCCTCACAAGGGGCAGCAGAGGGGCAGCATCAATCTGCTCTCTGTGGCCCATTACAAGACCCGAGGGAATGGCTGGAAGCTGTGTCAGGGTACATTTAGGCTGGATATTAGGAAAAGGTTCTTCCCCCAGAGGGTGGTCAGGCACTGGAATGGGCTCCCCGGGGCAATGGCCCCAAGGCTGTCAGAGCTCAAGTGTTTGGACAACACTCTCAGCCATATGGTGGGATTGTTGAGGTGTCCTGTGCAGAGCCAGGAATTGGACTCAATGTTCCTTGTGGGTGTCCAGGCTCAGGAGATTCCATGATTCCATAGCACGCAAACATGAGCCTGCTTATCCTGTAAGGAGACAGCTGTAAGCTCATAATGGGATGCTTGGTTCAAGGCCTGAGCAAGCCACATTTCTGACACAGAAGGTTGTTCAGGGATTAGAAGCTTCTCACTATATCCTTTTTGACCAGCCCAGCTTGCCTGGGGACACCTGAGAGTGTATTTTATATGCTGAACCCTGTGAATGGATCAAGGCTGAAGAACTAGTGATTCTTCTGCATCTGTAATTGCACAAGCTCTCTTTAGCTTACATTTTTATGTGAGCCACATTTCCTACCTCCAGGGAATCAGAACAGCTTTTTTTTCCCCTTATTAATCAGCTTAGTTAAGACAATACATCTCCTACCCTGTGCCTGCCCTCCTAATATTAACGAAGCAGTTCAGCTTTTCTTAACTTGCTGCCTACTGGGATTTCTTACTCACAGCCTCAGATTTCATGCATGTTTTGGAAAGAACTTATCCTATTTGAAACAAAAGAGTTATTCACTGCTGTGTATTCACTTTAAGGTAATGGGTAAATAAGGAAATTAAACTAAACGCTGGGATGAACGTTTGGCTTGTACTGTTTGGTTGACCAGGTGCATTTCGTCCTGCTTCCTGTAGGGTTCCTCCATTCATTTATCTGTACAACTGTCTGGGCTGACAGGTCTGTCACTTACTTCACTCTCAGTTACACTCAATTACAAAACACCAGATTTCTCACCTAGGCCAGACTGTGCCTTCTGTACCTGTTTGTGTTCAGAAGGATTTACAGTCCCTTCTGAAAATATCAAAGGAAGTCTTTAAAGCCCAGCCAGATTTTCATTGCTGGGAGTCTCCAACTCCATCAAAAGGAGAGACAGTCTAGACAAAACACCTACAAACTTCACTCCCATCTGAAAATGTAACTGCTGTTTTTGTGGGGAACCTTTCACAATTTCTGCCCAGATCCACCCAATAAATTACAACTTATGCTGCTTTGAGTTCTTTCTCTGCTTCATGAATCCCAATGAAGACATGTTTGAAATAGCAAAGCACTCCCCTTCCTCTAACCTAGGTTAGTGACCCTCCAGAGTGTCGATGTCGAATCCAAGAAATATTGGATTATGAGAGAACACATAAGGCACCATTTCTTTGCTTTGGGAGTTACATGGATTGGAGGACTCCTGGAAAGACACTGAAAATCTCAAGGAAATTTGCCATCCATCAAACACTGAACAATCCAGGCTACACCATGGTAGATAAGTAATGCGTCTCCATGGAAGCTCTGCGTACTGAGGAACCCCTCACCAATAATGTCATATTTACATGACAAATAATGAGATACTTGTACGACTGTTCCAAAAGCATCCTATACTCATCTGCCAGCAGCTACTCAAAACTCTATCTATGCATTCCTCGATTCCTGCTTTGAGCTCTAATCTATCCCAAAGGCCTTATTTCTGTCTGTAAAAAAGTCTCTGTTTCTGTTTTGTTCTGATTTAACTGATTGCTCCAATGGAGACCCACATCACAGTCTGTGCCAGATGGGTTTTGTAGGGTTTTCCCCCATTCCAGATCCTTGTAAGGCTGGCAGACTAGAAACATCTAAAACACTTGTAAAGTAGGAAGGTGACCTGCCAGCTGCCTACATGAGCAGTCTCTAGCAAAGACACTCCTTGGCCATGCCTTTCTGAGGACAGGCACAGGTCACCTTTGTCCAGGCCAAAAGTTCCTGCACATTGATTGAATGAAATCAGAGGGTCGTCACCTTCTGTCCTGAGCTCTGGCATTCCTCAGGCTCTGTGGTCAGAGTGCAACATAAGCAAAAGAGATAAGTCCCACAGATAAAATCTGATCTGAGGAGTAGCCCTGACACAATCACAACCCAAGGAGGAAATCATGGTAGTGACTCATTCTACTGTCTCTGGGACAAATCTGGCTGAGATGGGCAGTGAGAAGGGAACACACTGCTAAAGCAGATGCACTAAATCTTAGGCTGCCAAGGTACCATGGTCCCTGTGGTTGACAGGTCTCTAGTGTCTGTGCTAGAAGGCTTGCACCTCCCTCACTTGAGAACAAGCCAGACAGGCCATTCCCTGATGGGATGGGTACAAATGGTATAAGAGTGGAACTTCCTTTCCACTGGATACACACTGTTATTAGGTGACCCTTCTCTGTCCTAGGCATGGTGCCCTCCTGGTAAAGAAAGCTATTCCTAGGACACAGCACAATGCTATGATCAGAGGTTGCTGTTCTGCCTTCCCTCCAGAAAACTCCCCTGCAGCCCTGCAGAGATGCGCATCCACCAGCTCACCCAGATCTGTCTATCTCTGGCTGCCAGTGCTGACAAAGGGACAGTGCTTACCTTCATCCCACCCAGCCAGGAAGCTGCTACCAGACAGGTGCAAAAGACAACTTATTTAAACTGAGGAAACTCACGGGCAGCATTAAATCACTGAGAATATTTTTTGTGGAAACAGAACCATTTGACAGCAGGACTTAGTTTCCGAGTGCTCAAACTTGGAGGAAGTTTGAAAGCTCACGTTTTGACAACCCTACTGGTTCCTGTGGTGTAAACAGTGAAGTGACCTTCAAGCATAGGGTTTCTAATTCCTTTTTTTTAATAGATGTGATTCAGTGCAAATCCACCTGGCTGCATTACCTGGAAGCTGGTGTTGTGGAGGCTTAAGAAAGGTAATTGCCAAAGACTTAGAGAGCAGTCCCTGGAATTATTAAAGCACCAAAGACAACATAGATGGAGATAGTTTCATCTGTTTAGGTCAGTCCCCACATTCTTGCAGGAGCAGTGGAGCCAGAGGAATGCAGAGCCTGCGCACATCACTAATAATGGATTGTTCCACTGTTACTCGTAATCAGTAGGTTCACTAATTACAAGTTTTTAAACTGTGGGGATTTACCTTGGCAATGACCAAGACCTATGGGCAAACCCAACTTTCCCTCGTGCTCTCCTGGATTGGGAAATCATGAGCAGAGCTTGTGCAAACTCCCCGCCTCCGGCTGCCATGTGCTAGACCAATGCCTGAGTGTTCAGCACTGGTTTTACCCAGCTCTTTCTAGTGCTGGTGGCATGAGCAACAGATGAGGCTTCCCCCTTGGCCCTTCTTTAGTCCTGCTTGAGGGAAAACTGTGTGGGACAGCAAGGGGGCAGAGGAGGGGTTGGAGGCAGGACTCCAGGGTGGGGCAGTCTGTACCTAATCCATACTGTGACCCAGAGAAGAGAATAGGATCTCGTTACTACTACTAGTGATGTATCCATGTGTACATAATGCCATATGCAGCTGGTTTGGGTCTCCAGAGTCTTGGCCATCTTCACAGTGCCTGAGGGACACTGCCACCACATAGAGTCAGCAAAAAGGGACCTGCAGGGGATCTGAGCTGGAAAGAGCTGCCAAGGACCCTCCCTACTGCAGGATCAGGCTGCTCCTGCTGTTCATTCCTCCTACAGCTTCAGGTAGAGAACTGACACAGATGTTCCTCATGAATGAGAGGATGCCCCACCAGCCCCTTTTGCTCCCATCTCCCCAACAGCTGCAGGATATGGGAACCTTTGCCTGCTAACAGTGGATGCTGCCCCTGTGAAAAGCCCTGAGTCCCAGCCCTGCTCCCTCCTTTCGATACAGATCAGTGATGGGATGACCCGAGAACTTATGGCCTCGTCTCCTGGGAGAAAGGCAGTGAAGTGTGTGGGCCACATCTGGAAATCAGATGCCCTGTGGGTGATTCAGGGGCACTCCCTTTGCTTATGCACCAAAGGATCACTTGTTCTGTCCAGACAAGTTGCCCCAGTGTGAGCAACAGGTAAAAGCCAGCAACGTTCCAAAATGACAATATCTGAGAGCCTGTAGCTGCCAGGATCCACCTGTGATAAACAGCCCTTTCTCAGGGAACTGAAGGAATTCCATGTGCACAGTGAAACACCTTTACTGGCACAAAGAAGGCCATCAAGGACCATGGCAAGCTTCAGGATGATGAAGGTTACACCTTCTCCAGCCCCACCACTCCAAAGCCCATGGGAAAAACAGCTCTGTTCACACCCGCTGTATGCCAGGTGGGGAAATCCCTGTAGCACCTAGCCAAGGGAAGATTAAATGTCAGGCACACACCACCTCCATCATTGCAGGTACCAGCCAGCTGGCTGAGATGAGGAGAGAGGGCACTCTGCTCTTCCCTGCACCTTCTGTCCCCATGACCTCTTGATATGCTGTGGCCATCACTCAGCCCTGACCTCCACAGAGGCTCCTTTCCCAACAGCTTGGGATCTGCATTTGAGGAGGATGTTGAGCAGATGGCTTCCCTGCTCCCTGTTCCCTGAGTAGGCAGTGTATGCATCTGGCTTTTCTATCCTGGGGAAGGGCTGACAGAGAATTGTGGTTCTCGAGGTTACCTGTCAGGTATGACTGTCATGGTCTGATCCTCCATCAGGCCCAGCTGTGACAAGGCTTACCCCTGCTGCTCTGAACATGTGCAATCTATGTCTGCTTGAGATTTGGGACAGTGCACCTTCAGTGCAACTCCAGTGCCTAACAGGAATGTCAGTGCTGCTCCAGGACAAAACCAGGTCTGCCCTGATTCTGCCTGATCACAGAATCATGGAATCATTTAGCTTGGGAAAGCCCTCTAAGGGTCCAACCATTAACCCAGCACTGCCAAGGTCATCACTAAACCATGTCACCAAGAGCTACATCCACACACTTTTTGAAGACTTCTAGGGATGGTGACTCCACCATGATCCTGGGTAGCTTGTGCCAGTGCCTGACCAACCTTTCAGGGAAGAAATTTCCCCTAATATCCAACCTAAACCTCCCCTGAGGCAACTTTAGGTTGTTTCCTCTTGTCCTTTCTCTTGTTAGCTGTGAGAAGAGACAAACATCTGTCTGGCTCCAACCTCCTGTCAGGGAGTTGGAGAGAAAGAGAAAGTCCCCCTTCAGCCTCATTTTCTCCAGGCTGAGCTCCCCAGCTCCCTCAGCCTCTCCTCATCAGATTTGTGCTCCAGACCCTTCACCTTGATCGTGTGTGGTTGGTGTGCACCAACATCTCTGCTCATGCTTTCCTTTCTGAAATGCTCAATCTTACAAGAAAACCACCTGGACCTCTTCTTCAGGCCATGGAAAACAGTGGTCCCAGCCCTGGAGGCCTGTGGAATATCCAAGACATGGGTTAGCCATGATGGACTGTTCAACTTTGAAACAGGGTTTGTGAGACAAATAATGGGTAACAAGAGGTTAGCAAATCACCTCTAGTACAGCTATAGGACTCCCCCACATGCTAAGAGGAATCACAGTCATGCAGCTACGATAGGTCTCCCCCCAGCCAAAATACCTTGATGCCTTTCGGTAACAAAAAACCCTTTTATGTCTAATTATGAACCTGGTGGGTCTGGTGAAAGTTCAATCTTTAGCGAAGAATGAGAGCAGAAAGGACAGGTCAAGTTACCTTGGAAAACTTCTGTTGCCATCAAGCCTGATCTCAGACACAAGACTGCTCAGACACTCTGAGCATGTAGAAAAATGTGGTAACAAGACCTTCAGAAAAATCATGGTATGGCTGGGCCCTGCTCTAGGATGCTTGTGGTGTTGTGTAAGCAGTTGTGTGGGACTGTGGAAAAGTTTGTGACTGGAACTACAGGATATCAATATTACCTTGCCACCTCCAAAAAGCTATGAGAAACATGGTCAGGAAGGAAGTCACAAAACTGATGAACAACATTACAGAAAGAAGTAGATGTAATGTGAAAAAATCAGATTGATTTATCAGAATTGGACTGATTATAGGTTGGACTTGATCATCTCCAAGGTCTCTTCCAACCTTGCTGATACTGTGGTACTGTAATTTATCAAGAGTGTGAGGAATCCTGTCCTCAACAGCAACAATGATCTAAACCATGCTCTGGAAGGTCAAGGCCAGTAATAAGATGAGCTAAACAATGATTATTATCTGGTGTGGCCATGAATTAATGCAGGATCTGAAAAGAGCCTAGATTTCCAAAATAGCCTGAAAAAACCTGTCAGATAGAAGTACAAGTGAGTGGATGCTGGAGCCAAGCAAATTAATGGAGATGTGAACTAGTTCCGGCTGCGATGCAGAGTATTTTTCTCAGTAGCCCATAGGGTGATGTGTTTTGGGTGTGTGACTGTGCTGATAACACGCTAGTGCCCTGGCTAATGCTGAAAATTGCTTGCACAGCAGCTTTTCCCCTCTCTGACACTAGGACTCTCTCCTCACTAGGGGTAGTCTTGAGGGCATCCAAGAAGTGGTGAGGAAACAAAGCCAGGACAGCTGATCTGTTTAAAAGGATGTCCCACATCCAATGACATCATGGTGAGCAATAAAAGCTATGGGGAAAGGGAGAACAAGGGGTACATTCGCAGTAATGACATTTGTCTTCCCAAGTAACTGTTACATGTGACGAAGTCCTGTTTTCCCAGAGACACCTGATAGCAGATGGGAAGCAGTGAGTGATTTCCTTGTTTTGCTCTTTTTTGCACATCCAGCTTTGCTTTACCCACTAAACTGTCTTTATCTTGACCCATAAGAGTTCACAGTTCTGCCCTTCTCATTGTCTCCTCCCTTCCGTCGGGGAGAGGGAGGAGAAAATAGTGTGTGGGCTCTGACCTCATGGTCAGGAACAACACCCCGAAGCTTGCAGGGAAGCTCTCTGGGCCAAGGCACAATCAGCCTTGGATTTACTGGAGCTCATTGAATCTCTTGCACTTTTCTCCAGATGGCAACATTGCAGTCAAAGCGAGAACCATGCTGTACTGTTTTCTGTTCGCCTCTTCTGAGAAGTCTCAACCCATACCATCTCTTCTTTTTTTGGACTGTAGCACAATGACCCTGAGGAGCCACTCAATCAGCCTGGCCTGCCTTCCTTGTGGGACAATCTCATCAGCCTGCTGTTAAATCCCTAATCTGGGACTGCCTGCAAAGAAAAGTCCAGGACATAGTCAGAGGAAAAGACTATGCTCCTCATCTGCTTCACTGGCAATGTTTCCAGCTCCTACAGTCTCTCATAGTCATTGGCTTTATTACTTGAGTTTCCTCTCTAATCTGTTGCCCTCTGTCACCATGACTTTATCAGTCAGCACCATTCTAAGCTGTGGTTTACTCTTCTTCTCTGAGCCGAATCTTACTGTGGAGCGAAGCACAAGCCAGTGAGCTCCATAAATACTGTTCCCATCCACACACAGCCTGGACCCCATGCAAGAGGTAGCATTCTGCACCTCTTTGAAGTAACAGAAACTGTCCTGGGAGAAGGGACTATATTGGGTGACAGAGATGAGTAAACTGCTGACATCCCAGGGGATCATTGCCTGGAGATATTTGATCCCTCTTGCAGGAAACAAGAAGCAAAAAAACACAGTTGTTGACACTGTCAAGTGGAGAATAGCATTTTTATCAGAACAGAAAATTGCTGGTGGTTTTCAGTCATTTTTGGCTGATAATTATCTGTGTTCAGACCAATGACTTACCAAAGAGAAACATGGCTGAAAGCTTTTGAAAAATGCCATTTGGACTTCTGGGCTTTTCATAAGGAAATTTCAAAGACAGCAGCCATGAAATCTCAGCCAGCAGAAACTGAGGATCCAACCCAAATGATCCATTCTGTTTATGGGGACACATAGCAGACAGGATCCTGTCATTCCTTCCTTCTCCTGATGCAGCCCACGTGGGCAGACTTCCCTTGTGGTACCAGTGCTGACAATCCAGTCATTTCTGAACACTTTCCCAGGGAACTGCTGATCCTGCCAGCATCCTCCCTACTCTAAACCAGAACAGCATGGGTCTATGTGGCCAGCAAGCATCCAAGCCCTGCCTCTCAAAACAGTGAGTGATTTACAGACAAAGAGTCTCCAAGCATTTGCAACAGCAGAGGAAGAGAGCTACTCCATGCTGTTTGATACTTGGCTTCTTTGGCTGGAACTCAGAGCTCAAGGTAGGAGCTGAATACCAGCTGAATCCCTCACCATCTTCACTGCCTTCTAAGGGCAACGAAATGCTTTCAGGGATTTGGGCTGAGGTGCTCTACAGCCAAGCCTGGTGATGGCCTGGCAGGGAGCTGGGAGCTCCTCTGGTGGGACAGGACGTGTTTCAGAAGTGCTGAGAGCTGGCTTGTCTCAGAGTGATGTCTGCTACTCTGAGGAACGAGAAGGTTTCCATTAACTGCAGCAGACTGTATGGTGTTACCAGGAAGCCACAAGACATCCAAGCATGACAGCTCTTGCCTTGTCTCATCCTCTGGTGGGTGGTCCCCATGAACCAAGAAAAGACTTTCTTCTGCTGTCAAACCGATAAAGAAAGTCTTCCTGTCTCCAGCACACGCTGCTGCCATAGCTCCTGGCCACAGAGTTCACTCTGAAGGGTGGTGAGTCACCATTGCTCCTGACTCTGCTGGGGAAAACTTCACTTATCAGTGCAATTGGGAAAGAGAGGGGTAGGGCTGGAGAGCTGAACCTTCCTGTGGGGAGCCAGATGGCTTTTGTGGGAGAGCAATGGAAAAACTGCTATGGATGGACCTAACTCATCCCCTCCCACCTCCAGCCATTGCTCTGCGGTGCCTTTGCTGCAGGTAGAAAGTCAAACCTGATGCTTTGTGGAGCCTGTGACACAGGAGAAAATACTCATGGGATTGTCCTGAGGAGTTCCACTCCAGCACCTTGCTTCACTTACAGCCCCCCTTGCTAATGAGATGGGAGTGCAGAACAGGGCAGGACCAACAATGTGAGGCTGATGGCAAAAGCTGTGCAGAGCCACCAAGTGTATGAGGATAAAAGCTGATCTCTGATTTCTCTGTGCTCTGGATCCAGGCTGATCCGGGAGAGATGGAATTGATGGCTGGAAGAAGGATGAATAGCGCAGGGTGCTGGATCTCGCCCCCCTCTGCTGGCACATGAGCACTCTCTGGAGCCCAGTGACACTGGGAGCATGCTCCAGTCTCCAGTTCAGGTTCTGAGCCCTGCTAGGGTGTCAGTTTCCAAACTTCTCATACCGGAAGGCTCAAGTATCAGGGACTTGCTTTGTGATGTCTACAGAGCAATCAGGGTGTCTCGTAAAGAATGGTGAAAATGTCTGATCTAAGTTTGTCTGCTAAGACTACTCTGGAATACCTCCTACTGGAGATACCCTTCTAATGGTCAGAGCAACTTGGCTTTGGGAATCATGCCTGCATGCAGGACTTCTTCCATCAAACCCCAGATCTTTGATGTAGTGTAATGCACTACAGTGCAGAGGAACCAGTCGGCTCCACTTCTTGTGTAGCAAAAATCTAATTCCAATCTGAAATTTCCTTAAGACATATCTTGTATTTCAGGATCTTTTGGTGCTACTTTCATCTCCAATCCACATATTGCAGCCCTATAATAATAATAATAGCAATAATAATAGTAATAATAATAGTAATAATAGTAGCAATAATGATAATACCTTTTGTATGTACATAGCAACTTTCATCCAGGGATCTAAGTCACAATTACAGCCCCACACATTCCTGTACATTACAGCCCTATAATTCTAAGACTGTTCATGTATCCAGACTTCAAAGGTAATGTGGATTTCCCCTCCAGCCCAGTCATGGTGCTCAACATGCTGGAGTGGTTTCAAAGGTGTTTCAAAGGTGCCTTGGCAGTAGCCAGAGGTATTCAGAAGAGCCAGAGGAGCTCTCTGAAGCTAAAAGGATCCCTCACAGATTCTTTCCTCCCTTCTCCCAGCCACTCTCCACTTTCCCTGGGAAGTCAATGCAGCCCCGGGATGAGGATGATGCTCCCATGAGACCTCTGTGTCTGTACAGTGGGAGGTGAAAAGTCGGAAACAGTATTGAAAGGAAAAGCAAGTGACGCCACAAGCTCAGCTGGGTGACTGTAACTGTCCAGGTCAGGCAGAACCCAAAGCACTCTGGTTAAAAGTAAATTAACAGAAAAATTATGCTCCACTGAAAAAAGGAGGGTGGAGGGGTGGGGAGGGTGGGGAGTGGAACATGGGAACTTTTCATTGTAAGATTTTTTTTTTTTAAAAGAGTTTAAAGATTTTCAAGTGACTGAAAAAGGAAAGTGCTCTTTTTGGGTCAAAGCAAAATGTTTCAGGGAGACCAAGCGCAAACATATTTTGGTTTTGATTTTTTTGAGTTCAGTTTTAATTGCCTGGGAAACCTGAAAAAATCCTATTAGTTTAACCCAAGCCAATCTTTTTCCCTCTTTAGGTTTAACAAAGAGCTGAACTAGCTGTTATTTACCCCCTTCCATTCAGGAAGAAGTTTGCTGAAAGCAAGGGAGCTTCCTACAGAAAACAGAATCCAGGTTTACAGCAGTTCTGGCCAAGCTGACATTTACCAGCTGGGTTCACTTCCTTCATGGAGTTCTCCAGTACTGCCCACGAGATTTAAACAGCTGCTGGATGTGGTTGTGAGGAGTGTTTCGGTAGGTGCTCTGACTTGTGGCTGCTCTGTGAACGGGGAGTGATGAGGTCAGTGGACATGAAAGGCAGGCACCAAATCTGAGAGTTCAGTGCTGCTCTTCTTCATGTGGTGACTGAACAAATGGAAAGCTTGAGAAGTTTTAATAAGCTTTTAAAAGTATTCTAGCTCAAGAGGTCCAGACGTGGCTGGAAAGTGCAGAGAGTCTCCAACTCTTCTGTAGCACCAGTTTGATCACTCAAAACACATTGGAAAGGGTGTATAAGTTGTGCTTTAAAGATAGGGAAACTGGAAAAAAAGATAGGGAGACAGGAAAAGGAGAGGACTTGTTTGGGATGAACAAAGGCTGGGATGGAGGTAGAAATTAGTTCCAGTTCCTTGTGCTGCACTCCAGTCATTTGTATCTCCCACCTATACCATACAAGGGAGCCAAAGCTTGTGGGACACCTGTCTGTTCCCAAAAGTCTGAGTCCTTGTGTTGCTCCACATAGGAGGAAACTTTTCCTCAAAACATCTGTGATTCAGTCAGTGTAAAGTTGGTCCCTAGAAGAGGAGAAGGTCCACCTCATGGTATCATCAGTTAAGCCAGGGCACTTGGTGGAGGAGCAGGGCAGTTTTCACAGTGTGTGTGAGCTCACCTCAGACACACCACACTAACCAGCATGGGCTCAATACAGCTCCTCTCCCTATGCTTCAATAAATCACGGCTTCCAGCATTCATGCTTTTGTCACTAATAAATCTTGTGCTGTCTTACACCACATGAAAGAAGAAAAATACCTAAACTGACAGGCACTTCCCTGCACAGGATGCAGCTGCAAACACAACCTGCAGCACAGGAACCTGCTGCATGGCCCTGAGTTGAAGAGAAGTTATAGACAGCATGTATAGGAAGGCTGCTCCATGCTCCATAAAGCCCCACATGCTGTTTCCAGAGCACATGTAAAACTACTCTGTGCAACAGGCACCTTGTTTATCTGTGGAACTCACTGCCACAGGAAATCAGTGCAGCAGTACAAACTTTACCTGCACCTATAATTGAGGTCCTGTCTTCTTTGTGATGCCTTTGGTTCTGTCACTGCAACATACCTTACCCTGAAAGTACATGTCTGTCCTTTGGTACAACCTTCCAGTTTTGGGACAGGGCTTTGGAACAATATCTGGGACAACAGCTTGGGATGGTGTATGACCACTCCTGTGCCTCTGTGTACAGGAAGAAGAAAACCTTAGAGTGCAGCTACATGGATCTGCATCTCATTCTTCCTTTGGGAGCCATGAGCTGAGCAGCACAGAAGCCCTGTTCATGCCCATAGTCAGGATGGCTCAGAGTTCTGCCTGGGGAATCACCAAGTGGAACAAGTCCAGAGGAGGCCTCTAAGTTAATCGCAAGACCACCTCTGCTGTGGAGCCAGGTTGAGAGAACTTGGGGTGTTCAGTCTGGAGAATGGAGAAGAGAAGGTTCTGGGGAGACCTTGGAGCCTCTACCAGTGCCTAAAGGTGTTCTGAGAGAGCTGGAGAGGGACTTTTGACAAGGGCATGGAATGACAGGACAAAGCAGAATGGCTTCCCACTGCCAGAGGGCAGGGTTAGATGGGATATTGGGAAGAAATTCTTTACTATGTGGGAGTTGAGGCCCTGGCACAGGTTGCCCAGAGAAGCTGTGGCTGCCCCATCCCTGGAAGTGTCCAACACAGTTTAGATGGGGCATGGAGCAACTTGGCCCAGTGGAAGGTGTCTCTGCCCATGGCAGGGTGGTGAAAGTGGGTGAGGTTTAAGGTCCATTCCAACCCAAACCATTCTATGACTCTATAAAAAAAATGTTCACAAGGCTGCATCCTTTCTCAGCTTCCAGGTGCTGGGGAGCTGGTGAGGACACTTCCAGCAATGCAGAACCAGGAATAAAGCAGAACTGCAGATTGTTCTCTGTAACCAGAATTTTTTTGTGTGTTCTCTGGGAAAGATAGGAGATAAATTTCTATCTAAAAGTACAAATGCCTTTCCTGCAGGTTTCATGCAAAGACAAACATTTGCTTTACTAAAGAACATTTAATTACTAAGAAATGCCCACAATTTTCAATTCTCTTGAAGGTGCAAGATGCAATTATACCCAGAGCCATTCCCACATCAGGTAACATCCTTGGGAAGGTGACTTGTACCCTCAGATGCTGCAGGTCCCTGACATCCCTGATGCTCAGCCACCCTTCCTGCAGCCCCCATACGTGCACCCACCTGGTCTCCCACTCCATACTTGGCAGAGGAAACCCAGTTTCCACTCCCCTTCCACTCATGTGGTTCCCACAGTGGCATACCTGATGGGATGACACACAGTGCTTGGGCTTCACCTTCCCTTTGAATGAAGGGAATGTCCCTAATTGGTGCCCCACGGGGATGTTCAGCACTGGAAACCATCCTGTCTCCCCAGGGTCTCTTTGTAGTGGGACCTGTGGCTGCTCACAAGAAGAGACAGTAGGTCCCTTGAGCAGGTCCTGCCCTTACAGGGGTGTCCAACTTGCTCCACTTCTCTGCAGGCTGCTTTTCATTTCAAATCATTCAAAGAGGTTTAAGCAGCTACAGGAAGGCCTGCAAAAAAGGCAAAGGGAGACAGCTGTGGATAGCTAGGGAGACTCCTCTGTCATCCAAGGAGCAGAGGAGACTGGGAACTTTTTTTTTGCATTACTCCTTCCTGGATCCTTGATGCAACCCTGCAGGACTGGAGGCACCACCTGAGCTTCCCTGTGTCCATCCCTTGCTCCCCATTCCAGCCTCCACCTCCTCCTCCACAGCTCCTGCCTCCACACAGGCTGGCGCCTGGCTCTATTTTGACTTGACTGCAACACAGTGCCTGTGCTTTGTCTTACTCTTCCTCATAAAGGGTGTTTCTGACCTTTTTTCCACTCGTACTAAACTCAAGTCCTCCAAGACCCTAGGCTCCTCCCAGCCCTGATAGTCCTCCCCTATGCCTCCCCATGAGTTTTCAGAGCTTTGCTGAGGTGGTCCATGTCCTAGCCTCCACTCCTCTCCCCTGGGTCCTTGTCACCCAGGCAGGATCCCCGTGCCTCAGAACCGATCTGGCTCCTCTGAAGAAAGGTCTGGGGGAGCAGTGTGTTCCACAGGAGTGGAGGCATTTTGGCACCGCTGCTGAAGTGTCTGGTCCCGAGACAATAGCAGCCACTGCCCTGATGTTGGCAGAGAGTGCATCCCCCGCCTCCGAGAGGACTGCTAGGGGACCCTCAGCCCCCATTGCGGTGAGCTGGGAAGTGCTGAGCTTCCCTTTCCCTCCCCCACCCTCCTGCTGCTCCCTGACCCAGGCAGGTGCAGAGCGGGAGAGGCATTTGCAGCCCCATGGCTGCCTTTTGGCATCAGAGCCTCTGCCAGAATCAAAGAGCTTTTCAAAGCAAACCTTAAACTCCTTTAATCGCCAGCTAGAGCTCCTCCCACACAGATCTAAGGGCCATGAGCTCAAGTGTTTTCGTTGCCCCGGGCAGATTTATGAGTTTATTCTTCAAAAAAGGGAGGGAGAGAGGGGAGGCTGTGGCATATTGCTTAGCCTGGAGGGTGGGCAGGGAGGAGAGGGGGGAGGAAGGCGTTTGCGGTGGAAGGACGTTGCTCTGCTGCGGCCGTGGCTCTCAGGCGTCGTGGAAAGGGAAAACGGGATGGGATTGAGAGAGGACCAGGTGCCTGCCGCGGCTGGAGGCCAGGGCGTGTGGCGGGCGAGCAGCAGCTCCCTGCACCCCTCCTGGCCAGGCTCCGTGCACGGCCGTGCTCGGTGGAAGGTACCCGCGCAGCAGCGCCGAGCCTCCCGCTCCTCGACAGAGGGGAGCAGGAGTGAGGCATCCCTGAAAGTGCGACTGCTCGCCTCCAGTCTCAACCAAGCTGCCCTGAGTGCAGTTTGCAGAGAGAAGGAGGGAGGAGGCTTGCTGGCAGTCCCACACGGCTGCCCATCCCACAGCGCAGCCCCAGCCCCGCGCACATCAGCTCTAACCCACCTCCTGGGCTGCCTTCCTTTTTCTCCTCATCCGTACACCTGCTCTAGTCCTGCCAGGGAATGCAGGAAGTGAAGCAAGGATTTGGCTGCTCCTTCTTTCACAGAATTACACAGCATTAACAAGGTTGGTAAAGACTGTAGAGATCATCAGCTCCTACCTTTTACCTAATCTAACAACCTAACCAACACCAATCCATCATCTAAATCATCTAAACCATGTCACTAAGTTCACCATCCAACCTATCCTTAAACACACCCAGGGACAGTGACTCCACCACCTCCCTGGGAAGCCCATTCCAGTGGGGGATCACTCTCACTGTGAAAAAGTTTTTCCTAATATCCAACCTAAACCTGATTTAGCCTAAAACTGTGTCCTCTCATCCTGTCCCTGGGAGCCTGAGAGAAGAGACCAACGAAGAGACCAACCCCCTCCTGACTCCAACCTCCTTTCAGGTAGTTATAGACAGCAATAAGGTCACCCCTGAGCCTCCTCTTCTCCAGGCTGAACAATCCCAGCTCCCTCAGCCGTTCCTCATAGGGCTTGTGCTCCAGCCCCTTCACCATCCTCGTTGCCCTTCTCTGGACACACTCCAGCAACTCAATCAATATCCTTCTTAAACTGAGGGGCCCAGAACTGGACACAGTAGTCGAGTAGCCTAACCAGTGTCAAGTACAAAGGAAGAATAACTTCCTGGTCCTGCTGGCAACACTATTCTTGATGCAGGCCAGGATGCCGTTGGCCTTCTTGCCACCTGGGCACACTGCTGGCTCATGTTCAGCTTCCTATCAACCAGCACTCTCAAGTCCCTCTCTGCCTGGCCATTCTCCAGCCCCACCGGCCCCAGCCTATAACTCTGCATGGGGTTATTGTGGCCAAAGTGTAGAACCCAGCACTCTCACAGGGTGACCTGGGCACCAGCTGATGGCTCTGGGATGGAATGCATTCTGCATATCCCTTCCTTATAGCCCAGGAGTTGGACTCGATGACCTTTGTGGGTCCTTTCCAGCTCAGGAGATTCCATGATTCTATGGTACTCTGACAGTGCCTCACCAAGAATCAGACATTTACTAACATCCACCACACCAGACATCTTTTGCCACTTCCCAACAGCCCTGCAAAAGATGCCTCTTTCCTTTTGAACTGAAATCTCGGGGATCTCAGCTGTGACCTACGGCACTAAAGCCCCCAGTCTCATCACCTGCAGCACTAGCTGTTGTGGCTGTAAGGACTTTAGGGATGCAATCTTTGCTCATGGACCAGTTCCCTCCAGAGAGCACAGCATCCTGTGAATCCCAGCAGAACCCCCACTGGACAAACAGCAGCCAAGTAAAGTGAACACTGCTGGACCCAGAGTGCTTCTTCCTCATGACATCAAGAGGTGAAAGAGAGCAGAGCCTATGGCAGAGAAAGGGGCTGGGAGACGATGTGACAGGAGGAGATAGGAAGAGCTGTCATGAACCTTATTGGAAATTCAGAGACTTCTGAACTTCCTTTCTCTTGAACCCAGAACAAAGAGTCAACATGTCAATATTTAGTAAAGAACAAAATAATACATTGTGTTTTAGGTATAGAAAAATGCCTTGCTTTGGTAATTTTGGAGTCCAGCAATGTGAACATTAAATTGTTAATGGGGAAATGTAACACAGGTGAAAATATGCAAATGAAAACTTTTTTTTTTTAGAAAGACACCATGAAGCAAAAACATTGAAATAATCTCTTTTGTTTCAACTTGTTGCTACATTTCTACCATTCACAGTCCCGTGAACACCAATCCATTTTCATTAAGCTTTTCCTTTTCAATTAAATGAGATATTGCTTGGAAAACCATCTCACCAAACATGCTCTTTAAGCAGCTCCAGGTCTGACCTCACTATTAAGGCAGGCTGAGAGAGCTGGGGCTGTTCTACCTGAAGAAGACAAGGCTCTGGGGAGACCTTAGAGCCCCTTCCAGTGCCAGAAGGGGGCTTATAAAAAAGAGGGAGACAGACTTTTTACATGGACCGATAGTAACAGAGGGAAGGGTTAGATTATATCTCAGTAAGAAATTCTTCCCTGTGAGGGTGCTGAGGTCCTGACAGGCTGCTCAGAGAAGCTGTGGCTGCCCCATCCCTGGAAGTGTCCAAGGCCGGGCTGGACGAGGCTTAGAGCAACCTGGGATAGTGGAAGGTGTCCCTGCCATGGTGGGGCATGGAACAAGATAGGCTTTAAGGTAATTTCCAACTCAAACTATTCCGTGGTTCTATGATTAATGGTTGTGCAATTCTGCCTTTGCTCTGAGCACTCCCACCCACCCCTCTCTCCTATCGACCCTGGATAATGGGTTCCCTCATCATTACTTCATTTGCTTGCTGTGGAGTTTAGCACTTTCCTCCTGCTCTGCCCTGAGCCTCAAGCCCAGCCATACCACCACACAGCATCTGTAGCATCATGCTCATCTTCCTCAATGCAGGTTTGAAGGTCTTCTGAGCAGTGCTGTGGGCCAAGGGACCAGGACATTTCAGCTCTCAGTTGGGATGAGTGTTCCACATTGCCCAGGGGATACAAAAGGCCATTTGGAAGCACTTGCTCAGGAGTTGTGGTGTTTCCGTGTTGTGTTTTGGTTTTTCTCACAAGCAATTCTCAAGCTGTGCCTGATCCCAAATATTCTCTGTTTGGTTTCCTCCTCCTTACAGGCTGGGGAACATAGGGGCAGAAATTGCATTGCTTCTGGTTAGTGCTCATTTGCCTTCTCCATAGGGAAACACCAGCCAGAGTCTGTGTCAGACTCAGTGGCAGCAGCTCTCCCTGAAACCTGGGCCTTGGGCAGGTCTTGGTTCAGACCAGCCTATTTAGGTATTCCAAAGTATTCATTAGTGTATTCATTAGTGCTGGGAGATGCTCTCCCATGGGACCTTCATAGCACCATGCCAGCAAAAAGCCACTATCAGCCACAGGAGACCCTGAGGTGGTAATTAGGGTGCTGGGCAATTGAACTCAGGTGCCTTGAACTTAAAATCCTTGAAGTCTTACTGGCAAGGATGCAGTAAGGATGCAGAGTACACCTGTGCCCGTGTTAAGGGCCTGTATGGAGTCAGCAGATCTGTGGATGGACTTTGTAGGATCTCTCTCTGGAGGAAATCAAATCCCTGAAAGTAGAAAACTCTTGTTATCCCTGATATTTTAAGGGTGAAAAAAAGTTCTGTGAATCTGATAAATAGTGAACATAAACCTGTGAATCCACTGCAGTGTGCAAAGCCCAGGTTTTCAAGTACCTTTCACCAGCTGTATCTCCCTCATCCAGGACCCCAAGCTCATAAAAGATTACCCTTGCTCCTGCTCTGGCTGCCCTTCTCCCAGACATGCCAGGCATTTCTAAGCAAGACATTGTGGACTTCTGACTGTACAGGGCAGGACTGGCACTTCCCATTAGTCTTCCAGCGGGAAAGAAGGTCAAGCAGAGAGCAGCCCTTAGTGCATCAGACTGGCCACCTGATAGTAGTAGTATTGGTAGTCCTGAGCTGTGTCATGGCTTGAGCACTGAAAGGGTCTGAGAGCTCTTTGGGCTGAATCTACACCTTTGTGGTGTGTTTGGATGGGTCCTAGTGCAACAGTGGGGCTCCTGTAGTGACCATGGCATGGCCCATGTGAATGCTTGCTGGGCAAGCATCAGTCACAGGATGGGTGACTCACTGGTCTGTGCAAAATCACCTGGGGCAAGAGATCAGTAAAGGTCCCAGGAAGGGACCATTTACACTTTGCATTGGGATATTGTATTGGGATATTCCCTCTGCATTTTTTGCTGCTCTCTCTTTCTCCCTGGGGTGTGTGAATTCCCAAAGGCACACAGAAGTCCCTGTCATCCGTGCAGGAGACCACAGCTTCTTGCCAACCCCCTGGAAGCATAGTCACTCCTTCAACCCCAACACCCTCCCCACAGCTGCCCTGCCTCCCCAGGTTCCTACAGGGCAGCCACCAGTCTGGAGACCCTCCACTGGTGTCCAGACTCCTCTGTCGGATCTTGGCATGCTTCCCATCTTAGGAGACTGTGGTGGGGGCTGTCCTTTTTCCCACAGTGAGAGCTGCAGAGGAGCAGATATGGGCAGATGGGCAGGGATTCAGGCTGAGGTGAGCTGCCTTCAGCACTTCTTCTTGACTTGTTCCAGGTGCCAGCTGGCAGCTCTGTACTCAGCCTCTGAACATGCTGCCTCAACTACCTGGAGTTCTGTGGTTCTTTAGAAAATGCAAATATCAAGAAAGAGGCATCTTCCCCTCTCTTTGTCCTGTGCTGGATGTAGCACTGTGTGAACTGAGTCTGCCCAGCTTCATGTCAAAGCATCCCTGTCTTCTATGCATCCCTGTCACGGTTCCATGTGGCTCCTGATCCTGAGAAGGTAGCTCAGAGGACAGAGTGGGTGATGTGGGCCCCCAGACTCCCAATGGGATGCTAAATTCCAGGCAGTGTCTCAAAATGTCTCTGCAAGGTGAGAACAGCCCTGAATGCTCCCGGTCCCATTCACCTCAAAGGAAACAGTCTGGGGAATGAAAATGTTTCTATCTGGGAAGCCTAACGAGATGCCTGGTGATATCTGGGTGTAGTCAGAATCTGCTCCTTTTCCCTCCCCTACATCCTGCTGTGACAGCAGCAGCCTGACAGCCTCATCAAACTGTCTCATGCCCCACACTTCTGCTAGCTTTCCAGGACAGAGAACAGCATTGCAAGCAGTGACCTGTGCCTGGCTGCATGGCAAGGTGTGCAGGGGGCTGGGACAAACATAGTGGGCCCCAGTGTTTCTAGGGATGGAGCACAGAGCAGTGGTACAGCCTGACCCTTTTGTGGGGATATGGGGACCTGAGAGCCTTGGGAAATGGGGGATGGCTCCTCTAGATGAGCTTTGAGCTGTGGTGCTCCTGATGTCTGGCATGCCTCCAGGTTTGTGACCTTCACCCTTAGCTCTTCCCCTGCCATATCCCCATCAATCTGTGTGCTCCCTTCTGCCAGAGAGCAGCACTCTCAGGTTGTCCTCTGCTGAGACAGGCTCTCCATTTCTTCCCTGACAGTGATGGTTAGACAGGCCAGTGCATCCCTAGGAGGTACCTGGCAGGCATCGGCAATATGGTGTCATTTTTTTTTTTTAAGAGGAGCACCCTTAGCAAATCGAGAGCATCCCTTCACCCCCAATATTGCTACTTGTCCCCTTTGCAGGGGCTGGTAGCCATATGGGTGCAAAGAAGGTCAGGATACCATCCTGGGGCAAGGGGCTGCACTAAGCACCTGCACCCAACCACAGGCATCTTCCTGGTGACAGCCATGGGGACAGCTGGGGGCTGAACTGCCCCAGCCCATGCAATGCAGCACTTTCATACCCTGGGGAATCTGAGGTGGGGCTGCTCCACCAGGTCATGCGCAGGGTGTGCAGTGGTGCCAGGGATCACAACTAAGCTAATACTTTGGGCACCAAACAGCTTTTCCCATTTTCCTGTCCTCCTATGAGCCCCTTTAAGAAGTCTCCTCTCTGCTGCCAAGGAATCTTCCCCTTTGCAGCTCCACTCTCCTTCAACCTCAACCTGTTGCTTTCCTGTCCATGGAGCCCTCAACAGCTCCAGCCATCTCTGCTGCAATCTCAGATCAACTCTCCAACACATGTTGCTGGCCGTGGGAGACAGAGATGTGGTATATGATATATGGCTGTCAGGACTCACTGGCACATCAGCTAAAGAGGAAATTTGCTCTCTGAACAGCTTGACTCTTTTGCATTGGTTCAGGGTAGCTGAATAGAAGAGGGTGTGCTGACCTTTAGTGCTCCATGGCTGCTCTCTGAGGCCAGGCTAAGACAGTTCACCCTGCAAATATGTCACACAGTCAGAAGCCCCTCTGTGATGAGCCAGACAGGATGGTCAGTACTGTTCCAAGCAAAATGGGCTGTTAGGGCCAGCATGAGCCCTGAAGGAGCTCAGGCTGCCTTCAGGAGCAATGCAGGAACCTGTAATCCAACATAACAATCCTTGGGCTCTCTCCAGGACTGCCACAAGACATCAGCGTGTCTCAGTCCCTACTGGAGAGGTGCCCATGGGAAGAGGTGACACTTCTCTCCCATCTCCTTGACCCCAGCTGCAAGCTCACCAGCGATATCTCCACTGAAAACAATTGGTTTGGATGGGTGGTATCAGGATTAAGTTCAGGGTGGTGTGGGGCTGGGCAAGGACAGGAGCCTTTGAGAGAGAGGCATGGCAGAGGCACACATGGTCAGAATGAGGCATGAACACCAGCTCATTAGTGGTGAGGCAACATCTAATCAGAGATGATTATGAAGATCATTTATTTTGCTTCCGAGGAAGTCCTGTTCTCCACAGTGCCAGTGACTTGCTCAGAGGATGGAACATGGACCAAAAGGAGCTGGAAAGTTTGGGGAGCAGCTGCCCATCAGCTCCTTGCTCATTCTGCCATTCCAGGGCTTGCTATTCAGCACTTGCAGCTCTCCAAAACCATCCAGCATTTGTTTATGTATCTGAATGAGGATTTTAAGCATGGAATTCCATTAAGAGCTTAGAGCTCTCTCCAATACTTTCTACAAAATTTATGCTGATTTGCTTGGACAAACCAGCCCTGGCTGCACACTTGTACCTGAAAAGCTAACCTTGCATAACTTGCCGAAAGTAGTGACAGAAACAGGGAGAAAACCTACCTCTCCAGTCCTCCTCCAGTAATTCCTAGTTCATCTGGCCTTCCCACTTCTATCACAACTGCTTGGTCTCTCACTGGTGGGGTTTAATGCTGAAGCACTAAATGGGTTAGTTTCCCCCAGGGAGAGAGGGAAGAAAATTGCAGATCCTCCAGCATCCTCCGGGCTTGCCCCATGCACGGTGCACCCGGAGGGTCCCCGCAGCCGGGCGCCCCCTGAGCGGAGTGGGCTGGAGGCTGGGGCGGGGCTCTGCCCCTGCAAAGGGTCGTCACTGGGGCCACAGTGGGGGCCGCTCACGGGGGACCAACCCACGGGGAGCGGGGGGAAGAGGCTGCTCGAGGGCAAGTGCGGGGTCGCGACATTTGCTACCGGCATCTGGTGCAGCGCACGGGAGAGAAAACCACAGGAGAGAGTGGAGCCACGTCCGGTGCAGCCGACGGGGAAGAGTGGGGCCGGTGCAGCCCACGAGAGAGCGCAGGGCCACGGCCAAGGGACCGGGCACGCTCCCAAAGTGGCGGGTGCTGGGAAGCTGTCTCGAGGACCCAGTCCTCGTGGAATCAATCCAGTGTTCTGCCAGCAACCTCCACACTCATCGGCCTCACCCGTCCAAGAGCATCTCCCAGCATCTCCCCGCTCTGCGGTTCCCAGCCCGAGGGATAGCTCTGCGGAGCTGACACGCAGCGTGTTCCCTGCGGAATGGGAGCCACAGGTACCCTGTCCCGTGATGCCTGCGCGGGGAGACTAGGTGCCTGACAGGGTTGCCCCTTGTCCCCGCTGTAGCATCAGTGCTGCAACACTGCAGCCTCCCGTGCTGGCAGCCGGCATGCTCCAGTGACTGTTCACTGATGGGCAGCCAGCTCTAAACCAAGCCCCAGCTCTGTGCAAGTCACACCTTGTGTAACAAGTGATTCCCTCTCCCAGGGAAAATACAGCTTGCATTACACATTTTTCTCATCTTTCGTGCTTTCCAGGGAGCATCATCCTTTCTTGTCCTATTTCTCTCCCGGTTAACCCAGTAGATCTCTGGCCATCCAGTGGTTGGCACAAATCTGTGCCACTCAATAAAAACAGGATGAGCAAAGAAGCCCTTATCTAGCTGCAGTAGCTTCCACCTGGCTTTGCAAAGCCCTTCCTGAACGGGTTTGGGTGCTTTGCTCTGACAGCTAAGCACCTGCATCTGAGGATAATCCAGGAACACCAGAAACCAGCAACACAATCTGCATGCCACCCCTGGACACAAGTTCCTTCTGTGCGTGATGAACACAGCACAAACATCACCAGCACTGTCTGGGGACTACTAGTGATCTTTGACTGTGGTACACATGGCTTCCTTTGACAGTACCAGAGCTACATTCTGAGCTGGGAATGCCATGGTCCTTACCAGCCTGTCTGCAGCACAGCTGTAGCTAGTAGCTGCAGCACTTTCTGCATAAAAACCCAGGAAGCATCTTCCCCAGAGGTAACTGGTCTCCCTGAGAGAGATGTTTTCCTTCCTGGTTAAACCGTGAGATTTTTCCACGGTCAGTCATCAGGATCCTTAGTCATCACCAGTCTGATGGCACCACTGAGACCACCTCTGGGGCTAGAAATGAACACACCAGTATCTGTGTTTAATTACCTGTCTGGGGTATTAACAGCAGAAAGGATATGAAGCAATCAGTTAATCAAAAATTATTTAAATAAATAAATAATCAAACCAGAACACCTATCAAACCCCAACAACTCTTACAAGACTTTAATATTCATTTTAAAGAGGCAACTCGGACGCTGCTGGTGGCCAGCTCAACCCAAACCCCCCAAATCCCTGAGTTATTGCAGCTATTGAAATGTTTGACAGAAGGACCCCAGAGCAGTTTGCACTAATTGCTGTGTAAAAATACTCCATTATGTGCTCAGACAATCAGAATCGACCCAGCAAATCAGCTGCCCTGATCCACTGCAATCACCGAGCAAAGCATGCAGAACATCGGAGTATAAACAGCGCTCGCAGAGGGGCGCAGGAGGAGGGGGACTCGGCAGGTCCTGCCCAAGGAGCTGCCTTTTTTTGTTGTTATTTTGCTTGGTTTCTAATTTCCACGGGAAATTTAATTTCAGGAAAATGTCAGCCGGAGGAAAGCTGCATCTAACGAAGGAGTCCCGGGAAAGCATCGCAAAAGAAGCAGCAAACGCCGTACTTACAGGTAAGCGGTGAGAGGGCTCAGGTTGACAGGGATCTCTGAAAGCCCCAGCTCGGAGCAATCCACCGAAAGCATGATGCCATCCTCTTCGCAGTGGCACTGGGGAGGGCAGGAAGGCGCAGCACCTTGCTCCACAGGCACTGTCTGGCAGCGGGCAGAGGAGGCCAGGAGAATGCCCCAGATGAAGAGTCTGTCCATCCTCGCCTTGGCTGCAGCCGCGGGCACGGTGTGCGGTGCCACCGGCCGGCTCCGGCCCCGGGGCTGGGCGCGGCGGGGAGAAGCGATCCCGACGCCTGGCACGCAGCGGACAGGGTATCCCCTGCAGGTCGGAGTGTGGTGAGGATGCAGCCAGGGAAGGAAAGGCATTGTGAATGATCCTGGTTATTGGGTTTCAAGGGCTGGGCAGGGGCGTGAGACACTTCAATGGGAGGAGTTAAACTTTCTTTTCTTTTCCTCTCTCTCTCTCTCTCTCTTAGAACTGGCAGGAATTTCATTCAAAAGGAAGAAAGGGGGGAAAAAACCCCAAAACCTCCGAGACCTAGAGTTGTTTTGTAACCGTGTTTTTGTGAGATAGCAGGGCAAGGGAAGGCAGAGCTGGCTCTGGCAGGTCAGAAGAGTATAACTAGGGAAGCAGGAGTACCCAACCGGCACTTCAAGGGCTCCAGACTTTGGGACGCTGAAATATAACCCCAGATAAGGGACTCTGTCTGTGCTGGCTGTTAAACTCAGCTGCGACTGGAAAGTCAGGGTGCAGCTGGAGAGAAAGGAGTGAGTAGCTCAGAAATTAGCTGTTTGCTGGGAGCAACTCTGCCCAGGGCTGTTGGTCTGCCTGTCCTGAGTTCTTATCTTCAGTCTTCAGCAGGCCCACTGCTATCCTCTTGCACCAGATGGGAGCTGGGGGGGGGGAGATGCAGGGGGATGAAGCAGCAGTGTCATGGTGCTGAGCTCCGTGGTGGTACATGGTGCTCTTGCTATAGTTTTGCTCAGATCGAGGGCACATGTGAGCTGCATTTGCCAGAGCGGCTCAGCCCTAATATCAGGAGAAGGGGACTGGATTAATCTCTAACTCTGGGTAAAGTAGCCAGAGGCCAAATTAGAGGAATAGTCCATTGAGTAGGGGCTTGAAGCCACATCACCTGGAGCTGTGTCATGGTCTGGCTTACTGGGGAATACTGCTTATGCCAGCCCAGCCCAGGCCCTTGTGGTGTCCTAAACATGTGGGATGTGCATCAGAACAGGATTTCTTGCTGGTTAGTTGTTAAGGGGCTACCAAGTTCTAGGGCATCAGAAACACCTGATTAGCAAAGGAACTGCCATGGGAGAAGGCTGAAAAGGACAGCTCTGTGTCTCTTCTCTGATGGCAGTCACTGGCTGCTCAGTGTCACTGTGATGCCCCCAGCTGGGATGACTGCTGTCCTCCCAAAGCAGTGGGTTGAGGGGTAGCAGTGAGCCTGGCCCCACAGCTTAAACCACACTGCATCTTTCTCGGCAGGGCCAAGCATCTTGTCTGTAAAGGGGACAGCAGCTGACCACAAGTCTCACACGGAAGACAGACAGCTCTTCATGGGGCTTTAAGTGGATCTGGACTCCCAATGTGTGGACTCCCTCTGCCTCCCCCACTGCCATGAATAGAGGAGGTGAATGGTGCAGAGAAAGAAGTTTGGGTGACTACAAACTACACCCACAAAGGCAACCCGCTGACTGTAACCATGCTGTGGTAAAGTGCTACATGACTGAAGCACAGGCTGCTTCACAGCCCTGCTTCCTCTGAATGGGCTTTTCCTTCTGGCAAAAGGGTTACCCGATTGATATCCCCATTGTCTCAGGATAAAAGAGGTGGAAGAGTTATCTGGGGTCAGGAAGGTGAACCTGCACAGTGGGAGACTTAAACAGCTCCAGCTTACCCAGGAGCTGGGGTGCCTTGAGGCCTTTGAGTCAGAGAAGGCGTCTCAAAAAAACTGCTCAAGACCGAGTTCAGGGTTCAGGGCTGATGCACAGATTCTGGCTGAGGGCTCCTGGATGGGGTGAAGCTGGATCTGAAACAATTTCAGTTGCAAAGCACATTTAGATCCTGCAGTTTCAGGACTCCCTGTGGCTGCTGCAGTCAGTGGAAACTTTGTCACTGAGTGCAGAGGATTTTTGTTTAGCAGCAGGAACTGGCTTAATTGAAATTAAGCCCCTTCCATCATGAACAGTGCTGAAGATGTCATTAATTAAACATTTGCAATGTGTTTTGACAGCTCCAAATGTAAAACATTGCTTGCTGGGGAGATGGGAAGCCCTCCTTGGAGATGTGGGTCCTCCTGGAGCTCCTCAACATGATTCCCTTCCAGTTATGACATGGGGCTTTACCATGGCCTGAAATGGCTGGATTTGCTCTGACAGCAGCCAGGAATTTGGAGTTAGTCTGGAAAAAATGTCAGGCCTATCACTCTGCTGTTGGCTGCAGCAGCAGCTCTTACCTGCAATTCCTGTCCCTGTCTCTCCAGCCTCAGCAGCTAATACCAACCACATCACCAGCTTCTGACAATTTCTCACTCAGTGAATTCTTCTTAGGGATCCAGGGCTCTGGCTAAGCACACTATAATAGAGTTCTTCAAAAAAGTCACACTGAAAATTTTCTTATTGAAAACTGCCATTCAGCTGAAACAGAGATATATCCTCAGGAAGGCATGGGCTCCAATATTTTTCACATTGTTTTTGGAGCAGCATAGCCTGATGTTGGAGAGCTTTTCTCCATGTGCCTCACTCTGCTTTGGCTTTTCTGTTTGCTTTTTATTCCAGTGTGGCTGTGGTCGTTCATATACATTTCATTTTTTGGAGACCTGATATCACCTGCCAATATTCAAAAAGGCCATTTATTACGGCATGTTACCTGGCTTCTGGCGAAATCAAGGGTCTGGACATCAAGCTGCTTGGACTAGAGAGCTTTGATATTTCCACAGTAAACCTGGAATTTCTGAGTCAGTCCTTCTGAGGTGGAAGTGTTTCCTTTTCAGTCAACTCCTGCTGAAGCTGTAGTTTGCTAGGAGCAGTGTCGTCTGTGTTATTGCCTTTACTAAAGGCACCGGGAACTCCTGATGCGGCTCATTTCAATTAACGGGAGTGGATGTTTTCCTCCAGGCTCAGCCGTGTTTGTGTGTTGTCCTCTAGCGGCAGCCTGCGGTCTGCGGAGAGGAGGCGAACGCTGTTCCACAGCCACCCCGTCCCTCCCCGGCCGGACCCCCGACACCTTCCGCTGCACCCCCCTTCTGCTTTTAAAGGGTGGGGCTGAGACTCTGGGACCAAACACTGCGGGGGCTGTGGCTAAGTGTGACCCCTGAGCATGAGGTACCTCTGAGCAGCATGTGACATCCCAGGTGATAATTCTCCTGCTGCCTTCACACTAAGAGGTCTTCCTACAGCTTGCTCAAAAGGAGGAAAAATCCCCTTGGGCGAATTTACAATACAGCCTAAGTGGTGGACAAGGTCCAGCTCGTGTGAGCTGCAAGCACAGCCATGACCTCAGCAGGTATGGGGCACAGAGGGGGCAGGGGTGGTGGGAGTGGGCTGCATTCTTCAGGCCAACACATTATCGAGGGGGCCTGGCTCCAGATCCCAGCCTTGAACCTGAGGAGAGCTGGGACTCTGTGTACTAGTGCTGGCCAGATCCTCTCCGTGGGCCAGAAATGAGACGCCAGACAGGCTTTGGGCTGAGGATTGTGCCTGGCAAGGCTTTCTGGAGCTGCTGCCGTTCAAAGACTAACAGAGTTGCTGTGGAGGTACATCTGGAGTGGGGCTGCAGCTACACCATTATGACAGGCACTGATGTCCCCTCCTGCAGAGCCAGAAGGTCTATGTGAGCCTGGATGCTATAACTTGCTGTCGTTCAGCAGTGCTTTTCCTGCAGAAGAGAGAGAGGTGATGTTTCTCCTCCAAAGGTGATGCCAATGCCCTGGGCATCCAGCTGAGGATCTTCTCGAGCTGGAAAACTGCTGTACCAGCTGAATCTGTTTCTGGCTGGAGGCCGTTTGTTTCTGTCCTCTCCATGTGCCTGACCTGGGGGCCCTGGAACAAACCCACCAGCGTGTCTCCTGCCCTGCTTCCATGGGGCAACTGCTTGTGCCCTCTTTTTACTCCCTTCCAGATTTTAGGGGGTTCTAGATCAACCTAGTAGAATCCCAGTTTGGCAGTCACTCCTGGGACATGTTTTCTCTACAAGAAAAGCTCTCCAGACTTCCTTGCTATCCCTGGCTCCTCTTGAAGCTGGTCCTCCAGGTTCTAGGAAGAGCAGGTTGTGATCCAAACCAGGAGGGATGGAGCAGGATCCAGGAGTCTGGTAATTTGGATATCTGTGAGCCCAGGCATACCCCGGGGAGCTGTCCGAGGTCGGGGGCAGGGGCAAAGGCCAGAGGAATGTTCCTGGAGACCCTGCTCCCACTAGGGCCATCCAAAGGCTGGAATACCACTGTCAGGCTGCATGTGAGTGTGGGCCCAGCGAGGACTCCCAGAAACCTTCCAAAATGTAACCGCAAACACTTGCAAACAAGCAGAAGTGCTTAGCATGTAACTCCAGCTGGTTCAGGGGAAAAACACAGGTATCCATGCTTCCTGATAGTCAGTGGGACTGGTGCCAATGAAGTCACACAGAGAAAGACAATTCCGACCTCATGCCCAGGGCACTGAGTAGCAGAAGCCTCAAATGCACTTTAACCCCTCACTCTGGGAAGGCACTGCTAGCAAAAAGCCATGGGGCAGTCCAGTGGCTCCATGCCCTGGAGAGAAGAGAGACAGAGGTGCAGAGCCAAGTAGGAAACCTATCAGGTGGACCAGGACCCTGTTTCAGTGTCTTACATGCTTGAAGACCTTTCTTTTGGAATGTCTGCATCTCAGCTGGGTTAGGGAGTCACAGCCATGGCAAGCCTTACATGTGCAAAAGGGGTGTTGAGGAGGCTGTGGTAATACTCTGTCCCTGGAGGAATAAACTAATGCACAAGAAGTTCTTCCTTATGTTGAGGCTCTTTCCTTGGAGGGTGACAGAGAGCTGTGCAGGAAGATCGTGGACTTTCCCTCTGGAAGCATTTCAAACCCACCTGGATGGGTTCCCGTGTCACCTGCTTTAGGTGGCCTTGCCTTGGCAGGGCAGTTGGACTAGATGATCTCCAGAGGTCCCTTACAATCCTGTGATTCTGCAATTTCCCATTCTAGTTCAGACCTACTTTCAATCTATCTGACCTCAACACTTCTGCTTTCCAGGAGGTGGCTGACATTAGCAGCTGATGATAGAAGATACTGGAGATCCTAGAGTGGGGATCCAACTGCAGTCCTGCTGCTCCTGGTGCTGGTACAACTCAGATGGAAGAGACAGTGGGCAGTAGGCACCCCACATCATGACTGGTGCCAGGAGCTGATATCATGGACATGCCCAGCTGGGGATGTGGCAGTGTGCTGTGGGATTCCTGTGATGGGAGCAGTGCCTCATTACTGTGTTGTCTCAAGATGTGGATCTGCTGGACTCTGTGCCCTGGGGAGAGCAGGGGACACAGGAGAGCCTGGGGTAGAGGTTCAGCAATGGAGAAGCTGTGAAGTCAAGGAGCTGTGGTACTCCAGCAGCCACCATCAGGCTTGCAAAGCCGTGGATCCCCAGGAAATCCAACCAGTTGGTATCCCTGCTCTCCTGTCACAATACTAGCCCAGTCTGCCCCTGCTATGGCAGCCAGGGGATGGGGGCTGAGGGTTGGTAGTGAGGCCTAAATAGACATGGTCTTGCTGCTCATCTCCAGTGTTTTGACCTCTGCACAGGAGCTGATGGAGGAGGGCAGTAGTTGGATGCTGCTTGACTGGAGCAGGGTAAATACGAAGAACAACACAGCAGAACTTGCTGGGCGGCCCAAGCCAGAGGCTTGTTTTGTTTTAGTGTTTTGTTGTCTCTCTCCCCCCCTCTGGGTTTCGTGGTGCTTGAACTGCAGGGCTGGAAAATTATTCATCCAAACCGCAGGTCCCATGACACCCTCAGCAAGCATCTGTGGCTCCAGACTCCACTGCAGCAGCGGGTGGGAGGTCATAAATTCATCATCGTCACCAACTTGGCCTCCTGTCAGGCAGGACATGAAGCACGGAGCAGTGGGCTCTGCCACAGCCACATACTGTGTGACTGTCACAGCTATACTGAACTCATTGAGCAAAACCTGTTGGCCAGTTTGTGTGACAAATCCCTGTCCCATGCCCATCCCGGTGATGAGAAGGTCCCACCATAGCTGTTGGAGCAGCAGTGCTTAAGCTGCAGACATCTGCAGGTTCACCTTGGCTGCTGGCTCTGCTGGAAACACTGGTGTTGTGTAAGCCAAATGTGAGGGCTGAGGGATCATTTGCTCCTGGGCTTCTGGAAACTCTGCAAACAGCAACATTCCTCCCCCAATATGGCTTCCACTTCCTTCCTTATGTCTCAGAGTGTGTGCCCTTTTAACTCTGTACCACCAGCCCTGAGTGGCAAGGCAGCAGCTCC
This sequence comes from Serilophus lunatus, assembly GCA_013399895.1. NCBI lineage: Eukaryota > Metazoa > Chordata > Aves > Passeriformes > Eurylaimidae > Serilophus > Serilophus lunatus. The sequence goes on along the minus strand of VXBA01004390.1, from coordinate 262,554 downwards.
ATGCCCTATGCTGAGACTGCTATCGCTGTGCACACACAGGAGATGCAGAAACACTTTCCCAAGGGAACTGGGAAAGACGGACTGTAGAAGGATCTTGGCACACAGCCCATCTGCTGAGGCACATGAACAGAGCTGAACTTGAGCTCTGGTGGGGAAGAGGTCGTGTGGGGCAGGTGGCAGCAGAACTCGGTCACTGTCACCAGCTGAGTGTGAACTGGGGGTGGCCAAGTTGTCTCATGTGGATGATGTTCTGTTCTTCTCCACGAAAGGCAAGAGCTCACAAGCAGTTCCTGGGAATGCTGTCCCATCCTGAGGCCTCTCTGCTGTGCCATCAGCTGTGGAGCCAGACCTAAATCCTCCCCACAGGGAATATGGCTTTGAGCAAAGCCTCAGGCATAGTGACTCTGAAAGCCACAGCGTAGCTCTGATTGTGGAGCAAGAGCAAGGAGGGTGGGCAGTTCTTGCCTCTCTTTATCCCTGGCAGCTCTGCCCCTTTTGGCAGTGCTGGGCTGTGGAGAGACCCTGGAATCTGAGCTTGGCAGAGCAAGGGAGGACTTGTTCCTGCAGAACCCTGGGCTGCTGAGGGGTGAGGCACAGCCAGAGGGTAAATGCCCACTCCTCCCAGGGTGATGCCCACCCAGAAAGGCAATGTCCACTCATCCAGGAAAGGCAGCCAGAAGCATATGTCCCACACACTGGCCGCCAGGCCCTAGAGAGCAAAACCCCTGGTCAACCTTCTTCTGTGCCCCTCTCAAGGGTCCTGCTACCCCGTGGCATACTTAGTGTCACTGTGACTAGCCCTGCTTTGCAGGTCAGGGCACTCCACAGATGTTCTTGAAATCCTCTGAGATGAGGGTCAGGTGTTTTAATATCATAAACCATGTGGGGACATACAGGCACAGAGGCTTGTTGGTGTTCAGTGGAGACTGCACACCTTGAACAAGAGCCTCATGGGCACTAGGCTAAACCTTGCATCTACACCCACCTTGGAGATGTAACCATGCTCAGCACCTGGGATTCCTGGCCATGCATAGCCAGAAGAGCCACAGTCTGTGTCAAAGAGCACCCAGCAGGGTGATGCTGGAGTTGGATCCAGGTCTGCTTCACCTCTTCCCTTTCCCACGCCAGCAGCTGTCTCAGTCATCCCCACACAGGGACTTCTGCCTTCATGTGCTTTGCAGATCGGCTGTGCTGAGGATGAGGCAGAGAGGAGAGTACTAGAGTGCATGGCACTGAGCCTCTGATGTTAAAGTACCAGCACTCTCACTGTCCCAGGAGTTTGTTAAGAGTGGCAAGTCTTGGCAGAAAGGCTGCTGTCCTGTAGCCCAGGAACCATTTCTAAAGTGGGATGCAGCTAGGAGTTGAAAGCTGGACATTAGGATTGTTTCCAGTGGAGGTCTAAGGAGGATGTGCCTATTGTGCATGTTTCAACGGGACACAGGGTCTTTGAGACTGCTTGCCTCTTGGAGGCTCTTGGGGCAAAAATCCCCATCGCTGGTGAGATTCTGTGCTGCTGGGTAGGTTTACACTTCCCCAGCCTGTCAGCTCCAAACTCTGGACAGACAAGGGGCACGTCATTCTTTGGACTAGGTTTAATTTTACAGCTTGATGTTGACCTCCAGCATGCGCTTGTGTATCCTCCCATGGTGGCCCAGAGGTGCATGGCAGGTGGCTGCTGCTGCACAGGCACCTCATGCGTAGCCAACAGCCCAACTCCACTGATCCTACAGGGCCCTACAGGGCTGTGGATCACTGGAAGCAAACATTCCCCTGCTGTGATCCTCATCCTACAGTGCCAGTGTGGTCCAGGAGTTACTGGTTATATAAAAGTCATAAAACCATCAGGCTCTCTGTGAGCAATGGCAAGGGCCAGACTCCTCCCAAGGCAACATTATAAATCCTTTTGTGCACTGAGCTTCACAGGCCCTTTTTATGTTGAAAGTATTCACTCATCTTCCTGGAGAACCCCTGGCATGTTGGCATCCCACCAGAAGCAGCAATGCAACAAGTCACTGGATGGTCACTTGTGCAGGCTGAGCAGTGAGCAATGGGTCACATCTTGCTGGTGGGTGACCCTGGGACAAAGATGTAGTGACATGGAGACATTTTCAAACAGCAACTGGATCCAGGACAATGCAGGTTGGTATGGGTGAGAGTGGCCATGGGTGACTCAGGATGCTCTGGGCTGTGCCACACCTGGGCAGTAGGTGCAAAGAACAACAGAGAGAACCCATGGCTGGGGGCTGCACAGCACTGGTGGGTGGTAGGAACAGGAAATTGGTGGGCACAGCAACTGCTGAAGAGAAAAACATTATTTAGGAGAGGGGAAAAAGGGATACCCAGTTGCAAAAGATGCATCATCCCAGTGCTGGGAACGCTGAGGATGAGGTGCCCTAGGTGTCCCATTCTGGGGTGCAGACAGCAGGTTTCTTGCTTTGGAAGAGGGAGAAGCTGCTTGTGGAAACACTGGGGCAGCTGGATGAGTGGCCAACCCAGCCACCCACCTGGAGCACTCTGCTCCTTCTAACAGGTCTTGGGACCCCCTCATCATATCTTTTGTCTCCTTACTGTGCTCCAAGGCAGTTCCCAGAGGGCATGGCATTGTAGGCCACATTGAGACAGGAGTACTCCTTTGTGGTTGCATTATAACCCCACGCTGCCTTAAGGGGTGAATGAGTGTTAACAGGGTATCAGTTACAGGTTCTTTCTACCCCAGGAATAGATAGGCTTGTGAAATAATCTGATTTTTTTTTGCCTTTTTTTTTTTTTTTGTTCTGTCCTGCACTTGCAGCTCAACAAACTGAGTTGCTACTTCTGATTTCAGCTTGTGCATGGCCCTGCTTACAATGCAGCTGTGTCCCTGCATGGACAACTCAGTTCCCAGAGCAGCAAGACTGCTGCGGCTGCCAGCTGTTTGCCAGTATGTCAGCTGGACCAGGTGTCTTTGCCCTGGTCCCTAGTGCTGGGGACCCAGCAGGTTCACAGCTGTGAGCCCAGGCTTCATCTGAAAATGTGTTCCTTCCTCATGAAGCTGTGCTTGGGCTGGAGATTCATGGCAAAAGTATTGCCTCGGGGGCAGGATCAGGTGAAAGTGAGCAGAAGCTGCTGTGTGCAATGGACTTCAGCATCTGGGGTGCCCTGTGTCCCATGACAGGGGACACATCTGCCCTTTTGGGAACAGCTGCTATGCTGCAGCCTTCACATTACTGAGATCACACAAAAGCCAACCCACCCTTACAAGCACATGCTTTCCTAAGGCTGTTTATTGTTTGTACCTAAGACCGTTCCACCAGCCAAGACAAGCCAGGTCCCACAGTGCTCTGTCCTCAGCACATCTCAGGACATCTGAGACCTCAATATGCCAGTGCCTGTGGGCACATGGGGACCTTGGTGCTCCACACTTGTGTGGGACCTCAGAGGCTGCACATTGCCCCACAGCCGGCATATGTACCACAGAGGGGTTATCAAACCTTTCAGGCACCAGGAGCCCTGGAGATGTCCAAAGCAGGACAGCATCCTGCCCAGCCCCTCACCGTGTCTGCACCGAGGGGCTGCAGCGGTGCTTGGTGGGACACTGTCAGTCTGTCTGTCCAGGAAACCCCATGCTGCTGCTCACATCACATGGGCTGCGTTTGGCAGCGTTGGTGACAGTGCCAGGGTAGGTCACCACTCATTGCAAGGCTCGCTCTGTCCCAAGAGTACCACAGTGCTCTCATCCCAACTCCCAGCTCCATACAGGACCCCACAGAGCAGGTGGGCAGGACACTGCCAGGAAGTGCCAAGCAGTGTTAGAGCTGGTTCTGAGCGATGATGTCCTGGACGCAGGTGTACAGGAACATATACTGGTCCTAAAAGAGAGAAAGGGAGGTCAGAGTGAGGTTTCTGACAGAGATCTCCTGGTTGCAGACTAGCCCTGCAGTTTGCCTTAAAAAATCCTAATTAAGGAACAGTGGCTGATAGAAGAGCAGAATTTCCTCTCTCAAGTGGTCCATGATGGTCCTGTGTCACCACAGTTGCCCAGAAAGGAAGAATCAAGCCTGCTGCATCATGTTTGCTCCCTCTGCTTCATCCTTCTATGATGAGGCTGAGAGGAATATCCCATCCAAAATGGAGAGGAACAACATCATTTGGCCCCAGCGGTTTTTAGATGTGCCGTGGAGCAAAGAGGAGCTCCAGTGATGCAGTAGGGCGTGGAGCTGGGGTACACGAGTTTCCCTTGGTGTAGTCCTAGTGTACCTGAGTCAGGTGCTGGCAATAGATGAAAGTAGATGCTTGCAGGCTCTCAGACACAAAAAGATCTGTGTGGTTTTAGCACATTTGCACTGTTTGCCATTTTTTAAGATCACCAAAATGATCCATCAGTTCCAAATGTGGTTTCAGAAGTGTCAAGTCCTTTGTAAGTTTGATGTGAAGTTCTGTCCAAATGCCAGGCTGCCTCCAAAATGACACGAGGCTGAAAACACCCAGGACTGACAAGGGAGGCTCCAAGTTGAGATGTGAGCAAGGTAAATGAGGTTGTACTCAGAGCAGAGAGCTGGAGGACAGGGCCAGCCAGCAAATGGTGTGGGTTGGAGTCATATGGCAGTGGGCAGGGGGCATTAGGGACTTGCCAAGGGGTCTCCAAACAGCAGCTAATGCACCAGCTGAGGCACAAGTCACGAGGAGCCTCCTCCCTGCAGTTGCAGGTTTTGCCACCAAAAGATCACACAGTGGCTGAGGCTCCAGGCCATCAGAGTGTGTTTTTAATGAGCTGGGTCTGATTGTGAAATCTGCAGTGACCGTCCAGGGTTGACTTCAGCCCAGGCACACTCAGTGCCTGGCCACACGCAATTCCCCAGGACACGCACCGAGCTGGTGGTGCCTAATATCCAGTGGTTACCCATGGATTATCCATCAAAGTTTCACCTTGCCCCTTGTTTCCCCACCTCAAAAAGCAACTGATGCCCCCAGCACAGCAGCAGCATGCCCTGGCCAGAGATAAAAGGGTGCTAGCGAGCCCCTGCAGGGATGGAGGAGGCTGGAGGGCATCCCCACTGGCCTGCTGGGATTTGACTGACCACTGCTTGCAGGGAGGTGGGAAGGCAACTCTTCTGCTGCCCTCCTTGAGTGGGACAGCGGCATTTGACGGGTGTTTGCTGTGCCTTTATAGGCACATTGTGTCCCTCCATGGCCAGATGCTGTGGGAACAAAAAGCAACTTCAAAGCAGGGACAGCAGATGCCTTGCCCTCCTCTGGCACCCACCATGCAGATGGTTCACATTAATTAAGAATGCAATTAGCTTCTTGAAGGAGGTTCTGCAGCTTAGAAGCCTTGGAGGATCTGTCCCAGTTCTGCTATGCCCTGACGTGCATGAGCTCATTCAGCAGCTGCAGCAATTGAAGCACTGTCCAAAGGCATTGGTGCCACGAGTGCTTGTTAGGAGCAGCACACTGAGGCCTGAGAGGCTGGGCTGGCACACCAGGGCATGGCTGTGGCACCATCAGAAAGTGCCATGATCCAAAGGGCACCTGCTTACATGGCAACGTGTCTCAATGTCCCCCTGGAAGGTGGCCCTGGCTCTGGCAGCAGGCTCTGGGTCTGGAGAATGTGGCAAGAAAGGCACTGGAAAAAGATTATGGGTACCCAGGCTGACAGCCATGTCCAGGAGCCAAGCACAAGCACACAGGTTTGTCATGTAGGATGACACCAGTGCTCCACACTTCTAAGAGTACAATGGGAAGAGTCCCTTACATCTACTGTGAGCTTGCATGCAATTTAACTGATCTTAACTCCAGAAGTGAGAAGATGAAAAACTTTTCCCTGTAAGAAAACAGTGCCCTCAGTGGCTGGTAGAGCCACAGGGTGGTGAGGAAGCATGAAGTAAATCCCTGCCTAGGTGAACAGGGAGCATCCAGGAGTGGGCAGGATGCTGCTGGATCCAGGCAGGTTGGCATGAGGCTTTGCTCTGCCTTTCTCCTTCCCACCTACCAGAGTTGGGGTCATGAGGCAGCAGCTTCTGGCCAGCTGGAGGGTCACGCCATAGATGTCCACAATTCTCTCAGCTTTCATCTGGTGCAACAGGCAATCCAAGGAGATCAATGTCCCTATCTGGCTCACGCCACCGCTGCAAGGGACAAGGGAGAATCACTAATGCCAGGCCAGCCTGAGCTGAACCTCCAGAATAGGGCATCAGTCCAAGGAGACGTGTTGGCACTGTGGGACTGTGAGCTCTCTTTAGGTGCAAGCAGGTGAGGACATCAGGGCTGCACCCAGGATCCCAGCAGCCTAGGAATGGCCTGAGCACCTCAGCCTGGGAATGCCCCTCAGCCTGGGAATGCCTGCTCCACTCATGCTTGCCCCTGGCCCAGCCCTGTTTGCCCTTCCTTCTCACAGCCCTTGGCAGGGCACTGCTGCCTATGACCTCCCAGGCTCAGAACTTCCCCTGGTTCCCATGGACCTACTCTCAACATGCCCCAAAACCTTGAGGTCTGTAGTGGATGGGAAGGCTTGTTTGCACCATGCCAAGATACTGTGAAGCCTGGAACGTCCCAGCTCTGGGAGTCTGTCTCTGGACAGAGGTGTAACCTGGGGTACCTGCAGTGCAGCAGGAGGGGACCGGTTCTCCTCCGGTGGTGCAGGCACTGTCTGACAGCTGTGAGCAGCTCCACCAGGGTCTGGACATCGGGCTGCTTCTTGCTGTTCCAGAGACTGAACAGAAACCTCTGTACCTGCCTCTCCTTTGCTTTCTTCTCCTGGTGAGACACAAAGAGCTGACATGGTTGTTGGGGAGGGATGGGTGAATTTGGATGTGGAGAGGTCCCAACTCTCCCATCCATAGATTTTCTGATGCTTTCCTGAGCTCATTGCCAGATTCGGTAAAGCTGTTCAGGCATCTCTGATGGGACACTGCCCACCACTCACACAGCAGGTACAGTGGCTCTGGCAACCTGCTCTCCGTCCCCATGGCACCCTGACCTGTCCCTGGCAAGGGGACTGAGAACTGTGTGGGCCTTTTCAAAGGAGGTCAGAAAGGCCTATCAGCAGGTGGTGGGGGAAAGCCCCAAGGCTTCTCCCATGAATCTCCTATGTCCACTCAGGTCTAGATGTTGCAATCCAGACTCACTCCTGGATTTGTGGACTGCTGGCACTTTGCTCTTGCAGTCTAGAGGAGTCCCCACAGACCCTTGACAGATTACTGCAGATCCACCCATCCCAGGAGGCGAGAACCAGGACAGACCCATCTACACATACGTGTTTCAGTTTGAGCTGGGTACATCTGCATCCTGAGACAAGCTTCTCTGTACCACACTGGATGGTCAGCATCTTTGTGCAGAGTGAGTTTCCTTCCAGAGGCCAGCATGCCTCACCTTGGACCTGTGTGCAACAGTGAGTTTGGCTTCCTATTGATGGTTATCATCCTGTCATATCAGTCATTGTCTCAGTGGTCTGTGGTAGGGTCAGACCAAGAGGACCCTCAGCATCTCTCCATGTCAGTTCATCCTATAGCTAAACCCTTAGAGAGTTTTGGAAACACCAGCAGGTTCAGCCAGCTCCTCTGTGAATGCAGAGCTGCCTGGCAGTGAGAATCTGCTCAACCAATGTCTACACTTTGGCTGGGCAGAGCAGGGGATGCTGCCCTTCATGACATGCAGATGCAACTTGAAGGGCACCAGCCTAATCCAGGCATGGGGGCAGACAGAACCTGTCTCCTGTGACAAACTGCAGGAACACCTGGACACAGGAAAGGTCCAGCTTTACAGAATCACAGAATTTAGAAGGTTGGAAAAGACCGCTGAGATCATCAAGTCTAACCTATTACTTAACACCTCCCATCATCTAAATCATGGCATGAAGTACTTCATCCAATCTCTTCTTAAACACATCCAGAGCTGATGACTCAATCACCTCCCAGGGCAGCCCACTCCAATGGGAAATGACTCTTTCTGTGAAAAAGTTTTTCTTAACATCCAGTCTAAACCTCCCCTGACACAGCCTAAGACTGTGTCCTCTTGTTCTGTCAATAGGAGCCTGAGAGAAGAGACTGACCCCCACCTGGCTACAATCTCCTTTCAGAGAGTTGTAGAGAGCAATAAGGTCTCCCCTGAGCCTCCTCCTCTCTAGGCTAAACAACCCCAACTCCCTCAGTCGCTCTTCATAGGACTTTAGCTAAGCTAGATCTGCACCCAGGCCTTGGGAGGCAGTGTAGAGTTCCAGGAGCTAGGTAAGCTCCAATTCCATTGAACAGATCCCTGCTCTGCCATGGCACAGGTGGGCACAGTGCCTTACCTCTCCCTTCTCCTGCCATAGGAGTGTTAGGATGGTGTGAACGTCCTGTTCCCACACCAGGGTCCAGAAGTCCTCCATGGTCAGCTTATCAGGGCCCTGGACAGCCAGATAGTCCCTGCTGGGGCTGCAGCCCTGGATGAGGAATGAGAGTGTCACTCTCCTGCTGGAGAGCGTGGCATAGGTGCTCTCTCAGGTGGCTGTGGAAGAGGCCAGGAAGGGAAGCTCAGCAGGTCAGGAGGCAAGAAGAAGAGAGAAAGCAAGAAGGGAGGGAAGTGAGAACAGCCCAGACTGGGCAGATGAGGTAAGACACATCCTCAGTCTTCGCAATCCCCTCTTGTCCACACAGGATCACAGTGGCAGTAACCAGTGAGGCAGTGCAGGACCCAGCTGGGAGCAGAGGCACAGTGAGGATGGAGGAGCCAAGTACAGGGCATTGCTGCTGGGGGCATGACTCACCGGGACACGCCACACCTGCAGGAGTCCTGAGAGAGGACCCTGTTCTAGCAGGGAAAACTTCACTCTGGAGCGATCATCTGCAAAATATGTAGGAACTGGAGGGATCCAGGGCAGTCTTGAGCTTACAAAGCTTCTGAAGACTGACTGCCACAAAAATCCAACACCCCTTTCACCATTTCTTGGCAATGCAGTGCTCATCTCCAGCCTATGGATCTTGGCTCCCAAAAGACAGGTCTCTAACCCTGTCTCCTGATCAAAGCCAATACCTGTAGTGCAGGTGACTCTGCATCTGAGCCAATGGAGATCTGCCAGTCTCCAAGGATGGAGAGCTTGCAGGTGCTCTGAGCACCTGACTTCCAGTGTTTGACTACCCTCATGGGAATCCATCATTCCTTCTACTGAGCTGGATCACCCTTCCAAATCACCCCCATTGCCTCTTGTCCCTCCATGGCACACCTCTGAAAAGACTTATGTTTTCCCTGTGCCTTCCCACAGGTAGTTGAAATCATCAATAACATCTCCCCTTTGCCTTCTTTCCTCCAGACAGCAAACCTACTTATCCTAGTCCCAAAAACCATGTTCTTCATCCAAAACACCTCAGTAGCCTTCTGGTGGAGGCACCAAAGTCTCAAAATATTTTCTTGTGTTGTGGATCACTGGCCCTGGCCCAGCCTGGCTCCACGCAGGAGGAGGAAGAGGATGGGGATGGAAGAGGATGCAAAGTGCCACAGTACTTACATGGGAGGATGCTGGAAGAGGGCCGTGTCTGCTGGCTGCCTGAAGATGTAGAGCTGGCTTCTTCCTTGATAACTTCCAGGAGGGTCTGCCAGAGAGAGAAAAAGCGGAGAAGCAGTGAGTGGGAGGGGATAGGAGTAGGAGGAACTGGAGACTCCTGAGGACACTTGAATTCAGGAGTGGAGTGGTCATGGCTGCACATGAAGAAGCCTAAGTTAGAGGTGCCATAAGACCACTTCTGGGATGGGCTGCCAGGTCTGTGCTGTGGTGCCAGGAGGTAGGTCCTTACTTTGCCTGGCACCTGGAGACCCTGATCAGGACAGGATGTGTTGAAGGAGTTATTGCCTGGGGGCACAATGCCATAGAGAGGGGACACTGCCATGACATCCAGGAAACTTGGAAACTGGGGCATGGTACCCACTCATGGCATGCACTTATGGCATGTCTCTCATCCTGACCAGGTAGAATTGCTCCCCAAGTTCCCCTAGCATAGCCATATGGCCATGGCATTGCTCCCTGTACAGGACAGGTCTCACCTCATACTCCCTCAGGAAGCCCATGTAGGACTTGGCTGCCTTCTGAGCGTAGTGCTGGGCAAAACTCTTCAGTGGAATGGGACAGGACCTAGGGGGAGAACCAGGGCATAAGGGTGAACTCACTCAGCAGCACCCAGGCTGTGTCTGCAGAAGGTGGACAGGGCTGTGAGCAGACTTTCACCCCTCAAATGCCAGGGATCTCCCAGGTCCTCAGCCCAGCTCTGCCCATGACAATCTGCTCTCCCCTAGACAAAGGCAGGTCTCAGGTGAGGCACACCCCAGAGCTCATTCCCAACAGGCAGCAAGGACAAGGACATCCTGTTCTGCATGAGGGAGGAGACGATCTGACCACAAAGACAGGTATATGGCCTTCAGATGTAGCTCCCAAGACAATGGGGTAGGTGGTCAAAGCCATGCCCAGCTGGATCCTGCTTCATCCTCTTGGCCTCGATTAGGAAGGACATCCCAAAGCCACTCAGCTGCCATGAGGCTCTCCAGTTTGAACCTATCTCTAGGGTATTCCTTTGGGCTGGGAAGCCAGAGGCTGAGAGAAATGCCTTCCTCAGAACAGCTCTGCAGATCTTTGGCATCAGCCTACCCAGGAAACAGGCATATTGTTCCGTGCGGGACTCCCCATGCTGCACGGAATAACCAGCCCTGTGCTGAATCCACCCAAAACACCAGGTAGATGGCTGACTGGGCTTCCCTGTCCTTCTGTCCTAGAGACAAGGCTCAAGCTGGGGGCAGGATCCCAGCCTGCTTCCTGGAAGGGTCGTGGATCAGGGTGGGGAGAGTGGCATAGAATAGCAAGCCCTTACCTCTCTGTCCCTAATGAACCCAGGAGAGGTTCCTCCAAGATCTTGTCCAGGATACAGCTGTGCAGGAAAATATACTGGGACTGGAAGGCAAAGGCAGACAGCAACATAGACGATGGCAGTACAAAGACAGCATGAGAGGGTGCCCACTGTCTGGTGGGCAGAGGGGGTCCTACATTCATGCCCTAAAAGTCCAACAGTTGTGCCCAGAAGGCCCTTGCTGCTTGAGTCTCAGAGCCCCTGGATCCCTCCAGGTTTCTCTGTCCTGAAGAGTAATTTTGACACCCTGTCCCAACCTCAAGGACTGGAGATATGAGATGAATTGTAGAGCAACACTGGCCAACAATATGGTGCGAGTTAAGAATTGCCTGCAAAGGGCCTCATCCTTTTCCTTAGTGCTCTAGGGTGTTTCCAAGCCTCCTGGGAGGTCTCTGAGGCTCTGAATGTTGCTGCTATGGGTCTAGCAGGGCATGAAGCTGCTGATGACCCCCTCAGCAATTTCCACTCCAGCTGAGCTGCTGCTTTGAGCAGCACCATGACAAACTGACAAGATGGGGACCAGCCTGGGGGTGCTGTGGCTCGCCAGACAGCTCATCCAACTTCCAGCCCAGTGAGCTTCATTGCCAGGGAGCAAGGGGCCAGGGAGAAGAGGGAGCAGAGGTCTCACCAGTGTTTGAATCATCAGGTACCGGTTCATCCGCAAGGCATAGACAACACCAAAAATGTCCACCACCTTCTCCTGCCTCATCTGCTGCAGCAGCCGGTCCAGGGCAATGAAGGTGCCAGTGCGACCCACACCAGCACTGAGAGCACAGACAGCAAGGGTTAAACATGGTCTGACATCGCCACCGATGGGCTCCCCTTCTGCTGCTAGACACACTTCCATGGGCTGCTCCCTGTGCACCTGTCGGACCTATGCACTGGTCCCAGCACAGCATGGAGCTGAGGAGCCATTCAGGCTGCCCTGGGCTGATGGGGGCCATCTCCACCTACCCCATGCCCTGGGGCCATGAGGCAGGTTGCCAGCAGACCTGTATACCTGAGCAGGAAACTCCACAGACCAGATGTGTGTCCCCAGCAATGCTTTTTCTCAGTCTGTGAATGAGTAGGACCCTTGTCCTCCCATGCTCTCCCTCACTGTCCCCTCCCACCACCTGAGACAGAGCCTCACCTGCAGTGCACAAGGGTTGGCCCTGCATCCCTAGTGCTCTGGATGTGCTCCCGGACCAGCTCTCGGAAGGTCATAATGGAAGTCGTGGACTCTGGGATCCCGTGGTCGGGCCAGGCTGTGTAATGCAGGTGGGACACGTACCGCTCTGCCTGGAGACCCTCCTGCAGGGGGCGTTGGTGATGGGTGTGCAGTCTCCCAGGGCAGGGGTAGGTTTGCAACCTGCAACCCTGGGTTCATCTGGAGACTTGAGGACACTTGGCTCAGCAGCAGGGAACAGCCGATGCCAGGTCTGCTGCATTGCCTAGGGGCTCCTGCTTCTCCATCCTCTCCCACACCCCCCTGCCTTGCTGGATCTGGGAGGGAGGAGACCTGCTTTTGATTGCTGGGGAACATGGAAGTTGCAGGTTGTCCCAGCGGAGGGCAGGGTGACACATGCTGGACACCTCTGTGCCACCCTTCTGAAGTGGTGCTCCTCAGAGATTGTGTCTTTGAGCCCCACAAATGGCAGGGAAAGGGAGTTATGCCACCACTACCACCATGAAGAAATGGCACTGCCTCCCACGCAAACTCCCAGCCCTTGACAGGTCCCTGTGTCCCCTTGAGCCTGTACTCACATGCCACAGTTTGAACTCACGCATGGTCCACTCCTCAGAGCTGCTCTGTGTCAGCAAATGGACCCGCACCTGCCCATAGGAGACTGGGGCAGATTCCGATGGCCAGTAATGATCACAGAGGACCTAGACCACAGGCAGGACAGGGTCCCAGTGAGGCAAATGGGGTCCCAGATAATGTTCTGACTCCCTGGAAGCATCTGGAGAGCAGCAGCTGTGCAAGGAGCCAGGACAGGTCTTGGGGTGCTTCCCTTTCCCACTGGGAGCTTTGCACAGCTCTCCCCCACCACCCCTTCTTTTGGATCTCAGCCTCCTCTACAGAAAAGGACCTGTACAGGTCTCATCATCCATGGAGACTAGAGGAACAGTCCATATGAAGTTGCTCATCCAGAGGATGTGGCAATTTCAGATTCTGCAGAAAGATCTGAGAGTGATGGGCATGGTCCTAGCTAAGCTCCACTTCTGGCCCTGCCTGCCCAAAGCTAAGGCTGAGCTGCACAGATGTTCCCTTAAACTGCCTTTTAGGGAAGCTGTGTGGTCCATGCTCACCTTGGAGCCACATTGGAACAGGGGTTTTGTGAAGGGCATGAGCCCAGCTCTGAGCTCAGCTCACACCACCACGTCTGGGCTGGACTGAGGCTGGCACCGACCTACCCGCCCGTTCTCCATGCACACTGTTAGCATGATGATGTTGTAGACATTTTGCTCCCACACCAGCCTCCAGAAGTCCTCTATGGTTTTCTTCAGGGGCCCCTGGGTGGCAATGAACTCCTGCTGGGATGTGTAGCCCTGAGCAAGAGGCAGAGAAGAGTAAGAGAAGTTGGCAGGTTGCCGAGGCAGATGAATCCATTCAGTGCCTGGTCTGCTTTTTTGGTGGATGGAGAAATTGCCATTGCCCTTAGTCCACACAGGCACAGTTCCCAGGCAGCTGATCTCAGAAGCAGCTAATTTCGCAGGAAGGATGTGCTGCCCAGTACATGCTCTCTACACATTTGGGATAAAGAAGTGACCCACACCACTTCCCTCCAAGCAGTTCCTCATTTGGCCTAACCAGGGAAAGACAGATCTGATTCTTCCCTCTGTTTCCCACTCACTGCTGAAGGTAGGGTGAGCAATGCAAGGTCTCAGGGTGTTTCTCTGCCCTTGGACACACACGTCCCATGTATTCACAGACTGGCACATACATGCTGTGTGCCCTGCCTGTTACCTGGGAACACCTCCCAGATGGGAGATGAGGGCACAGCTCCGGGGTTGTTCAAAAGCAGCTGCACAGACGAGAAGGAGAAAGAGCAGGTAGACAGAGAGGGCAGTAAGCTGGGAGGTGAGAGAAGACAGGCAGTCCACAAGAAGAAAGCAGAGAGCCTTGTGAGTCTCTCCATACTCGCACCCCTGCATCACAGCATTTGTCATCTGACAGGCTCCATCAAATCCGTCTAAAGGACAACTACACATCTCTACCTGACCCCCAGCTTCTTGATTGTCAGTGTCAGGTGAGTCTTTTGCAGCAGCTCATGCCCACCAGCCCTCACAGAGGAGAGCACTCTGCCTCAACCCACTCAGAGGTTCTGTGACAGTGCCTTGTGGTAACGTCTCTGTGGGGAAGGTGACTGGGCACTCACAGGCAAGAAGTTGGCATTGATGTAGTCTGAGTGTGGATCCTCCTCTAGTTGGCTCAGCTTGACCCGAGAGTGATCGTCTGAAAGAGACCACACACAGGTGAGCCCCCATGGCAGCAATTCACCAGGATATGGCCACCTGGGCAACACAATGGGACAAATCTCAGCAGCTCTAGCAGGAAGGCTCTGTGTTCAACTAGGCACCTTCTCCCTGGAGAGGTGAGCATTGCCTGTGAGCTGGGCTACCAGGGGATCAGAATGCAGAGTCATGGGGCTCATCAGAGAAACAGTATAACATTCATGGACCCCCTTTGGTCTCTGTCTGGGACACATCCTGAGCTGGGCTCACCCAGCAGCCTGCTAGAGGAGCTGGGGAGGAGGGTGTCTCAGTCCTTGTTCAACCATTAAGCCTTGAGTCTCCAGAAGGAAAACGGAAACTGAGGCCCATTTCAACAGTTCTGCTCCCAGGAACTGAACCCTGCAGCAATTCAAGGTGAGCCTGTCAAGTGCACTGCCCTGCACTGTGAGCTCCCACCTGGATGCTGGGGGAGGAGGGAGGAGATAGCACTTACAGGGCAGCACATGGGGATATCTGTTCTTGGAGACATTTGCTGGTAGCTCAGCCTCCACTTTTGACTGCTCCTTCCCAACTTCCTTCAGCTCCTACAGGACAGGGGAAAAGATAAGCTCGAATGGTCCTCTGGACAGCTCCTGGTCAGCTCATCTCCCTGCTCGTGGCCAGCATCTCTGCCTGAAGGGTAAAAAGGATTAGCCATGCACAGGGAAATGCTCCACTCCTCCCTCAATATGGCCTCTGCACTCTGAGCCATGGTGGCTTTTACAATTGTCTTTTTCAATGGCACTACTTGTATTTAAAAGAAAAGCCTAAGAACAAGTACTGAGGGAAAAACCTCTCAGAAAATCTATCAGGAAGTTCAAAGGATTTTCTGACGAGCAAACAGAAATATCTTCTGCAGCATCTGCTTCTGCCCTGTCCTCACTCAGGAGGCCAGAGAAGGGTGATAGAAGGAGGGTTTGAAACTGCTGATAGAAATTTGAAAGGAGCTGCAAGAGAAGAGTCCAGAGCCTGCAGATGTTGGCACTGGGAGCCAGGGAAGGCAGCCTGACGTGACACTCGCAGCCCGGCCATGGAGGTCTGAGAGTGAGATTCGACCTTCCCTTTGGCTCCAGGCTCTTTGCTAACACTATCAGGGTGGATCTCATTGCCATCACTCTCATCTTCACCTCCAGTCAGGGCTTTTCTTTGTCATAGTTCACTTCATGCCACAGACAACACATTTCGACCAGAACTTGAACAAAACAGGTTTTGAGCAAAGGAACCACCTGATACCTTGGTCCATCCAATCTCTGGCCTCCAAGACGGCCTCATAGCGTGGCTGGATTGATAGAGATGGGTGACTGTCACTGGGGAGGAGAGCACTCCATACTGGACACCCAACAGCACAAACTACCAAGTGGGAAAATCAACTGTCATCTCGAGAAGGAGTCTTATCTCACCTCAAACTCCTGGAAAAAAGCATGGTTAGCACTTGCTGTCTTCATCTCATAGTACTGCTTGAAGGTCTGTAGTGGAACTGGACGATGGACATTTCTGTAGGAAATGAAGTCCAGAGAAAGCAGGCCTTAGCTACTGGGAAGCCTGGCTGGCTAGTCAGTTGCCACTGAGGCAGCCCAGCCTTGAGACCTGTGGTATCTGGATGCACACAAACAGGGATGATTTATAGCCCATGTCATTGCTCAGGGAAGTGGGTCCAACAGTTTAAATATTGGGAAGAATTCCAGGCTGATGAGCATATTCTTCTGCTGCAGAAGACTTACAGAGAGGGTGTGTACAAGATATTGACTTGGAATGGAGCTGGGCAATAAATACATTTGGGAAAGACTGGTTTATAAAACAACTGAAGGAGAGGAAATAGTTGGACTTTTCCTGAGTCAAAGCATGAAAAACAAAGCAGGTGAGAGACTGTGGAAGCTGCAGTGAGGGCACACAGAGGGCAGACTACAGCACTCACCTCAAGCTGTAGGTTACCATTTCCTGGGGCAGGCTGCTCTTCTTGCTTCTAGAATCAAATCATAGGAGCTGTTACTTTTCCCTGCAGCACAGAGACCGATGCCACGAGGTGTTGTGTGCTGCTGGCTCATGGAGCTCATGGCAGGCATGCCATGCACACAGGCAGCTCCCCTTTCCTCTCTGCCTTTGGCTTCTGAGCTTGCCAGGCACAAGTTCACTAGCCCACATCCTAGTTTGTCTAAATCTCTTTTTACACCCTCTCCCTGCTCTCCTCCTGGGTTGGCACTGAAGGTTGGATACCTCAGCCTGCATTCAGCAGGTAAGATATGGCTCATGCTCACCTTTTTGCTCTGAGCTGTTTCCAGTAAACCAAAGCAAAAAGAGCAGCTAGTGTCAGGATAAATCCCACAATGATTCCAGCAATTATTGGCATTGAGAGTGGAGTTGTAACTGCACCAGATCCAGCAGCTGGAATTAGAAAGAGTATAGACAGAAGTAAGAGTCAGTAAAGAAGTTTTTTACAATGAGGGTGGGGAGGCCCTGGTACAGGCTGCCCAGAGAAGTTCTGGCTGCCCCATCCCTGGAAGTGTCCAAGGCCAGGTTGGAGCAACCTGGGGTAGTGGGAGGTGTCCCTCTCCATGGCAGTGGGTGAACAAGATGAAATTTATGGTCCCTTACAACCCAAACTCTTATCCAATTCTATGATATATGGCTGCATTTATTCTATTTATTATATTTGCTACAGCCTCTGAGCTCCCTGTCTGGCCACTGTCAGGGATGAACACACAGCCAAGTAAGGAAGATGCCATTCTCCATCTTACCTGAAAACATGGTGAATGTCACTGCAGGGGCTACTGGGTCGTATTTGGTGAAGGCAGCAATGCTGAACCTAGGGCAAAGCAGAGTCCTGTATCAGGGGCAGCCTGAGCTGAGCACAGCACCCAGCATGGAGGGCCTGGGGGGATGGGACCACTGCCTCTGTTCTGAAATGCTGAATTGGAAGAAGCTAGTTTTCTGTTAGGGATTTAGGGGATGTGTGGACATGGTCTTTCTCCCCTCTTCTGTCATCTGATTAACTGAGTTGACTGGAGAAAGCTGAGCTCTGTTTTAAACAGGGGCACTCCAGTTGGTAGGGCTGAGCCCTGATCCAGATGCTTCCTTACAGATGCAGAAGTGGCTGGTGTGTCCTTTTCCCTGTGGAGATCTGCCCCTCATCCTGCTTCATGGAAGCAGGCACACCAATCTCCACAGCTCTGTAGAGCTGACTTCACTCTGAGCAGGTGACTTGGAAGGGCAGGTTTTCTTGTGCCCTAAACACAAGCCAAGGCTTTCAAAGGTAGCATTGGCTGTCTGTGGGTCCCCTCCGGCAGCACCACCAGCTGCTAGGGCACAGATCTCCTTGGAGAGTGAGCCTGCAGGTGCCTTGACAGGAAAGAGGAGGGCTCGTGGTTACATAACTCACTGAAAGACAGCAAACAAGGGTGAAATTTCTAAGTGAAGATGGGCTATCAGCTTTTCACCATCCTACAAATCATTAACTAGGAGAGCAGCCCAGTCTACTGAGGATATTTACATGGGAGGAATGGAGTGAGTGAGGGAGGGAGGGAGGGAGGGAGGGGGGGAGGAAGGAAGGGAGGAACTATTGGGATCAATGTCTGTGTCTCATGGGGAACTTGGACCTGTTTAGTCTGTTTGCTATCCTCAGCTTCTGAGCCTCCCACTGAGTAGGCACCACTCTTAAGTAATGTTTCCAAATTGATTTTAATTTTACACCATCTGCACATGGCTCTGAGTCACATACAGAAATCCTACAAAGAACAACAGCCGTTTTAGTTCCTACCCTGGAGGTGGATATCTGACCAGCTCCCGAAGCAACATACACAGCCCTTGGCAGCTTCACCTCTCCCTCTCTTGCCCACTACACTGCCTAATATTCCCTGTCTGCCAGCCCCTGCCTCCCTCAAATGCTGCTTGGTGGAACAACCCCTGGGGTGCACTGCTGGGGATCTGGTAGGTACAAGGGTGAGATGACATCCAGGTTGCTGGTGGCACCTTGCAGGGACATGTGCAGTCCCTTTTCTCCTCCAGCCCCTTCTCCTCAGGAGGGATGCCAACACCTCTCACCTGTACTGTTGGTTGGCTTTCAGCTTCCCATTGCATGTTGCCTTGGACTGGCCACACTCCTCCGTTCCTACTGGCACTCTCCAGGTTTCGGGGGAGCTTCTCTGGTGGAAGGGATTGGGTATAAGCACTGCCAGGTAGGAGTCCTCTGTTCCATAATAGTGGTCATACCATGTGCTGGACATGATCTCCTGGGTGGGCCTCAGCACTGGAGGGGAACATAACAGGTGACAGTGGTAGTCCCAAAGTGACATCCAGGGGACCTGCTGCCCTCTAGAGAGCCACCGCAGACTGGGACACTTACAGGAATCATTAGTGGTAGCAATGACACCGTAATACTCGATCTGGCCATTCTCCTCACTGAACAGGTCGGATGAAATGATAACTGTGGAGCTGGCCTCCACCTGGAAGATGTCTGCACGCAGGGCTGGGGGCAGGACTGAAGAGGAACCAGCAAGCACAGCCTGTTAGTGTGTCCCTGCTCTACATTCCCACCATATACTGCTGAGCCTGTGACTGGCCCCAGCAGCACTGCCAGAACCCTGACCCACTGCAAGTCAGTACAGGACAACATGGGACTCACAGGTACCTGAAAGAGTCCCCAGGTCTAATTAGCAACACTAGGTTTCTTCTCCTGAGGTCTGTAGCAAGGTTGTGGGAAAGAAGTAGACTCACCCTCCACTGCTGTACTGCAGAGCAAAGTGACAGCCTGGCTCCTCAGTGTGTTCATGCCCAGAGTGCTCACAACTACTTGATAGGATGAGTTTGGCTCCAGTCCCTCCAGACTGGCCTCACTCACAGGGATGCTTATGACATACTTGGAGGTTGGAAGTCCATCAGGAAATCTCTCTGTTATCACCTCATAAGCCTCCACATCTCCAGGAGAGCTTGTCCAGTTCAAGTAAAGGCTCCTTGCCTGCGGTAGGCACTGCACATCCTCCACTGGGTTTGGCTCTGAAAAGGAGATAGGGCAGGCTCTGGACTCACTGAATCAGAGAAATCCCAACTTCTGCCCCTGGCTCAGCCTGGACCCATACTAGTATCTTCTCCTGAGGTCAGTGAGAGCAGTAGAGCTGGACACCTGTGACCTGGGAGCCTGCTGTACTGTGGGACACAGGACAATGCCAATGGGTCAAGGCCTGAGCTGATGTCTTAAACATCAGTGGAAATCTCTGCAGAGTCTGCTTTGCTTCACGGGTAGCCAGGAGGTGGGAGATGTCTGTGATGGGGCTAGCTCAGGGAACTGATGGCTACCAGAGGGTCACCTTGCTGACTTTCCTTATCTCCCACCAAAAGACTTTCCATGTCTCTGTTGACACCTAAGGGCTGATCCAGTCCTGGGCCACTCAGGAGTTCCTCCCACTTTCAGCCTGCCCTGCTCCCTCCCCATGGCAGTGCATACCCACCCATTGGCACTGTTAAGGGCCTAGTGCTGCTCCAGTATGGCCCAGCCACACAGCTCAAGGACACAGAGTAGTTCCTGCCCGGGGTTAGCCCCTGCAGGAGGTACTGGACTTGTCCTCTGCTCAGGGAATGCCGCCAGGGCAACGAGTTGTTCCGGAGGTCTCGCAGCCACAGCTGGCAGTCGTCCTGCTGTCCAGAGACACTGACCCAGGAGATCAGCATTGTGTTGTTCCCTTCAGCCACCACTGAGAGATTTTGGGGAACTGAGGGGGCTACAAGGAAAACCACACCAAGGAGAGTTACTGACATGCATGTGCTCTCTTCCATCCTACAGAGACACAAACAGGAGATTGGTGACACACAAGGAGACTCCGTATGTTCAGCTGATAACATTCCTGCAGCTGCTGGTTGCCAGAAATGACCTTTAAATGGCAACTGGAGGACATGCAAAGTGAGGAGTATTTGCTAAATAGCAAATTTCATTAGAGAACTGCTTGAAGGGCTCTCACATGACACCCAGCACCCTGCCAGGGGATAGCTGAACATGGAAGCAGGCACCACTGGATTCCCCCAGCAAAATACAGGCAGTGTGAGGACAAGCACATGAAAAGGCTTATTGTGCTTATTTGAAATGTCCACATTCCTTAAAAATGAAAAAAAGCACATGCTCCCCCTTATTCCCCATGCCAGGAATTTTCTGAGTGCCTGGGAGCAAGGCAATGGGGATGGTGGGGTGTCACCACCCCCAGCTGTGAGGCCTTGTGGTCTCCCAGGCTGTGGATGTCATCTACTAGACGTGCCCTATTGCAGTGGGATCCTGCACTCTTGTGCAGTCACCTGTGCCCAGAGGAGCCAGTGGGGCTACAGGTCAGAGTCTGCCTCCTGAAACAGCAATTGTGGCTGCCAGGCTCTCTTACAGTACTGCCCAGCTCTCCCCTGCACTGGGGGCTTGCCCAGCCCATGATCTAGCCCATTGCTACAGTGGGACATCCCATCCCATCCCATCCTTGGAAATATTCAAGGTCAGATCAGACAGAGCTCTGAGCAGTCTGATCTAGTTGAAGATGTACCTGCCAGGGGCAGGGGGATTGGACTAAATGGACTTACTCAAACCATTCTCTGATCCTACCCTACAGCTCCCAGGCTGCAGTCCTGGCCATGTCCCTGTCCCTTCCCACTCTAGGTGCTGAGCCCACCCAGCTGGGAAGGCTGAACCTCGTGCATGGCGCAGGACTCCAGCTTTGACACTTACTTGTCCAGTCACTGATGTTCCCTGCAGGGGCTGTGTAGGGCCCTGCCACAGACGCCACTTCCAGCAGGTATTTGTGTCCTGGAGCCAGACCAGAAAAGGTGAATTTACTGGTGCTTTTCCCAACAGAGACATTGGCTGCCAAGACACCTGATCCCAAATGATACAGGAGGAGCCTGTAACTGTCTTGTCCTTGGGATTCGGCTCGCCAGGATGCGCTCAGCCTGTTTGGATACCCCTGGTTCGTCATGTACACATTACGGGGTGCCAAGGGGTCTGAAGAGACAGGACAGAAGACACATCAGCAAATGGCCTGAGAGCATTGCCTGGGTTTTTTGGCAGTGCTACCAGAAGGGATGCACCATACTGGACAGGGCACTTAGCCTCGGCCATGTGGCGGCACCCACCAGCCTGGAGACACCTCAAAGCTTTTGCAAGCTTTTCTGTGCCTGTCTGAGCAGGGACAGCCCTGTCCCAGCTGGAGTGACACAGCTGGGGAGGGGGTGAGGAGGGAACAGACAGCCAAACCCTCCCAAACAGGAGAGGGGAAGGTGAATGCCCCATCTGCTGCTCCCTCCTCTGTGGTTCTGCCCTGAAGCATGGCTCTGTATCTCGAGCTGCCCTCACCCAGACTGGTGGAGCTGATAATGAGAGTGAGCAGAGCCCTGCAATGTGCCGAGGCACTGACACATCCCAAGCAGGGCTTGAGGTCTGCCATGAGTTTTCGTGACTGACCAGAAAGGCACACATCCCCTCAAAAGGGGTACTCACGTGTCCAGTTGCTGACATTCTGTGCAGGTGTTCTGAAGGACCCAGCCACAGATGCCACCTCCAGCACGTATTTGCTTCCTGGGTCCAGTCCCCTGAAGGTGAAGTTGTGGGTGTCTCTCCCAAGTGAGGTTGTTGCTGCCACAGTGCCCAGCTGTGTGTGGTACAGGGTCAGTGTGTAGCTGTCCCGGTCCCCAGCCGTGGCCTCCCAGGCCGCGCTCAGCCTGTCGGGGTGCCCTGTGCTCAGCAAGTGCACAGCAGCTGGTGGCAGTGGACCTGGGGAACCACCAGACACAACGTTACAGACTAGTCACCATGCAGGAGAAAACAGACACTTGATGGGATAGTGTGAAGTAAGACAAATGCTCTCTGAGGGCAGGGACTCATAGATCCCCTCTGGATCGTGCCTCCTCATCTCCATTTTTTTCTGTCTCCATCATACCCTACCTTTAATGATGCTCACTCTTACTGATCCCTCACATGCCACCCCTTCCTTGTCCAGGTCACCCTCATCCCCACAGCCTAGTGGGAATGCCCTTGCCCCTGCTGTGTGCACGTGTGCTTCCATACCCAGCTGGAGTGAAGGACCCAGGCAGTTCGTGTACAGACTCTGTGCTCTGTGTAACCCTAAAGTCTTTCTGGGTGGGGAGAAGTGATGTATTGCCACATCTCTGGAGCAAAGATCTGTTCTCCCGGGAGGATGGCAGAGTAGTGTCTTGTACTGCACTGATTTATTTCGTGAACCTTTGTGGTAACATAGTTTCTACCTGCTGGAGGAGACTCAGCAAGTCTCTTGTACACAGGTAGAGTACAGGACACCCGTACACTCCAGTGCTCCTGTACCCAGGGAGATGGGTCAGCATGGGCAGGGGATGTCCCTGCATGGGCACAGCTGGGCAACCCTGTGTGTTGTCAGCATGTCAAGCCTACATCATCAGCTTGTGCAAGCCCACAGCTGAACATCCACATGCCATGAGGGTAACAGTGAGTGTGCCTCTGCACTAACTTGCTGTGTGTCACATCTGTGCATATGTGTATGCACATTTTCAAATGCATCACGTCCCCATTGAACCTCTCAGCTCTCCTCAGGACTGCAAAATGGTGTGACATCTCCCACTCCTCTGCACAGAACACAGCTGTGGTCACTCACGTGTCCAGCCACTGATTTTGGGTGCTGCTGCCTGGTATGGTCCAGCTGTGGCACTGGCTTCCAGGGAGTATTGGTGTCCTGGGGCCAATCCCATGAAGGTGAAGTTGTGGGTGTCTCTCCTGAGCGAGGCTGTAGCTGTCACGGTCCCCAGCCGTGTGTGGTACAGGGTCAGTGAGTATCCATCTCTCCCCCCTGCTGCAGCCCCCCAGGCTGCACTCAGCCTGTCAGAGTGTCCCGTGCTCAACCAGTGAACAGCAGCCGGAGGCATCGGACCTGGGGAGGAAACACAAGTCACCACCAAGAGCCACATCTGGGCTGACAGAAAGGACATGCTCCAAGTGTGTGCCAAGCCTGTGCTGCAGGAGCTGGGTTACACACACAGAATTACACACACAGAATTAACAAGGTTGGAAAGGACTGCAGAGATCATCAAGTCCAACCTTTACCTAGCTTAACAACCTATCCAACACCAGTCTAATGTCTAAACAATCTAACCCATCTAAGCAATCTAAACCATCTAAACCATGCCACTAAGTTCATCATCCAACCTATCCTTAAACACATTCAGAGACGGTGACTCCACCACCTCCCTCCAAAGCCCATTCCAATGGGAAATCACTCTCTCTGTGAAAAAGTTTCTCCTGATATCCAACCTAAACCTTTCCTAATGAATTAAGGAGAAAGGGTTAGCTCTGTGAGGTCCCATGGGCTGGCTGTGCCCTTGAGTCTGTGGCAGCTGCCTCTTCCCTGGCTGCTGTCTGAGACTGTGGATTACTGTGGGTGGCTACCAGGGATGGAGGTGGCACAGGATAATGTACAGGCTCTTTATGCTGAATCTAGGAGGGAATAAGCACTGGCACTTTGGCATTTGCATGGCTGTGAGAGGAAGGAAGGAGGGCAGCCGTTACAGGCTCTGACTGAACTGGAAAGAGGAGGTCTGGTGAAAGGACATCTGGCTGCATGGCTGCAAGTAGAGCATCAAACTCACGTGTGCAGTGGGTGAGGTTGGGAGTGCTGGTGTGGAAGGGCCCAGCTGTAGCCCTCACAGCCACGCTGTAGAGGGTGCCAGGGCTCAGGCTTCTGAAGATGTGACTCCTGGCATCACTGCCCAGCACTGTGTGTCCGATGTGACTGCTGGAGGCTGAGTCATAGAC
Source organism: Serilophus lunatus (assembly GCA_013399895.1). Taxonomy (NCBI): domain Eukaryota; kingdom Metazoa; phylum Chordata; class Aves; order Passeriformes; family Eurylaimidae; genus Serilophus; species Serilophus lunatus. The sequence goes on along the minus strand of VXBA01004390.1, from coordinate 238,470 downwards.
ATCCACCATGAAACCTTCTGCCCCTTGCCCTGCTGCTGCCCAGGAGACTTGCAGGGTTGAGGCTGAGGGGCTGCCCAGGGTGAGGTTGGCAGGTGCCAAGGGATCTGTAAAGCAACAGGGAGACAGTCAGCCCTTGTGTGCCACCACTTCTGCTCAGTGCTGAGAACTGACTGTTCTGGTTGGGATACCCCCTGCTCCAGCACTGCTGGGCTCTAGCCCCTGGCTCCCACCAGATGGTGGGCAGAGATCCTCTGGAGAGAAGCCTGGGCACGAATGGCCAGGGAGAGCACATGGCTCTGAGCATAGCATCCCCAGGGTCTGCAGCTGGGTGTGGCAAAGGAAACACCCTGAGCCTCTGAGGAAGGTGGGGGGATTGGCTCTGTGTTAGGGATGGTGTTAGGACAGCGAGCAGAAAGGTGGGACCATTGCATAGAAGCTGTGTTGGAGGCAGAATGTGGATGGCTTGTGATGGGGAAGGTGGCATTGGGTGCTCTGCAAGGCTCAGGTGGGCAAAGGCTCTGGGGTACAGTGCAGCACTATGCCCAACCCAACCATTCAGACTTACATGTCCACTGGGTGACGTTGATGGAAGAGGCTTCTAACGAGCCTTTCACAGCAGTGACCTGCACAGCAAACCTACTGCCTGCCTCCAGATGAGTCCAGGTGATGTTCTGGGCATTCGGACTCAAGGTCTGGATGTGAACCCTACTCTGGGTGCTGAGGCTATACAGAGTAATGCGGTAGTGGTCCCTCTTGCCCGGGGGCTTGCTCCAAGATGTGTAAAGCTCTGAGGAGCTGCCTGGGTTTGTAAGGCTCAGGTTTGTCGGTGCAGCAGGAACTGTGAGGAAAACTAGGCATGAGTCAGAGAGAAAAAGATCCAATTCTGAAGAGGCAGCCATCTTGGTACAAGGAGGCTGTGAGACACAAGACATGACTACAGGCCACCTTCACCAGGAACCAGTCCAAGGTCCTGTCCTGTCCTGTCCCAGGGTGCCAACATTAATCCTATCCCATTCCAGAGCTCCTCACAGTGCTCCCACCCACATCAACCGTGGGTGTCACAGATGCTGACCTGTGCAGCTGGTGATGTTCTTGGGGAGCGAGCGATAGGGTCCAGCCACTGCCCAGATCCCAACAAGGTAGCATATTCCTGGTTCCAGCTGTGGCACGGTGATATTGGTGCTGTCCTTCCCAGCTTCCAGATTCCTTGATGGTGCAGAAGAGCCCTCCTCAAGAACGCTGAGCACGTATCCATCCCTCTGCCCAGGAGCTGTTTCCCAGTGCACAGTCAGAGCCCAGGCACTGCTGACAGGGCTGGCAGACAGGGAACGAGGAGGCAGTGGGACTGCAGGAGAGAAATAGGGTCACTGAGGACCTGGGGCCCCTGGGGTGCTCAGGACTGATGCTAGTTTGGGAATGAAGTTGGGAGCTGAAGGACTGTGGGCATCCAGGGTACTGTATAAAGGCTGCTGGGAATAGCAGCTCCTGAATCAAAGCTGCTCCCTGTGTCCCAGGTGACACAGTGACAACGGTGCATCAGCACCACAGTCCCCCTTGTCCCACAGCATGACACACAGAGCTGCTGGGCTCAGGAGAGTCCCACAAATGAGCCAGCACCTTGACTAGGAGACAGGTACCAGTGGGGTTGCAGGGACACTCTCAGAGTCTCCTGCAGAACAGCTCTGGGACTCTCCTTAAGGTCTCAAGTCTCTTGCCTGGTCAGAGTCAGGCTGGGTGCCAGAGGTGGAGAGGGGGTAGGAAGAGGGGAACTGTATTTCTACCAGTATAGCCCATGGCAGTCTGAGAGGAGATGCGATGAGGTCCAGCCTGAGAAATTATCTCCACGCGATACCGGGACCCCGGTACCAGCCCCTCCAGGTCAAGCTGGGTGACTCCACGAGGGACAGACACATTCCTGATGATGGAAAGGGACTCAGCCACCGAGAGCTGGACCAAGTGGTCTCTGCCACCGCCGGACTCCACCCAGCTCACATGCAGCTCCTGGGGTCTCTGGCCAGGCTGTACACTCACATTAGCCAGAGACAGTGGATCTGGAGGAAAGCACAGCATGAGATTCATGAGGTGGTGGAGAAGCCTGCATAGCTTGCATCTTTGCACAGGGCTAAAGGAGAAGTACTGGCAGCTGACTGCCAGTTCTCCTGTTCTTCTGAGGGACATGCAATCTGCCTGTGCATGTCACCTAGCAGGTAGGTGCTGAGAGCACTTGGCTCCCAGTGGGCTGCTCTGCTTCATGGACAGGGAGCAGCAAGCCCATATGGGTCTCTGTCTCTCCTCTCTCATATCCCTCTCCCACCAGACACTGGCTGGCCTTGATATCACCAGTAGTCTAGGCAGAAGGTTCAACTTCACTGGGAAAAACCTAAGCTGGCGAAAAGGATCTTTTGGGGCCCAGAAGCCACTGCACAGCACCTAGCCTACAACACTTGCTCTAATTCCCAGGACAGGGAGCACACAGGTCTTACTGGAGCCCTCCCTCCACCCAGACAACTTCCCATCACTGTTAAGTCTTGCAGGCAGTGCCAGGATGTTCCATTCCTGCATGAGACTGGGGATAATTCCCACTCACATGTCCACTCAGTGGCAAAGTGTGACGAGGATCTGTATGGGCCACTGAGGACGGTCACCTTCAGGAAGTACTGAGTGCCAGGGGACAGCCCCAGGAACGTGAAGTTGTGGGTGTTTGGCCCCACCGAGATGTTCCTCTGTGCTGCATGGCTCTTGCTGTAGAGCTGGAGGTGGAACTGGTCCACATCACCAGCAGCCTTTTCCCAGAAGGCTGAGAGCCCCAATGGACGCCGAGTGTTGGTCAGGGTCACATCGACTGGAGCCAGAGGATCTGAGAGAGAAGAGACACCCAGGCAGTGAGAAGCAGTTGTGGTGTGGAATGGAGGGTTCACACACTTGTCTGGGACATCCTCCACTGCCTGCACATGGTAGGGTTAGGTCAGGAATCAGCCCTAGCATATCAACCCCCAGAGCATCCAAAGCTCCTGCTTTGCAGCAAACATGGAAGCGAGTCCCTACCTTCCCCCTGGGTGACATTTGGAAATGTTTTCTGTTCAGTGATAGGTTCCTCCTGTACTGCACACCCTTTTATGGCCAATGTGGTAGAATGTGGCTCCAGCTGTCCTCCCATTCTGTCTGGCTACTCACCCCTGTCCCTGGTTTCTTCCCACCTCCCGACACATGAGCAGTTCTACTTTCCCGAACAGGCCATGGAAGCAACTTGCACTAGGGTGAGGCAGGACTGTCACACTCACATGTCCAGTCTGTGGCTGATTGCACTGGTGATCTGTAAGGTCCAGCCATAGCAGCCATCTCTAATGTGTACTGTCGCCCAGGGACCAGGTCCTCCAAGGTAACATTCGTCCAGTCATTCCCCACAGTCACATTCCTGACCCACTTCTGGGACTTGGTTTCCCAGAGGGTCCCTACGTAGCCGGTGCTGCCAGAGGAAGCTGCTCTCCATGCGGCTTGCAGAGAGGTGCTGTGGCCCCTACTGCTGAGGGTCAACTGCACTGGGGGCAAAGGGTCTAGAAAATCAAAGGTCTAGAGTCACTCGGGAGAAGTTCAACCCCCAATGTGCTGGGGCAGGAGTGCCTTCCCTAGGAAAACCCACAACCAGATGCTTTGACCACCATCACCCTTGCTGACACCCACGCATCAGTTTGGCAGGGACTGGGTCAGCACACAGTTCAAACTGACACAGCACAGAGTTAACTGCTCTGGTGCTGGAGGAGGTGGTGGTTGGTGCAGAGGTGGCTCAAGGCAAAGGCAGCCTAAGAAGTGCCACAGGAAGGGGGCAAGGAAAAGGAGAAGGGCACTGGGCTCTGCTGACCTGGCGATTGGGAACAGAGAAGGGTCAGACACATCCAGCAGCACCTCTGCCTCCTCCTGGGCCTTTTGCCCAGCTATTGGATGAAGCTGCAGAAGACACATGCTGAGGCACAACATCATGGGGAAGGGCAAGATCCAGTGGCACTTACATGTCCAGTTGGAGATGCACTGGGATGAGGATGTGTAGGGGCCAGCCACGGTGCTGACCTCAAAGCTGTAGAGGGTTCCAGGGTGGAGGCCCTGGTAGGTGAAGCTCGTGACACCCCTGGGCAATGAGCTGTTCTTCACGGAGTGCTCAGCGAGGCTGAGGGCCAGCAGATAGCCCTCCCCCATGGCCTCCTCCCAGCTCGCCAGCAGGCTGTAGGGGTTGCCCTGGCTGGACAGGCTTACGCCAGATGGTGCTAGTGGCTCTGTAAGGGACAAGGACGTTATGGCACAGAGAAGTGCATCGGGCAGGCTGATTGCCTTTCTTTCGCTTTTCAGATTGCTTTAGGTGACCCTGCCTTGGCCGGCGGATTGATCTGGATGATCTCCAGAGATCCCTTCCAACCCTAAGAATTCTGTGATTCTGTGACGCTGGAGCTGTCTCCATCTCATATAAGGGCAGCTGGGGCTGCAGGAAGAGCTCTTAGTGGCCCCAGCACCATGGGCTGGCTGGGTGCCTCGCCACACCGTGCACAGCCCCAGGCATCCCTTCCCAGGGTGACGTCTCTGGGACAGCACCAACTGTGGCTCCACAAGTCACCCAGAAGGAACTGGGCACAGGCTGACGCTGATCTGGGGAGGAGGGAGGTGCTTCCCTTTCCTTCCCACCCACCAAACTGCAATGAGGGGAAAGGTGGAAGCTGCCTGGAACCTGCTCAACACTGAGTCTAGAGCAGGGGTCCTCAAACTACGGCCCCCCATGGTCCTCAGTGCGGCCCGCTGGTATTTACAGAACCCCCCCTGTGTCCTCTCTGCCGTCTCGTCCCCACGTCCCCCCGCAGTCCCACGGGCGGCTCTCTGCGGGGCCGGGCAGGTGGGGTGCCAGCCTGGCCCCCGGGGCTGCCCCGCGCTAAGACTGGCAGTGAGAACTATGGAACCTGACACTGACCATCTCATTAGCCACAAGCAGGCCCATAGTTCACACTGAAATGTTACTTGGTTTTGTTGATTACAATTGTTCTTCATTTTAAATACTGCATTCTTTTTCCTGTTTTTTGTGTACTGCTTCAAATAAAATACGTGCAGTGTGCATAGGAATTTGTTCATTTTTTTCCAAACTATAGTCCGGCCCCTGACAGTGTCTGAGAGACAGTGAACCGGCCCCCTGTTTAAAAAGTTTGAGGACCCCTGGTCTAGCGGCTACTGGTCTTGATCTGATTTGTGCCTGACACTTACTAGCACAAGCCTGCTCAGGACTTCTGAATCTACCCTCACCAGGAACTGTGGGGACACAGATTTGGCTGCTTTGACCCAAAACCTACTTGAGACCAGATGCCACAGGTGTACAACCCTGTTCCTGCCCCTGCTGGAATCTCCCTTGTCATGCACAGCCCCACTCCAGGCACCAGCCCCTCCATCAAGCATCAGGAATGGCCTCAAGGGACACGCACGGGTTTTCTGCTCACCTGTCCAGGCTGCTGTGCTGTGGGCTGATGCCCGGTATGGCCCTGCCACCATCATCACCTGGACAGAGTACTGCTTCCCAGAGCTCAGCCCATGGAAGGTGACATGACCATTGTCCCCACTGACGGAGATGTTCCTTATTGGAACACTGTCCTCTCCTTCTCGCAGTGTCACCAGGCAGAAGTCCCTGTGTCCCACTGGGATGCTCCAGCGAGCCTGCAAGGAGTTCTGCTCCTCTGCACTGCTCAGGGTGACATTGCCAGGGCTCAGGGGGTCTAGAAGGGAATGGGATTGTGTGTGTCAGGACTATGGAGTGCTCTGTACCCCATACACCCCTGAGCCTCATTCCTTGCAAAATTATGTCCAGCCTTAGACATCCTTTTGGAGCATGCCATCTCCACTCCCCAGTATGAGCATTCCTGGACTAACAGAGTCCAGACAAAGTTGACAAATCTGCTGGGAAATTCCCTCCACTCACATCCTGCCACGAGTTTTATGATATTCCCAGGAACTGGTCTGGACTGAACTCCTGGCCAGATGCCCCTGGCTCATGCATCTGGCACGGGGGAATTTTGTTCAGTGGAGCAGGTCAGAGCTGCAGACAGCAACAGCAGGGACCAGCTTCACTTCAAAGCAGAACCAAACCAGCTGTGGAGGCTTTCTAAAATCCCATCTACAGAGTCAGCAGGGAGCAGGCTCACTCCAACTTCCCAGACTACCAGCTGAAGAAGGAAGAAGCTGCAGATTTGACACCTGGTGGCACCCAGGTTCTCCCAGCATACACCTGATCACTGTCTCATCAGGGCTGGGACGAGTCACTGGCCACAATAGCTCTGAGTCTGCAGCTTGGCACCTCCATCATTTGCAGATCAACGCTTCCTTGGCATTTGGCATGAATCTGCTCTGCTCAAGAGGCTGTGCTTGCCCACTGCATTTCCCTGCTGGTTTTCCTGGGAACATCTGGGATAGCAAGTCGGGGAAAGGAACTGTTTGCAGTGCTGCGGACATGCTGTTGGCAGCAAACCACTGCCATGGGGGTGGAAGTCCCCTTCTCTCAGGGCCCTTGTCAGCCTGAGGCCAGAGCAGGGAGGCAGCTGGGGGAATGGTGCAATAGTGGGGTCTGGGAGGGCTGCCCTCAGTGTTTTGACCTTCCAGATGCTCCTGGCTTCCTTGGCTGTGTTTGCACATCACCCAGCATGTTAGGAACATCCGCCAGGATGAGGTTATCAGGTGGTACCAAAACGTGCCCTTGATAGCAATAGATTCAGAGAATCACAAAATTGTTTGGATGGGAAAGGACCTTCAACATCATTTTGTTCCATCCCATCCCCTACAATGGGCAGGGACACTTTCCATCCCATCCCCTACAATGGGCAGGGACACTTTCCACTATCCCAGGTTGCTCCAAACCTTGCCTTGCACACTTCCAGGGGTGGGGCAGCCACAGCTTCTCTGGGCAACCCGTGCCAGGGCCTCACCACCCTCACAGGGAAGAATATCTTCCTAACATCTAATCTAAATCTCTCCTATTTTAGTTTAAAACCATTCCTTCTTGTCCTATCACTGCCTGCTCAAGTAAAAAGTCCCTCCAGAAGCCTGCAGTTCACAGCAGCTCAACTGCTGTCCCGTTGTTCCTTTTTTCCTGCTGCACTTGTACAGCCCTCAGATACATGACAGCCCAGGCTCAGCTGCACTGAACACCAGTGGGATCTGCTGCCCTTCCAAGGAGGAGTCCTTGGGGAGAGACCACAAGCTAATCCCATTGCAACCCAGAGAAAAGCAGGCCAGCAGTGTGAATCCACCTGCTGTGGGATTCACTGGCCTCAGTACAGCAGTGCTCCAGAGCCGGGTTCTGGAGCAGCTTTTGGCCAGGTCCAAGCAGAATTGCCCAATGTACCTGGGACTCTGGCAGGAAAACTGTGAGGAAACTCTGTGGACCAGAGGCTGGTAGAAAGGCAGGGCCACCAAGATCCTCTCCCATCCCTGACCATCATACTCACATGTCCAGGCGGTGGCATTGGGTCCCACTACAGTGTAGGGCCCAGCTGTGGCACTGAGCCCCAGCCAGTACTGAGTGCCAGGGTGGAGATGCTGGAAGGTGTAGCTGGTGAGGCCCCTCCTGGCTGACAGGGTCATGGTGACCGTCTGGGTGAGGAGGTTGCGGAGCTCAAGGTGCAGCCAGGCAGCCCCTGCATCACCTGCCCAGGAGGCAATGAGGCTGGTGCTGGAGCCTGGGCTGAGCCTCAGCTGGGTGGGGATGGAGGGAGCTGAGGGGAAGAGCAGGAGGCAGTGAGGTTCAGCACTGGGGCTGGGGCTCTCTGGACCCTCCCCTCTTCCCAGGGCCCCCTGTGCCCACAGCTGCTGTCTATGGCATGGGGGCTGAAGGTCTGGCAGGGGTTTGCTGAGGGATGTCTCGCCCACGTTCCCTCCCAAGTGGGTCAGAGGGCTCTTGATGTCCCTCCATACTATCATGCTCTTTCAGGCTGCAGGGCAGAGGGGGTGGAAGCCTGGGTAATGAGGCATTTCTGGACCTCTCACTAGCCAAGAGATCCATGGTCTCCAGACTGTCCCCTCTCCATTGGGGATACACAAAAGTAAGCTGCAGGTGCTACAAGGTAGGCCCAAGGTGCAAAGTTTTCCCCTTGGCCCAGACACTGGTCTCACAACAGGGATGTGAACCACTTCCAGCTGTTGCCATTCTACACAAGCTCCCCATCCCAAGCCTGGAGATGTTGTCCTCATCTCTGCTAGCCCAGGCAACACATGTGCTGTATGCTTCCCACCTTTCTCGCACCCCTCCCGCCTTGGACAGGCACACCCACCACTCCCTACCTGTCCACTGGTGGATACTGGTGCTGGCCTGGCTGGACCCACTCAGCGTGCTGACCTTCAAGGCGTACTCACTGCCAGCCAGCAGCCCGTCGAACAGGAAGGTGGAGGTGCTGGGCAGGATGGACGTGTTTCTCACCAGTGCCTGGGAGTCGCTGTGGTAGAGGGCCAGGCTGTAGCCATCGCGCTGCCCGGGGCCATGTGCCCAGGCTGCAAAGAGTGAGGCCGAGCTCCCGCCACTGGTCAGGCTCAGGTTGCGGACGGGCGATGGATCTGTATCAGACACGGCACAGACATGGTTGGGTGGCTGCCTTGGAATGCCTGACCCATCGTTTCTCACAGGCTGGTGGAACATTGCCTTTGCCTGTTGGTATCTTGCCAGCCTCATGGGACCCAATCAAAGAATCATGGAATGGTTTGGGTTGGAAAGGACCCTAAAGACCATCTTGTTCTAGCCCCCTCCTGCCATGGACGTACACTTTCCAGTAGATCAGGTGGCTTCAGGCCACATCCAACCTGGCCCTGGACACTTCCAGGAGTGGGGCAGCCACAGCTGCTCTGGGAAACCTGTGCCAGGACTTCTCCACCCTCACAAAGGAAGAATTTCTTCCTTTACATCTAACGTAAACCTCTCCTCTGTCAGTTTTAAACTGTTTCCTCTTGTCCTGCCACTATGTGTCCATGTAAAATGTTCTTCTTTCTCTATTTTAAAGTTCCCTTTAGGTACTAAAAGGGACTCTAAGTCCATCCTGAAGCCTTCTCTTATTCAGGCTGAAAAACCCCATCTCTCTTAGCCTGTCTTCATAGCAGAGGGGCTCCAGCAAGAATTCTCCAAGCACAGCCCCATCACCTCCTTGACCTCTCACCAGCCTTCCATGGGTGGTCTGGGCAGCACCATCCTCTTTGGATCAGTCTCAGCAGTTACACTGAACTGAGCAGAGAGACTTGGTTAGGGACAATACATAAAGATGAAGTCATCATTGCTTATCTGGAGCTCATCTGCTAACAGATCCTCTGTTCCAGCGGGCCTTGTGGGTCCTGCCACCTGCCTTCCCATGAGAACCAGCTCCTGCTCTCACCACTGCTGCCTGACACCAGCCCTTCTGCTGTCCAATCTCCTCCCTTCAGCTCTACTCTCCTTTTATAGGTTTTCCACCCTCACCTGCATTAATTTAGTCAAGAATCTTCTAGAGAGGTTCATGCAAGGGCTCCCATCCTCACCTGAACCGTAGAGCCATCAGCCCTGTTCTCTTCCCCAGCCGTTGGCATCAGCCAGGGAGGGTGCAGAGCAAGACTTGAGGGGTGAGTTGTGATTGACAGAGATGTGCCAAAATTGTGGAGCAGATGTTCCTTCCTTGTAGATCTTTCTAGATATCCAGGCACATTTTCCACCCCTCAGCTCTCTGCAGGCTACATTATGGGCTGGTCCATCATTAGCTACATTATTCTAGCATAAACCTTGCCCATGCAAGATGCAAGGACAGGACCTTTCCTCCACAAGGATGAGGGAATGACCCCTGTGACCCTGGGGACCATGGAAGTACCCTAGCTCTTGTGGAAGTAGGGAAAAGCCTGAACTCTCCATGAACTAGTGGGACTCCAAACAGACCTGGACTTGGCACCCTCCAAAGAAGTACAGCGACCATTGGTAGGAACACTGAGACCCTCTGCAGTCCCTGTGGAGTCCTTACTTGTTTGTGCTGTGATGGTCTGGCTGGTGGTCTCCATGCAGGTCAGTGTGGCTGTCACCTCGATCTCATAGGGCATGCCAGGGGTCAGCCCATGGAACCAGAAGCTGGTAGTGTTGGGCCCAGCAGACCCATTTTGCAGTGATGTGTCTGACCCCAGGGAGGAGAGGGTGAGCCAATATCCCTTGACACCTCCCTCTGGCTCATCCCAGTACAGAAGAAGGGAATCTGACCGGCCGTGTTCACTCACGCTGACATTCAGAAGGGTGCCTGCAAAGGCAAATCCAAAACTCTCAACAGGGAGCAGTGGTGCTTGGTGCCAGCCTTCAGGGACAGCTCCCAGTCCACCCCCTCTTGCTGTATGGTACGCCAGGTACCAGCCACCACCATAGGCACTGCCCTGCTTTGGTCAGGCCCCCTGACACCAAGGGCTCTCAGCAGCCTTTGGAAACACAAGAACATTCAGAAACCTGCATGGACTGAGGTCAAAGGAAGATCTGAAAGAGATGTTCCAAAGCATGAAGCATCTGCTCTGTTGGAGAAAAACCAGAAGGATTCAGGTCATCATGTGTTTTGTCTAGAGAGCCCTGGTTTAAGGCAGAAAAGTTCCCTGGCTGAGGATAATCCATGGCTCGCCACCTTGGATGGCTTGTGCCTCCCAGAAAAGATGTTGAAGGCTCTGGGTCCACCATGGAGAAGTGAGACAGTGGCCAGTGAGGGGATAGGATAGATAGGTCAGGGGGGCCATAATGCTCTTTGCAATAGTCTCTGCCTCTGTGTGAGCTCTGACAGAGGAGGGGACAAAGGCTGGCACTGAGGGATCCAGACACTGAGTCCCCTCTATCCTGCCCAGCACAGAGGTGACACTGGAAGAGTAGGACATTGCATAGATTGAGGAAATGTGGGGCCAGACTGGCTTCAGACCCTGCTGAGGTGTGTCCTTGCCTTGGCTGTGCTGCAGCAGCGATGTCAGTGCACTGGGGTTGTGGGTCAGGTGCTGTGGCATCCTAAGGGAGAACATCTGGGGACAGGGAAGTGGAGTAGAGGGCTTGGCCTAATTGGCGGGTCAGTGGCCGAAACTGCTATTGAATTCCTGCCCGTAGAGCTGCTCAGGAACCACCTACAGAGCAAGAGTCAGACAGAGCCTGTCTGTCAAGGACAAGCTGGCAGCTGACCCAGGCAGGATCCATCTCAGCCTCCCAATGTCTCCAGCAGATGGACAGGCACCCTCATCCCCAGCCTTGCTGTGAGTCACAGAATCATTTACTTTGGAAAAGCCCTCTAAGGTCATCACGTCCAATGTTTCCCCAAAACTGCCAAGTCAAGCACTAACTTGTGTCCCCAAATGCCACATCCATGAGCTCTCTATTGCTCTCAGCCTTTCGAAAATGCCAGAACAGTTCTAAGTCCTAATAAGACATCTGTGTAATAATTAGCACTTAAAATTTGTTTATGTTGTGACAGGCTTACATGTGGTCTGGCACAGAAAGAAAGCTTGAACCAAGCACCGTGACTGTCCCAGAGGTCGTCCCAGGGGTAGCCTTTACACAAAACCACGGAGGAGCAGTGTGGCACAAACCCACGCCAGGGGCACCTTTGGCACTGCTCAGGAGTTGTGTGTGTCCTCCCTACAGAGCTGAACACCTTCAGAACTGTATGCAACTTCTCTTCCATGCAATATTGTGGTTTGGAGGCTGCTGCCATGCTGAGAGCTTCACTCAGTAGAGGAGGGCAAAGTGGAGATGTCAGATGGACACAAATAGGAGCATGTAGAGCCCCTGGGAAAGGCCTTCTCAGCACCATCGTTGAGCTGTTCAAGTGCAGATTTAGGATCAGACAGCTCAGGAAGAGTTAGTTGAATGTAGCTGGGTGCCTGTGGGTTGGCTGCCTCAGGCTCTCCTTGCTGTCAGTAACACCCAGAGCATAGGGCACAACTGACCTCCTCTCTTAGTCAGCCCATGGGACTGCGTGGAGTTCAAGCAGTGACAGTTTGTCATGGCAGGCTCTTTCTTCTCTCATGAATGTATTAGTTCTCCACCCATATTTCCCTGCTTGTGTTTCCACCAGCCTGATCACCTGTCTTCATCACCTTTCTCTTGTCTTCAGCACAAATTTAACTAGAACAGAGACACCCTGTGGCCCCAAGGCCCATGACCCCAATGCTGCTCATGTCCCCACAGGTAAGCTTCACTAACCACATCAAAGGCAGCCTCATCCAGGTACACCCTGTGCCCTGACAGGTGCCTTTGGATCATCTCACAGAGTTCTCACTGGCACAGGCTGGTGTCATGTGGGCACCACACTGGCTCCAGGCCCACAGCGGCCATAGGGCTGCCCTATGGACTATGATCCTGCTCAGGCAACTGCAGGGGCTCTGAGCAGCACACCTATGGCTGTGCTGCTGCTGAACCCACCTGGTACTCTGTGAAGGGAGAGAGCTTGGAGCACTGTCCGGCTCTCACAGTGGCCCCCATACAGCTGGTTGCTGAAGAGGGATGGGGCTGACTCTTCCCCTTCCCTGGCCATGATCTGCAGTCTGTAGTAACCCTAAAGCAGAGTAAGTAAGCATATAGTAAACCTAAAGCTACTCTCAACTCCAAGAGTTGTGGCCCAGCGCACCTGTTCATCTCACTGCTCCAGGTCCTGAGACCACCCCACCTTCCTCAGACTGGGAACCTCATTCCTGTGACTTACCTCTGTCACCTTGTGCATCCTGTCCCCTCTGTCCTGCCTGTGCTGTCCGGTTGCATCCTTCACCCTAGCGGATTGAAGGTGTAAAGTGAGAGAGAGGCAAGGTTAGGGAGCTGAGACCAATGCCTGGGAGAGGTGGTGTCCTGTGCCAGGCCAGGGCTCAAGCTGGCCAGGCACAGGTCCCACTCTGACATGGCACCTGTGGGCTGCAACCCCTTTTCCCAGGAGAGCCTGGGTTACTTCTCGCACCACCCTCCCTAGCCAAGGCAGGGTGACAGAGTCAGTAGATGCAGCTTGTGGACTGACCCGGCCTTTTGCACAGGTCCTGAGTGCTGCAGACCAACACATGCCGGGGATCGTCCTTACAGGGGAATATCCCACCAAACTAGCCAGGGCACAGGGAGAAGATCTGGAGAGGGAATGAGCTCTGGACAGGCCCTGTCAATCTCATTCCCTCTACGGTCACAGCTCCTTCCCTTCCTCACGGGAGGAGGATAGAGGGACCTCAGACCTCAGTCCAGCTGCCACCTCCCATGGGCTGCACAGGGTCCCCGGATCCTCCCCCACCTTCCCCCGTCAGCGGGGACACTCGTCTGCTCCCAGTCTGCTCTCAGTAGGGTGTGCCCTGCTTTGGGCTGGCGTCAGTTCCCCCCATGTTAAAGGAAAGGAAATGTCTCTGCCCACTCCCTGTCCCGCAACGAGCCACAGCAGAGCCATCGCCTTCCCGGCGTTCTCGGCTCTGAGGGGCAGACTCGTAGTGGCTCCCCACCGACCGCGGGGCTTTTGGGAGGGAAGAGCAGAGAGTCTGGGGAGCCCTGGGAACAGCAGCCGGGCCGTTCCCGGGCAAAGAGCCGCGCAGCCACGGCAGCCGGGATACGGTGCGGTCCCGGACGCTGGGGCGAGAGGGGTAGCGGGGGAAGGGCCGCTCGGAATCGCGAACGCCGCTGATGTGGCGCAGCTGCACGATGAGAGGCGCCCAGGACGGTGCCCCTCACCAGGGCAGGACTGTACGAAGCCCCTCGCGGCAGCGAGATGGGAACCAAGAGCTGCGGAGCCAAAGAGGGGTTGGGGAGCCAAGCGCTTACCTCTGCCAGGGTCCTCGCCAACCGCAGCACGTACAGCACCAGCAGCGGCAGCAGCGGTGGCCTCATTGGGGAACTGTGGCTACAGATTAGAGAAATGACAAGTCGTCGGAGGTGAGCAGCTTCTTAGCAGCGGCTGTCCCTAGCCAGTCCTTTCTCCCACGGCATCCAGGAACCCCGTCCCCACATGCTTTCCGAGCGCGGGTGACAAGATGACATCAGTGGGGACCGGCCGGTGCGTGGGACCTCGGCCGGGCCCACTGTCCCTGGGCAGGGGCAGAGCTGGCGGCCGGCCCCAGAGGAGTCCAGCGGGGGCGGCTGCCTCTCGCCAGTCGCATTTGCTGTTGTTCCCGCGGGTCCGTGTGACTGCGGTGACTCCGCAGCTGGCCCGGAGTGAGCGGCTGCGGGCTGCGGGCAGAGCGCTCTGCCGGGGGGCTCAGCGCGGCTCCCAGCGGCTGGAGCCCGCTCTGGGATCAGCAAGAGCTCGGCAAAGATGTGAGAGCTGGAGCGGGAGGGGCGGGAGGGGAGGAGACAAGACGAGACTGATGGCGGCTGCGGGCTGGGAGGGAGCTCCCGAGTCAGCACGGTGAGGGAGGGAAGAAGGACGCATGGCTGAGCTGGGATGCAAGAGGGAGCGAGGGCACAAATGTGATCGCGGGCTGCTCTGCACTCGCGTTTCGATCTGTGCCCGCACCTTCATCTCTTGTATGCATTGATTCCTACGCAGGTGCGGCTGTGGAACGGGGCTTTGGGTATGCCGAGGGGCAGGACTGGAAGGATGTCTCTGTGTGATGCCCATCACGCTGCGGCCTGCAAGCTGGGGCGGGGGTTGCACACACTACGAGAGGCTCCTGGACACGGCATCCCGTGGGCACAGCACTTTGCCCATCTGAACAGGTAGTTAATGTGAGCTGTGCCCTGTGCCCGTGGTGCATGTGTGCTGTATTTTGGGGGATTGCCGTGGGAAGCAGTCTGTGCCCACCCTGCTGTGTGCAGGGCCGTGCTGCACGGTGCTGTGCGGTGTCTGTGCAGAGCATGGTGGAATGCCAGCTCTGATTCAGAGCAGAGATGCCATTGGCTTCACATCAGCGCTAGAGATCTGGGACAGTGCTGGAAGAGGTTCAGTGATGCATCAGTCCGGAAGCCAGTGCAGCCTTTGTGGCTGTGGGAGTCTGTCCCAGTAGCCAGCACGGCCACTAACAGGGGCTATTCAAGCTCTGCTCATTGCTCTCAACCCCCAAGCTGCCAGGGTGGGACACATCCCCCAGCTGCCCCTTAGAATAGCAGCATGCCTCGCCAGAAAACTCAGAGGTTTGTCAGGTGGGACCTGTGATAGAGAAACACCCAGAGCCTGGACAAAGACATGGAAAGCCCCAGCTCTTGCACACAATTGAGAAGAGAGTGGGACACAAGGAACCTGGTCTAGGACCTGTCTCCAACCCCAGGCCCATCTCCCAACCCTTCTGACAGCCCCTAGGCTGATGCAGCCAGCTGGGAAAGGGGACAGAGAACACGAGTCCCCTTGCTGTTGCTTGGGTGACAGTTAATTTCCCAGGTTCTGGCCAAATGGGACTGGTGCCAGAAGTCCGGTCCGTGATCACAGTCACGTCTCTGCAGAGGTCCAATCCCCTGCCTGGAGCAGAATTATGGTAAAGGAGCCCTGACCCTGCAGCTCAGCCCAGCAGCAAGGGAGATGGGAGATGAGAGTGGCAGCAGAAGTCAATACCTTGGCTCCAGCATGGGCAAGAGTTTTAATCCTTAATGCCAGGACCTCTGAGGGCTGAATGTAAATAATGCCATGAGCGCACCTGCTCAAGTGGTGGACGCCCAGGGTAAAACCTCTGGCTCTTAGAGATCCTGATAAGAATTAGTGACAGAGGTTCACCATCACCTGGTGATGGGGCTGACCCATGAACCAGTACACAGCCAGCTCTGGAGACACCCATCCCTGGAGTACTGAGGGTGACATCCTCCAGCCACTGAGATGGATGGGGAGAGAGTCCCTCTCTGGAAGCCAGACAGGGGGAGGTTTGGGGCTGGCAGCTGCTGTCTCAGTGGGCTGGGGACTGTTTTTAAAGGCCCCTTTCCAGAGCTGGGCGGCTGCAGCCAGCTGGGAGGAGGTTGGAGCTCCCCGCTGCAGTGAGGACTTGCCAGGTTTATCTGGGGGCCCTGGGCTGGATCGGGGGGGTTACAGCTGGCTGGTCCCCAAAATACATTTATAAAGAGGCTCTCAGTGGATGTCCCCACATGGGTTCGTGGTGGGGTACTGGCTGTCAGCAGAGGTGACCCCACTTTGGATGAGGAGCATGGGGCTGTTTGCTGCCATGAGCAGCCTGGGAGGTCGCCTGGAGGATGGCTGGGGCAGAGGCAGAGCTGGCCGTGCAGACTGAGGACCATATGGTGTCCCTGGAGCTTGGGGTGATGGCAGAGCTGAGTTGGAGAAGCTCCTGTCTTATGAAACAGGGGTTGGAGGTGAGGATGGAAAGCCTTGGCCTGGAAATTTTGATCCAGGGGCATGGGGCAGGAGGGACCTTTGATTATCAATGAAAATCCTGGGAAGAGATGTTGTATCCCTGTGTCAAAGGCAGTGTCTGCTGCAGTAGTGGCACAGACAGGAGATTTTTCCAGGCTACAGAGCCAAGGTGGAGCTCCTCTAGCTTCAAAGCACACCAAGGAGCAGCTCCAGGCCAGCAAGAGGGCAAATCCAGTCACTGGAGTCCTGGGAAATTCCAGCTGGGTTGCGCCTGCCCTGCCCAGCTGGGAAGAAGCTGAGCCTGTGCGTACTCACTGCACCTGCCTGGGCACCAGCCTGTCTGCAAAGCCAGCCATCTTCACCTCCAGCCACTCTGCATGGAGTCACAAGCATGGGATGTGGCATCTCAGGAGCCTGTTGGAAACCAACCTCTGCTGCTGCAGTTGTGCATGGGGGCACAACTTCCCTGCGAAGCAGTTTCTCCAAGCATGGCTTACCCAAGGATCAAAGGGTCTGTTCTACCTTCCCTGATCTCTGGGCTGGGCATCCAAGCAGGGATTCCTGGAGAACAGTCTCTGTCCCCTTGGATCACGCTGCCATGTTGTGCCACTGCCCCACACTCCCCATACAGGAGGAGAAGTAACTCCTTACTTGGCATGAGGATGGGCTTAGGGGATGCCTTGCTGCCCACCAGGGTGGGTTTGGCCTCTGAGCATGTACCAGGAGGTGTCCCAGCAGCCTTTCTCAGCCTCTGCATGCTGCTGGTGGCCCATCACAGGGCACACTGGGCTGTTATCCCCCTGCCACGGGAACACACATCCATACCAGCCCTGCTTATTTAACCTTAGATCCAATGGCTGTGCTCCCTGAGCTCAGGGAGTTTGGGCTGTGCCTGCAGTGGAAATAGCCCAAAACACTTCTGGGAGACAAACACAGGCCCCATCCCTGGCTCTGCAGGGATTGTCTGCCTCTATATGGGACAGAAACTGCTCATCCCATGACCACCATGGACACTGTGCCACCACGGGTAGGGACAGAGAGACAGAGTCCTCCTTCATTTGGAGATGCCAGATCTCCCCTCTAGTCCCCCCAACAGTGAAGCCTTTAGCTGTGCCAGACCCAAAGACAACTGGTTTCTCCACCCAGCAGCTGGAACCAAGCCTGGAAACTCAGGGGCTGCTGAGTCATCACATTTTCCGCAAAGCAGTGAACGCTACCACAAGGCGCAGGGGGATGGGGACGCCCTGCTGACCGTGATGGCTGAGAGCTTGGCTGGCCAGAGCTGGGAGGGGGTCACACGACTGTGCAGCCAAGCCACCACCTCTGGCAAGGGGCAGAGCCTCAGCATGGGAGACTATCCTTGCTTTGTGCCCCAGAAGGGTCATCCAGGACCAGAGGTGGGAAAGGGGACCCCTGAGAGCATGCCCATCACTGTGGTGCCAAGTGTTGCTTATAGTGAGGGACAACAGCCACAGCACAAAGGCACTGCCTGGCAAAGGCTCCAGGCTCACCTGGGCAGTGCCAACCCCAGAGCAGAGCAGGTTTCATCTGCTTCACACTCCATGCACTGGCCTTCTCTCCAGGTGCCCTGGGCGCACAGCTGGCAGCACTGGACTTGTCCTTGCTGAGACATCTCTCAGACTTGACCATGGTCCTGCATACCTGGCAGGAGTAGAGGCCTTCCCAGCCCACCTGCAGGGTGAGGGTGGGCAGCAGAGTGTGTGCCTGTGGCACCCAAGGGTCCCAGTGTCACAAGGTGTGTTTCCAAGGTGACATTGGCAGATGATGTTCCTGGGGCATGGGCAGAGCCTTGCAGGGGTCCCTGCTGGAGGGACAGCATGTAGGTAAGGATGCTTCCAGAGGGACTCAACCTGTCACTCAGAGGGCACAGTCATGGCCTGATGCTATGGGCAAAGCTGTCACTGCACAGAGAACCCTCCGCCCCTATCTGGATGTGCAGCTCTGATGTCGCCATGGAAGCTCTGCCATCCGTTCCTGGGCAGAATCCCATGCATCCAACCTAGCACACTGTGAGAGGATATGCCACTGGGATTGGGTTGGGAGCAGCTCTGGGGCTGCTGTCCTGCCTTGGCCCAACAACATCATTATCCTTTTGGTCCTTGTTCTTAGTCTCTTCTGGTGCCCACCAGCACTGTGAACTGCCCCAGGCCGTTATTTCTTCCCTCTGCCACCTCAGGTGCTGAGTGCTGCCTGGGGCTGTGAGTAAGGAACAAGGAGAACAGTCTGTTCCCAGGGCAAAGTTTGCAGAGCATGCAGGTGCTTCTGGGACTTCTGTCTCTGCAAGGTTCACACGCCACGTTTCTCCAACCCTAAACCCTAGAGCTCTGGGATACTCCTTCTCCAACCCCTTGCAAGTGTTTAATCATTCCCACATGGAGCCCTGCCAGCTCCGCTCCTGCCTCCTGCCCTGCATTTTCAGACCTTGAAGCTGTTCCCATTTTGCAAGGCTGGGGGACGGAGGGACGTCACCCCTCTGCAAGGCTGGGCACAGCCACCCTGTTTGGGCTGAGGAACAGCCAGGAGTGGCAGGAGTGACTCTGTCACCATCACTTGTGGGATGCTCTTTGCTCTCCCCGCTCGCTGCTGAGGCCCTGGCAGCTGAGCCCGGGATGCCTGCGGGTGTGAGCCAGGCGCCTGCAGAGCTGGGAAGTGCAGGGCACACCCAAAGCCGGTAGAGCCGGGCAGACCTGCTCGGCACCCCGGGGTGCGGGTGCCGCCCTTGGGGCTGAGCAGGCTCAGGTCTCTTCTCCTGGCCATGCAAGAGGCACTCAGTGGGGAGAGCTGAGAGGAACATGGACAGTGTCTGCACCACACCTCCTGCAAGCAGTGCTAGGGCAGCACCTAGATGGCTCCCAAATCACCTACCCCAACAGCCTGCAGAACCCTACGGGGCTCTTCCCCCACCCTGCAATGCAGTGCCAGCGCATACTGGCAGCAAAGGTGCACACTGCTGCCAGGGTATCAGACTCACGGAGCCAAGAAGTAGCTATGAAGCAGCTCCCAGTTCCCACTCAGAGCCCAGGCACGAGTTCCCCCCATGCAGGCACAGCCATGGAGTGCCAGGCTCTGCTCCTGGCACAGCCATGCTCAGAAGCTGCCCATCCCCTGCCATCCTCCCAGGGCTGTGGCATTGGGTTTGCCTGTGCTGTGCTAGGGCACAGGAGGGCACACACTCCTTTCCCTGCTGCACACATCCCAGCTTCAATCTCGCATCGGGGAATGGTGACAGGGAATGAGACCTGTACCTCAGTTGGTGGGTATCCCTGGCGTGGTCCGCAGCCCGTCCCTGCGTGTCTGGCACGCGTGATGTCAATTTGGCATGCTCACATCTGCCGTTTGCTTTGCTTGAGCTCAGCCCTGATGCTCAAGTCTGGGCTGGTTTGGTGGGAAGGCCCGCCTGGGCTCGCCCAGCTCTCAGCTGCAGGATGCTGCAGAGGAGGGATCAGTTGGACAGAGATGTCTCTTATGGCTTCTTGAGGGCAGGGGTCTGCACTCCAGAGAGCAGGAGCTGCCTGCCATGCTGCAGGTTGGGCATAGCTCACACCTCTCTGCACCTTGCTGATGTTTGCCCTACCCACATGCTGCAGGTTCAGCCAGGGTGCAAGGGACCCTTGGACGTGATGAGCATCCCCTCGTGCTGCTGCTGCTGCAGAGAGGGACATGGAGACGGCACAGGCATCCAGCTCATGCATCAGCCCTGAAGGTGTCTGTGGGCTGTGATTGCTTAAGGCTTTGCTGCCCTGAGCCCCATTGGACCAGGCACCATCCCAGAGTGAGGCATCCTGACTGCCTCAGTCTCATATCAAGTGTGTTTGAGAGGAGCTGGTGCGTTTTCTCAGGAGCATCCCAACAGCTTGTCTGGGATGGCATTTATCCTCACCCTGGTGAATAGGTGGCAACTGATCCCCGAGGGCAAGGAGGAGGGTCTTGCCAGTGGATTTGGAAGAAAGCTGGGAGCTGGCCCCAAGGCACTTCCCTCTCCCATCTTGATGAATGGGGCAGGGGAGGTATGATAGCCACAGCAGAGAGTGTGAGGATTCCTATGTCCTTCAGTCCCAGAGGCTCACAGGATGAGCCCAGCTTAGCCCAGCATGGGAGCAGTGGCTTCCTGCATCTGCTGTGCAGTGCATGGGAGGCACTTCTGCATCTGACCCTTCCCAGTCCCACAAGGGAGGGTCACACATGTTTCAGCCACCATCCAGGGGCTCAGCCTTTCCTCAGTGGACACCTGCCACTGCTGGTGTCCCCTCCCTGCCTCTCCCTGCAGAAAGTAAGGAGAGCGACAGTGACGGGAAGCTCTGGACACTGCTACCACACTCAGCAGTGACATGAAGACCCAGCCTTCCAAGCTGGGCTGAGCTGAAAATCTCACTTAAAAACAAACTTGCAGACAGCTGCATTTGCACACAAAAGGTGTTGTTTGCAGGAGAAAACTGTCTTTTTTGGGAGGAGTAAACCAAGCCTGCCCATCCTCCACGTCATTGCATGGGAGGGAGATCTGCCTGGCAGCTCAGGTCATAGGCAACATCACTGCCAATGCCATCACCAACGCTGCCACCATACCCAGCTGCGAGCCCTGGACTGAGGCTTTCCACACCCATCCCCATAGCTGGGACAGCTTTGAGAGTCCCAGGCCATGGGGACAGGTCTTTGAACTGTCCCTGGCACCTGTGGCATGGCACCCATGGTTGCTTCTGGTATGGCTGCAGCCTTGGCAGCGCCTGCTTATGCAGCTTCTCAGCTTCACCCTGGCATCTCTGCAGCTCCTGGAGCCAAACGACACAAAACAACCCTGCCCACTGTCAACAGTGCCTGCTGTTTTCTACATCCAGCCCACAGCAGAAGCAGCTCTGCTTCTTCACAGGAGCAGCTGAGGGACCCCCTGTGGGCTCCACTCTTCCAGCCCAGCTTCAAGGAGCCCCAACACCACCCTCCCCAGGCTGAGGCAGTGTTTGGGGCTGGCACAGCCTGGCTGCTCCCCAGGACACTGCTGTGGGCAGTCATCTATCCCAGCAGCAGTTGCTTCTGGGGACGCATCCTGGCCACAGGCATGGGTCCTACAGACACTGATGGCCAAAGGCTTTGCTGGAAGAAACTTGGCCTCACCAGGTGGGTGCTGTAGTTCTGGAGCAGGGCTGAGGCAGTTGCAGAGGGATGGAGGATCAGCCCCTTCCATCGTTGCCTGCTGACAATTTTGTCTGTCCATTCAGTCAAGGTCTCTGCTTCTTGACTTGGGATGGAACATGTCTGCCTTGCCTCAGTTTACCATCCACACACCAGGAAGCAGAGGTGCTGCTGGAAGGGAGGGAAGGAGAGCAGACTGGTGATGAGGATGCATCAAACTCTTCTGAGCCTCCTCATCTCCTCCTAGGCTCTCATTAGCAGTTGCATCTGGGCCGCAAAGCCATGCTGTCCTGCATCCCCTGTGGGCAGTGCAGCTGGGCTGGGCTGACTGCAGGGTCCAGAGCAACAGCCCTAAGGCTCAGCGGGATCAGCCTGGCTGCTGTTTGGCTTGAGCCACTTGGCTGGGAGGGCCTAAAACAACAAACATCCCAGAATAAGAGAATGTTTCTTTGCTTTTTCAGGTCAAGTGGTTTCCTGTTTTATAAGGAGCTCTTCCAGCACCCCTGGGGCAGAGGACTTGCCCACACAGAGCCCGGTTCCAGAGCAGACCTCCACCCAGGAAACATGTTTCTGCTGTTTGACATCTCACAGAAGAAGTCACGAAAGATCAGGTCCAGGACCAGCTGTGACCTTTGCTGCAGATCTGCAGCAGGACACAGTACTACTCCTTCCTCTCTGGGCTGAAACCATCCCTGAACATATGGTCACACCCAGGCCAGGGATACGACTTGCATACACAGACAGGCTGACAATTCTTAACAGACACTTTCCCATGGTCTGACAAACTCCTCACAGGAATGACTAGTGGCTCCACAGGCTGCTCTGCCCAGGAAGCAAGCATTCATGGGCTTAGTGCACTCTAGCCAGTGTTGGGACAGGCAGGAACGGCTCAGTGGTGCAGATATGCAGGATGAGGCCAAAGGCAGGGATAAAGGCAGAGTGCCCCATGGCACATTCCTACCATATCTCCCAGGAGTGTGCAGTGAGTGTCTCCACCATCATCACTCCTGTTCTGCCAGCCCAGGCCCTGCACCCTAACTGTGTGTGCAATTTAGATGTTGTTCCAGCCTGGAGTCCACCCCTGCTGTCCCAGATCCTGTGTGCAGTGGTGCACACAGGTAAGATCACCCTGCCCGGTGGTGCCCACCGAGCTCCTGCTGCAGCTCCTCTGCTTCAGCCCAGTGCCTCCACCCAGTTCTCCTGCTTCTTCCCTGCCTGTCACTGACTTCCCTTCTGTCCTGGAGGGTACCAGGGCTGGGTCGACCATCCCACCAGGTCTCCAGGGAAACACAGAGATATTTTCTCCATTGACAAACCTCCTTTGCTGTGTGTTGTTAAAAAAGACCATTGGCAGAATCTGCACTGACAGTCTGTGTCAGTCCCTAGGGACTGTCTGATCCCTGGGGAAAAGGCAACAGAGAGGATGCTGACACACAGGGTGGTTGTCACTGCTCAAGTCTGTCCTGGCTCCTCATGGGGGCAGGATCCATCTCGAACTCCTCAGAGTCCACCTTGGATCCTTACAAGCTCAGACATCCCTGACCATGACAGAAACATAAACCAGCCCTTTGCAGGGATGGAGCAAGAGGCAGACACACACGGCATCTCCTGCCCACTTGGTGCAGGCAGTAGCTCCCTGCCTGCCATCTGCTGCAGGCTGCTACACCAGGGGTCTGCGGGGTCTCTGGCTGGACTCAAGCTCCTCAAAGTGGAGCAACCCCAAAGCCTGCTGAGGTGTTCCCATTAGTGCTTCTGAGGAGAGGCTCAGGAGACCCACAAGAGAGAGGCAGGCAGAGCTGTCTGAGGGTCTGTGAGAAGAGGTGGAAATGCCCTTGGCAGATGCCCTAGCCAACCAAGTGAGACATGATCTGCCACAGTGTCATGATGCCAAGCCAGCTGGTGGCCTGGCAGGGCCTGCCCCAGTTAAAAGCAGAGCTCACTGGCTTCACACCCCTCTCTGCAGCTCTGTGGGTGTTCAGTCAGTACTTTCACATCCTGTTCCCCGCTCACCAGCAACACTGGTCCCTCCTGTCCTCTCCTGGTATCAAAGACCTGTGCATCAGCATCACAAGCAGGTGGTGGCCATATGCTGCATTACAGAGGCACCTACTCTTTCCTGAAATGCCCCCCATAAACGAGGAGATGGGGGGAGGATGATGGGCCAGCTGCAGCACTGTGCAGTGACCTGCCCACCAAACACCATGTCCATGATCTGCTGTTGTCTCCCGTGGTGGCAGACCCAATGCCTTACTCAGGGTCATTACAAACACCACTCTGGTGCCAGCCTCATGGCTTGATCCTGTGTCCCTGCTGACAAGGAGCAGAGCAGGGTGCTTGGCAGTCCTGGGTGATGGAGGGAGCTGCTTTCGTAGGCAAGAAGCCCAACACTTGTGCTGCATCCCAGGCTCTGGTGACATCAGTTGCTGCCTTGATTTCTCCTCCAATGCCAAAAGCTCCATGGCTCCATCCTTGGACTTGCTGGCAAGAAAGATGTCCCCAGCCCTAGAGCAGTCCTCAGCCCCAAACACAGAAGAAAAGAAACTAAAAAGCCCACAGTTGGCATCTGTGGTGCCAAGCACCATGGCTTCCCCACTGTGAGCTGACAGGAATATTTCTGATGCCTGGAACTGAGATAAAAGAGACCCCATGTGATGTGAGCTCCTGTGGCTCAGACCTATGGCCTGCAGTGAGACCAAGCAGGAGCAATGCATGGCCCAACACGGCAGCTTCCTGAATTTTTGAGGCCAGAAAGCACAACCTAGAACAGCTTTCAAGAGTGAACAGGTCCATGTTCTGTAACAGCTGTGAGCTGGAAGAGCAGCACTAGGCAGCTCTGCATTCTAGCTCTACATTGCTGCCCTCTGGCTGCATCGGCTTTTCCGTGGCCAGTCCTTTTGCTGGAGAGATGAGACATGCCATGGCTGTCAGGGCCTTTGTCTCTCACTATGCAAGAATCATCACAAAATCGTTCAGGATGGAAAAGCTCTCTAAGATCAAGTCCAACCCAGCACTGTTATGTTCACCTCTAAATCATGTCTTCAAGTGTCACATTCACATATCTTTTGAATATCTTCAGGTATGATGACTCCACCCTAGACAGCCTGTGCCTGATCACCCCTTCAGGGAAGATATTTTTCCTAAAATAAAAGCTGTTAGCATACCCTCCCTGGCCCTTTGTCCCCAGGCAGCTGTATTCACAGATCCATCCTGTACCAGAGCCAGAGGGAGCAGGAACTCCTTAGTGCACAATCTGTCCTTAGCAAGGTGAAGAAGTGCAGAAACCTGTGCAGAAACCAACTTGGCATTGGACTCACTGCACCTATTTCTGCACTGGATGTTGGCTGATGATAACTATTTTAACCACCCCTGCTTTACTATCTTTTTTTTAGCTGTTACCAGGGTCTAGAAGAGGATCTGTGCCTTTATCATAAAAACTCACAGGTGATCCCAGACCAGATCAGCTTGGTCAAGCCGGCACTTTTTCCCTACGCCTAGCAGTGCGTGGGCACAGGCTCTCTTGCAGCTAAAATGGAACTGGCAGCTTTCTAATTTCTTCCTTTCTTTCTGAGTCTCTCAACTTCCTGCTCCTACTGGCCAGCTCATTTCCTTTTATTTGTAATAGCCCCTGCACCTGGTGAGAGGTCACTGGGCCCAGTGTCACCCCCTAGGGAGCAGCCTGAGCTGGGGGCAGCAGGGCCATGCAGGGCAAACCCAGCCGGGCTTGGCTGAGCTGGGCAAAAGGCTGCTGAGGTCCTCACTGCTACAGAGTGCCAAGTCACCCAGGATAAGAATAATATGATGAGTCTTCAGAATTTTCAGGCCATTTTGTGTCTTTTTCATTGAGAGCTGCTTCGTCCTGCGTGCTGTGGGGTCAGAGAGGAGCTGGGGGAGTTCCTCTTCCTGGGAGACTTCTCCCTGCCCATACAGCTCACAGGGTTTTGCAGGCAGGTGATATTGTCTGGAGCCTCCCAAGAGGACATGTGCTTGCTGCCACCTCACAGGTGTCCCAAGTAAGGCAGACAGAGTGCTCTCCAGGGGAAACACAGCACACAGCATTTTCCAGGCAGCCTTACTAAAGGCACAGCTCTCTTAAAGGCAGCCAGGGAAGCACAGGACAAGCCCAAGTGACAGGTGGATGAGCCAGGAGCTGCCACAGTCTCCAACAGTGTGTCCTGGGTGACCAAGTAGCTCTTTGGCTCTTGTTGTGCCTCTGTGGCTTCTCCACTGGCATTTGTTGACTAGAGAGTCAAAGTCTCAACACTCATGTGCTGGCTTAGATCTTCTCTACTATCACCCCTTAGGCACATGGTTTAGTAATGAATATGGCAGTGCTCGATTAAAGGTTGGACTCTATGATCTTAGAGGGATTTTTCAATGTTTCTGTGGTTTTATGGATTTCTTACAAATACATTTGACTTAGGAACAATCCTCCATGCAATTACTCCATTGTAATATGTCCAAGGAGAGCTTGTTCCCACATGAGGAGAAGAATAAACCAAGCTGATAAAAAGCACTTTCACTCTGAGAGACCTTTCTCAGGGGAGCTATTCCTGTGCCAAGACACCCTCTTTAGTCCACACTAGCACCAGCTCTGCATTACTGTTAGCCCACCCTTGGAAGGGCTGGTGATTCATCTGCTCTGCCTTCCTGCTGGAAAATACGAAGGAAAGCTCAGCTTGTTTGCGGGAGATATGGGAGAATATCGAATTCCAGAAACCAAAAGTGGTTCTACTCAGCAGTCATAGAGTTGTAGAATATGCTGAGTTGGAAGGGACCCATCAGGATCATCGAGTTCAACTCCTGGACCTAAGCAAGTCACCTCAAGCATCCCACTGTGTGCCCGAGAGCATTGTCCAGATGCTTATTGAACTCAGGCTTGGGGCTGTGCCTACTTCCCTGAGGAGTCTGTTCCAGTGCTCAACCACTCTCTAGGTAAAACCCTTTTTCCTTTCTACTCTAAACCTCCCCGGATTCAACTCCAGCCATTCCCTCGAGTCCTGTCACCGGATAAGAGATAGGTACCTGCCCCCTGCTGAGAATGTTGAAGACTGCAATGAGGTCTCCCTTCAGTCTCCTCTTCTCTAGGCTGAACAAACCGAGGGATTGAAAGAAAAAAAACAACAACTCAGCAGTTAAGAAAGAAATTTAGGTGCTAAGCCCTCCTAGTTCTTCTTAAGGAGAGGGCAGAAGTGCAGGGGCCGGCAGGATCAGCGGCGATGCCTTGGCAAAACAAACCAGCAATTTCTTAATTGCTCCCAGCCCGAGCCAGGCAGCAGCGGGAGCAAACTCTGCACGGACTGTCACCAGCCGCGGGGAGAAAGGTCGCACGTCCGCTGCCTCGGACTCCGTGCCCAGGAGCAGCTCCATCCCGGCGGGATGCCCGAGGGTCCGGGCTCGCATGCGGCGCTGCGCTGCGGGCTCTGAGCTCCCCGCAGTCCCTCCAGCCCGGGCTGCGCCTGAAGGACGCTTGTGCTGGGGCTGTCTTTAGGAATGCGCTCCCGTGGAGGACGCTGGAATAGCGAGCCGCTGTTCTGCGGAAAGGCGATCTGCGGAGGTGCCTCCCTCAGCTCCGGGCCCCGGCTGTCCCTGGGCCGGCGGGGACGTGACGCGGAGTCCCCGGTGAGGTGCCATCCCTGGAGTGTTCACACCCCCATGGCCGCCTCGGGGGGATGCTCAGGATGATCGCACCGTCCTCCCCATGCCTGCTGGGAGCTGATCGGTCAGCTTGCACAGTCTGCTCAGTCTCGAGGCAGCTACTTCACCTTCAAGCCTGTGAATGATATTTAGGCAGTGGAGGAGATGGGCTCATTTCCAAAAGTCTGCAAGACGTCCTGAATCCCAGGCAGCGGAAGTAGAGCCAGCCCTTCCCGAGTGCCGGACCCAAAGGTGATGGGGGCCCAGTGGGACAATACCATGGCGTGGTTGGCAATCCCAGGGAGTTGGGCTGTGGGGCTGCATCTGTGCTTCGGGTGGCAGTTTAGTGCCTGTCTAGGCTGAAGTGACTTTGGGGTGAGGAAAGGTGCTGGGGTGTGTGGATCATGGCAGGGAGTTGGTGAGGAGGCCCATGTTCAGAAGGCTAGGAAGCAGAAATGGGTGTAAGGACTGGCTGGGCTTTAGTTGGAAGAAAAGGTCCCAGTCTGGAGCTGGAATGTACTCTTTGCACAAGGGGAACTGGACTTGAGGTCATGGCCAGAGGTGCAAGGTGACCTCATGGAAGTGGAGTCATAAAATACAAGTGAACAACCAGCAAGTACCAGTCAGGGATAAATCCAAATCTTCCTCCCTGGAGCACTAACTCTGTAGGATCCCTGTATGCAGCTGAAATTAAACCCACAGCCATAACTTTAAGGCCTCTGAGCTCTGACACAGACCTCTCCAGTCCTTACATCCCATCAGAGAATCCTAATTCACAGGTGTCCATGGGCAGAGGACGCAGAGGATCCCGTGCCTGGTATATCCCTGGTTGGGCCAGGGTAAATGGCTGGTGTGGTAACAACCAGGACCTTTCTCTCCATATCTGCCCCTCCATCACCAACTCTCCGCTGTCCCAGCACCACTCTGAGCATCATCATCACCCCTGACACACTGTAGCCACCAAGGTCAGAGCAGAGAGGAGATCTGAGGGGCAAGGGATGTTCCTGTTCTGGGTCTTGACCCCTCCAACCCCAAAAGACGAGGGAGGCAGCAAGGTGAAGGGCACAGCTGTAACCCTGTGAGACCCCCTCGGAACCATTTCCTTCAGTGTTCCTTCCCCCCATTCTCTTCTGGGTTTTTCCCTTAGGGGACTGTCAGGTTCCTCTTTGCCCATAGCAGATTGCAATGGAAGTGGCTGTCCTGGTGTCCTGGTCCTGTTCTTACAGCAAACTTCACTTGGGTTGGGATCTGCTGCCAGACTCACCCTCCCCCCTCAAAGCCAGGTCATCCTTGGCCCCAGCAGTGCCTTGCTTGTAGGAACCAGCAGCTCCCTTGCTGCAATGCAGGCCAGCCTGCTGCAGCTGGTGCAGAGCTGGTGGGATGAGCATGGCTGCACATGCAAGGCACAGTCTCTTGCCTTGCACTGCTGGCTAGAGCAGCTCCTGGCTCTTTGCTCCCTGCTGCACCCCTCTGTGGACCACGCTGGTGTTTCTCTGGTGCCCTGTGGCAGCATCATGTTACAAGCTGGGGCTCAGAGGTGGCCAGGAGTGGTGTGCCCAAAAGTTCACATCACAGATGTGTGAGCATGGGGATGTCTAGGACTTCGCTGCTCAAGTATCTGCATATCCTCTGCCTGCACAGGTGGACTCCAATGAGTGACCAGAGATGTTTGCTGTGCATGTGTGGATGTGCATCCTCTGTGTGCTCTGGCAGGCAGGCAGGCAGGCAGGCAAGGAGTGCAGGTGCCATTCCCAGAAGGGCAGCAGCATGTGGTTGGGGGTAACAAGGTGCAGGAGGCAAGTTGCTGTAGGAGTGGCACTAAAAGCCAGTCAAGCAGTGTTTTCTCAGCCTGTTTGCTCCTGGTCTCACTCACATCTAGTATATCTCCACCAGCTCATGTCTCA
This sequence comes from Serilophus lunatus, assembly GCA_013399895.1. Classification (NCBI taxonomy): domain Eukaryota; kingdom Metazoa; phylum Chordata; class Aves; order Passeriformes; family Eurylaimidae; genus Serilophus; species Serilophus lunatus. Next base: position 209,558 of record VXBA01004390.1, on the reverse strand, counting down.
TTTCCCATCTGCACCTTGTCTTGTATGCTGTGGGTCTCCACAGGTCTGTGTCCCCTCCCATGCTCTCTCTCCCCACAAATGCACATCCTTGGCCTGCTGGTGCTTCAGCAGAGGGGAGGAAGAGGAACTATGCTGGCAGTCGGAAGTATGATGGGTTCCATTCATGCACCATCAGAAGCATGTAGGGGTCAGGAGGTCTCAGCAGTGCAGACTTTTCTGGGAAGCTGGGCCATGGCACATCCCTGCACCACATCCCTACTTCCCTCCTGCATTCCCTATATCTTCAGTGAGTCCCCGTGGCCAGCACTGTCCCTTCAGTCTCCATCAGGGCTTTCTGAATAATGAAAAACCAAAGGGGGCCAAATGTGTTTCTCAGGGGCTCTGTCCTGGGTGTCCTGCTTAGTTGCAGTAAGCACAGGCAAAAGTGTGGCTGGTAAAGCCAAGCCAGCAGCATGGTGAGGCCCTTGAGTGGCGGAGGCTTTTCTGGGGACTTCCCTGAGCGTGAGCACCTCAGTCTTCTGATGCTTCATGGGCAGAGGTTACACTGCACCTCAGCATTTCAGTTTCTTCCTTTTACCCCGTGTGTGTTCCACTGTCATGACTAGATCCAAGTGGAAACAAATAAACCATCTTGCAAAGGAAATACAAGAGGACCCTTCCTGCAGCTTCCAGGAGCATTTCATGAACAAGGCAGAACCTGGAGGGGAAAAGAAGGGACTTACTGCTGAGGGGATTCCAAATCCTTTGAAATGTCCATTAGGTCTCTTAAATTACACTGGGCCACAGATCACTAAAATGCACTCCTGGTCTCCATAAATGCCTTTGTTCCACACCCTTTTTCCAGCTGCATCTTGTGTCTGTGATAAAGTCGTGTGTTGGTGAAAGGTTCCAATTCCCTTCCAAAGGCCAGTGCTGCCCCCAGGTCTCCTGCTCACTGTGCTCCGTGATATGATGCCTCCTTGGTCCAGTGAGACCCTGAACAGCTCAAATGTAGAGATCATAGCCCCATTGCTCTGCTCCTGTTGGGTGCTGGCAGGTTTTTGTGTATGTTCCCTGGACCCTGAAAGGTCTGTGAGGGTCCAGCTGTCTTCATCCACCCTGTCACAAGAACCAGGCAGTTGGGCAGGTTGGGAGTGACTGTGGGTGCACGGATGACACATGCCCAGGGACTTGTGTGTGCTGGTGGTCCCATGGTATCTGCCCTAAAGCCATATTGAGCTTGTCCCTTTCTTGTGCCAGTTCCAGAGGAACAGGGCAGCACAGCAGGATCGGGACAGCAAAAGGCCAGAAAAACAGCTCCAGGGATTTGCATGTTGCCTGCATCCTCAGGGGCCCCTTAATCTCAAAGCAACCCAGGAGTCACAGGTGTCCAACACAATGAGAGGACAGATACAGCCCCAACTTTGTGAAGCTTCTGCATGCCTGGCAGCCTGATATTTCCGCAAAGAACCCTCTTTGTTTAGTCTGGTTACTACTGGGGGCCATCTTATGCAGCCACTTTCTTAAGTACTCAGTGCTGGTCATCTTAGGGAACTCCTGAGCTCTGTCAGAGACAGGTGGGAGGGAAGGGCAGTGCATGGTGGGGCTGCCTCTAGGCCTTACAGACATGTTCTTCCATCCCACATAGGCCAGAGGGCAATTCCTCAGTCGATCCTCAGGCCACTCTGGGATCTGCTGCTAAGACAGAGATGCTGGTTGCCCTTTTCTCTGGGATAAGGCTGCTCTGCCACTGGCCAAGCCCAGCACTTTGCTCTGGAGCTTGGGCCCTCTGATGTCCCAGCTCTTGGGTAGAAGGTGGCACTGCCAGTGTCTCTCAGGGTTGCTCAGGGAAAATGTTGTTCAGGCACTCTAGTTCCTGCAAACACATCGGTGTGGACAGACACGGACCCCTCCAGCTCAGTGACTGGCAGTCACACACCCCATGGACAGGACAGTTGCCACAAGGAGCTGGGCTGGAGGTGTCACAGGCTGGAGGCTCCCCAGGTGATGCAGAGGAGTCCACAGAGCCGATGGGGAAAAAGTTGTTTGGGACACAGCATCCATGATGGCTAGTGAGGTGCAGCAGGAGCTGCTGCAGTGCAGCAGGGTGGGGGCTGAGGAGGAAGGAAACTGCAGTGTCTGCAGAGCCCAGGCAAGAGCAAACAGGAAGAGTGCTGGGGATGTGGCTGGAAGGATGTGCAGTGCCCCAAGGGCAGACCTGTCCTACCTGAGCCAGTCCCTCCAGGGTTCTTCCTCCTCAAAAACATCCTCTGCCCTGCACTGCTGGGGAGAAGGAGTCGGTATGTCTTCCCCTGAGGGGCCTAGGTATGGTTATGGGTGCAGAAGAGTAGTGGGTCCCCATATGGACATGGGCTGGGGCATGGTGGAGTGTCACTAGAGACAGAAGGCATTGAGGGTGGGAGGCACTGTGCGAGCCCTGGCTTATTCCACTGTATGATGGGGAACAGCTGGGGCATAGCCTGGGCAAGACAGCAGGGCAGGACAGCAATGATTAGAGGTCTCATCCTGTCTTCCTGCAGGACGGGTGGGGTCTGGTGCCCTCAGAGCAGCACCATCGCACCACGTGAAGCATCCCACCTCAATCCTCTGCCAGTGGCCTCCCATGGCCAGGTCTCACCCACCTCTCCATGCCCTATGGGTGGCATTGGAGCTGGCCATGGCTGGTCACAGAAGGCATCAAGCACAGCCCACCAAGCCCCACTGGAGATGCCCACGGAGGCATCCCAGGGTTTTGGGGGAGGCCAGGCTGTGCCCAGAGGTGCAGGTCGAGGGTTCACTGGTGGGAAGGAGGGTCTGCAGGCGACCCAGCAGAGCTGAGCTGCAGAGATGTGGCCGGTATGTGTGTGGGCGGCAGGCAGGGTGGGGGAGAAGAAGGGAGAGGAAGCAGCAGAGGCAGCAGCTCCTTTGATAAGCAGCTTCCTGAACACTTTCAAACCGTGGTGTCAGACTGACACACGCGGTGCCTGCAGGCCTGTGACGGGACCAACGAGCCCACACCATGGGGTAGCAGGTAGGAAACCCCCCAGCCCACTCACGCTGCCTGCTGCAGAGGAGAGCCCTGCTGGGCAGGGCAGGGCCGGGCCCTGGTGCCCTGGGGCGGTGGGCATGTGATTGCAGCCAGGCAGCCCCAGGCAGGGCTGGAATGCTGGACAGGGCGATGAGAGCACTCTCCGTGCAGGTGCTGTGGCAGCTGGTGCTCTTCCCAATGCCCCTCTGCTAGCCAGGGGCTTGGCCAGGGCATCTCCTAGGAATTTCCTGCCTGGAGTGAAAAGGACAGCTGCTGGGGTGGGAGCCTGGGCTATCTCTGGTAAGGACCTCTCCTGGTGCTGCAGTTCCTGCTGAGCAGCCGCTCTTGCCCTGCCGAGCTGAGGAACACCAGGACATCCTACGTAGGGCACAGGGCATGGGGCGTGGGGCTGGTGTGTGTGGCAGTGGTGGCAGGGAGTCATGGGGAACAGCTCCTGTCCTAGTTGTGTTTCCAACTATCGTGTAGACTCAGCTCTCCACAAGACCTCCCTGCAGGTGGGCTTCCTGTAATCTCACTCTTTGCCCACTAAGAGCTCTGATTCTACATTATTCCCTGTCTCCATGGGTCCATTCCTTTCTCATGGAGGAAGCCGGGGAAAAGAAGGAGCCTTAGGATTCCAGGGTACTGCCTGCACTATAAGGAGCTTTGCCCAGAGGTGAACCAGCATCATCTGCATCATCCTGGCCCTGCATCACTGGAGCTGGTGATAGAGGAGCCCTGGCACCTCCCCCAGCTGGGCTGCCCCGTCGTCTCTTACTCAAATCATGCAGATAAAGCAGTTTCCTCTTGGTGCTTGCTGAGACCTGCAGAATGCAGAAGGCTGTCCCAGGGTCATCCCTCCCTCACCAGAGTTAAAAGGCTGTTGAAGGTTCCTGGTCTGTGTCTCCCTGCAGCAGGAGGTGGCCAGGCTCCCTCTGTAGTGGCTACACCCCACTTTGTGTCACCTGCTGAATGCTGCTGTGCTCATGTGTTCCAGCTCTCTCTCTTCCCCACCATGTCCCCTGGCTGAAGCAGGCATGGCAGGGAAAGGCTGGAAATACAGGGCAGCCTGTGCTTCTCATGGAAGTTAAAAGCATCTGGGGCTCCCCCAAATGCTGTGGCCCACCAACACAGGAAGTGGGTGTCCTCTCCTTGAGGAAAGCAGATGGTACCACGCCCAGGATCACCAATGGTGCCTGTGTGGGCTTCAGTGCTGCAGGCATCTGGGAAGGTGAATGTGCTGGGAGCTCTCCCTCTGCCATCCACCAGGATGGAGGAGCTGGGGGTCCTGGTTCCAGGACAACTGAGGATTTAAAAACTAGTCCCTTGCTTGCAGACCATCTGTTGGTCCACCCAGCCTCAGTGTATCTCTCAGATCTGCCTTTTCTTTTCCAGCCTCTTCTCCTCTGATGGCTCTGTGATTCTCCAAAAGTTGAGGGCCCACTGTGACCCACCCTGTGCTTCGGGACAAGGGCTCTGTGGCTACTGCAGGATGGTCAAACCCTGCCTGGTGTGCTCCAGAGTTCATAAGGGCAGCCTGGCAGCCCAGGTAGCTGCGGCAGACATGGACAAGCCAGACAAGCCCAGTCCCTCTGCCAAGAAGCATGTGCGTCTCCAAGAGAGGTGAGTGTGGCTCAGCTCTAGTGAGGATACTCACAGCAGTGCTCATCCCTAGGGCTCCCTCCAACTTCCTTCCTGCCAGCCCTCTGCCTGCCAGCACATGTAGGTGCCAGGTCAGAGAGTGAAGGCAGCCCTGATCCCCCCCCTCAGTCCAGGATAAATCTCAACACGATCCTTCAGGGGCTTCCCCACAAAAAGGTAAAATGATTAGTTAGTTCCTTGTTCCTCTATGCCCCCATTTACTGGAGTATCTACTTGGCTTTTTTGCTCGGTGTGGGGTGTTTTTAATTGATGTTATGGTGGGATGGGCTGTTCTTCTGTCCCAGAGTGGCACTGAGTCAGCCAAGGATCCCTTTGCCTCGCAGGAGGGGGTCCAATGTATCACTAGTGCTGGACATGAGCTCTCTGGGGAGTGTAGAGCCCATCCATCCCGTCTGCACACCGCGGGACATCACGCTGAAGTTCCTGAGGACATCCAGCCACGTACTGAGGAGACAGGAGCTCCAACAGCATGCCGAGAGCGTGGCACAGCTCCAGGAGGAGTTTTCGGTGCGATGCTTCCCTCTCTCTCCTCACATGAGGGATAGCAGGGGCTGGCAGTGGTGGGACTGACAGGGGTGGACATCTCCACGGGGGGCTGTGCCCCACAACCTCAGTGGCAGGGCAGGCAGTGTGGGCAAACAGAGGGGAGGGGTGTCCCACATACCACCTGCTCCCTAGTGCACACATGTCCCATTGAGGTCCCTGGAAAGCCTGTCCCACGCCAGGCTCTTCTTCCAAGGCAGCTCATTCCAGGAGCTGGTATCTCTGGTGATACCGCTGGGTTCCTTAGTCAGCTGTGCACTTCTGGGGGACCAGCTATGCCACCACACTGGGACACAAGTGGCAGCGATGGGCTTTTCCTCATGTCTGTTCTTTGCTCCTGCAGAAAATCCCACCCAACTTTGTGAACCCAGAGGAGCTGGAGATCCCTGGACATGCCTTCAAGGACAGATACAAAACCATCCTCCCCAGTATGTGTCAGTATGCTTCCCTTTGCATTCTGTTTGCCTGTGCTTGCTCATGGGAAAGGGATGATTTGGAGCAGCTTTGGCACTGGAGTGGGAACACCTGGGTGCTGTTGGTGTTCCTGCTGTGCTTGTTACTACTACCCATGTTGCAGGAGCTGGATGTTGCAGGGGGTGTACACAGTGCTATGGGGTGGTACATGGGAAGCTGCTCCCTGGGGTGTACTGCCCAGGTTCGCAACACAGAATAGGCCAGCCTGGATTGCACCTGCCATCATGGGGTCTTAAATGTCCCAAGGATATGTCCTTATGGGTGTAAAGGCTGAGGATTATGGAAGTCCTTCCGTAAGTCCTGGGCTCTAGTCAGGCACTGTGAGAATGTCACTACTGCAGTCATCACCCAGTAGGTGAGTTACCCAGTCTGCTTACTGCAGTACATGCAGGTTTGGGCATGTACCTGGGCTATGCCCTGCCAAGGCAGTGAGGGAGAAGTGGGACAAAACAGGTCTGAGAGGGAAGGCTCAGGAGGACCTCTGAAGCTGAGGCAAGGATAGGGTCAGTCCTTGGGGTAATACTTGCCACGTCTTTCAGATCCTGAGAGCCGTGTCTGTCTCAGGAAGGCAGGGAACCAGGAAGAAGACAGCTACATAAATGCCAACTACATCACGGTGAGTGTTCTGCCCAGTCAGAGGGTGGGTGGGCTCCCAGGTCCTGCAGCCCATGTCTCACAAGGCATCAGTCTGCAGGTGCCACACTGGTACCCACATGCTGGGGCATTCTCACCCACTGTCCTGTGGCTGCCCTGGGGCAGCAGTCTTAACTTGCCATCCCTCTTGGAACTGGAGAGATGCAGCTGCAGCTGCACAGGGCAGACACGCTGTTCTTTTTGGTGCGAGAGTCTCATGAGGGGGCTGCTCTCAGCTTTCGGGCATATTGAGCACCCTGATAGGCTTCTCTGTCCCCTCCTCACACACTGGCCTCTTATGTGGCAAGGCCATAGGAGGTAAGCTATGCCAGCAGAGCATGGCAGCTCAGAGATTCTCAACCCTCACACATCTAGAGATTTCCTCTCTACTCAGGCAGTTAGTTACAATTTCCCAAGAGGAAGCTAATGAAAGTGAGGCATGGCTTATTTTTGACACCCAGTGGGGTCCCTTTCCAGAGACTGAGAAATCCCCAGACCCAAAGGTGTTACTTAGACAACCTGATTTTAATATCCATCCTTGTGCAAACCCTTCCAGGCTGCATTCTTACCTGTGCTGAACCACACATAACCCCAAAACGGGATCTTGTCTCAGCCAGGTGCCAGCTTTGCCTGGTGGGCAGGCTTCTTTCTGAGCAATTCATCTCACTTCAGCATCCTTCCCTTGGGACTGGCCAGGGCCCTGGGAATCAGAGTTGGGGCCACAAACACTGTGAGTACATTGCAGAGAGGGAAAGGGGGATTTAAAAAAAATAGCCCACAAAAAGTGCTCATCTGACCCCTGGGAGGTGGTCAGATGGTGCAGGTTGGAGCTGCAGGGCGGTTAGATGCATTTCTTTTCTGATGGTGCTTGTAGGTGGGATCCACTGGGACAGCAGCAACCAGCACCCTGTGGGGAAGGTCAAAGTGCCTTTGGAACGGGAGCTGCAGGAGCTGCTGGCATGCTTGTCTGGTCCAAGTGGGATTTGACTATGGGCAGCAGAGGAGCTCCTAATCTTCCCGAGGCAGCCTGCTGGCATACAGCTGCACATTGGGTGACACTGACAGTCTGTCACTACACATTGGGATACACATGGCATTCCCTCTGTCTCACATGGCTGCCAACAATGCACAAACTGTGCCCACCCCTGTCTCACACACGTATGCACATAGGTGTGCACCTGAGCATAGGTGTGCCTATCATCCCTGCGTAGAGCTGGTATTTCCTGACCTCTTCCTTCCACTTACTTCTCTAAGGGTGTCACAGTGCAGGAATTTGTGGGCACATCAACAAATTAGCAGCCCAGCCTGGGCACACCTGGGAGACACAGGAGTCTGGGAGGCCTCTGCAGGTGTTTGATCAGATCAGCCCCACCTGGAATTGATGCTTTTCCTGCTGATTGTGTTCCATTAAATGTTTTTGAGTATGAAATTTTAGGTCTTTTCACTTGCCCATTAGTGCAGGTAAGGCAGTCATCAATGATTATCTTATAAAGTTACCCCTGAACTTTAGTGATAAAATTAAAATTGCTGGTGAGATCCCATAAACATACCATAAGCCTGGCTTAAGGGCAGTCTACAAATGCAGATAAGCAAATTAATTTATACATAGTTTTTGAAGAAGATTCATAGGACAGTCTTTAAGTATTTAAAATTGATATCTCTTCTGACAAAGCTGTGCAGCTTTACAGCTTTTCCAGGAATGCTGTGTCCTTGCTTTTCCAAAAGCTGGAGTGCTGGGGGTGCCTCCCCCAGCATCTCTGGGGCATCCTCAGCTGGGACCCAGACTCCTTGCTGCGTTGCCAAATGGAATCTCCAGCTGAGAGCTGGAGTAAATTGTTACTGACCCTGGGAGAAGGCTTTCCTGCATCTCTGCCTGTACTGGCCCTTCAGCTCCTGCCAGCTGCACACTGTCCCCACTGCTGGGCCAGTGGCCATGGGGTGAAGCAGGAGATGAGCAGGACTTGGAGCTTTTAGATAGCTTTGGCAATTTTATACTGGGGGAGGAAGTGACAGTGGAGGCAGAGGATGCTTGGAGCTGTGAAACAGGAACTCTTGCTTGTCCTTGTAGAAGTGCCCACAGTGAAGATTGCAGCTCCCTGCATAGGCTCTCCCTCACCAAGGCATCCACCATGCTGGCTATCATCACACAGATAACCTGGGGATGTTTGCAGGAGCTTGGGTGCACAAGGCCAGGTTCATGGACTTGCTCCTGGATGGTGGGACAAGTGAGATGGGGAGGATGCCTGGTATTTCCTCATCATGTCTATAAAAAGCATTTCAAGGACAAGTTTAGTAAGAAATAGCATATGTGGTTCAGGCTTTCACCTGTAGAGGCAGAAAAGCATCACGAGGGCTGGAGTGGTCCGGAGGCAGGCCACCCTCCCCTCAGGGTCCCCCCCTCTTCCCTGATGGACCGTGTGCTTGGCAGGGCTATGCAGGGCGGCCCCGGGAGTACATTGCCACCCAGGGACCCATGCTGCACACCGTGACTGACTTCTGGGAGATGGTGTGGCAGGAGGAGGCACCCCTTATTGTCATGATCACCGAACTTCAGGAGCGCAAAGAGGTACCACTGTTCCTTCCCAGGCCCAGGCATTGCCCCCAGCCAGGGGCACAAGGTGGTGTGGGATAATGACAACAGTGAAGTGTTGTGTGAGACCAAATGTGAGGTCTATGCACTCACTTGCTATGCTTTGGTCTCCAAGGGGTTACCTGATGGATCACAGGTGGAGGAGGAGAGCCCCAGGGCTGGAGTTTTGGTCCCATCTGGCAAAACTCTTCCTCCTCACATGGCCTTGTGTTCTGAGCACGCTTTGCCAGCTGGATGATAGGCTAAAAGAATTGGAGCAATCTGTGGGGAGGGGGCAAAACCAGTGGGCCCCCTCTAGCCCCTCACAGTTCTCTCCTGGGCTGGGAGCTCTCAGCCAGCAGATCCATCTGGGATGAAAGCCAGCAGTGTCGTGCCTTTGCTAGGACCTCTAGCTTCCCATCCAAGCAGCACCTGCCTGGGGAAACTGAGAACTGAAAACTCTTTCTTCCCACTATGCCCTTGCTCACTTCTCTCCTGACTGACAGCCTCTCTGTGCCCTGAGTCCTGCTGGGCCTGGAAGCTCCCAGAGACTGGGGAGAGCTATGCAGCCCTAGGGTCTGAAAGCCAGAGCAGGGCATGGGAGAGGGTTCAGGACAGCAGATGCAGGGAGAGGGATCTATCCCTTCTTTGCTTCCCCTCTCTATCACTCCACATCCACCTTCTCTGATCCACTCCCCCCCAGATGATACCTCTTCCTGAAAGCAATGAGCTAAGCACAGCTCAAAGACCCAGGAAGTGCCTTGAGCATCTCTATAACCACAAACTTGTCTTGCCCTCCAGAAATGTGTCCACTACTGGCCTGAGACAGAGGGCACCTATGGCCCCTTCACCATCCGTGTTCAGGGGATGAGCAAGTGCATGGAGTATGTGGTCCGGGATCTCTCCATCCAGGTGAGTCAGAGGGGGAGGGCAGTGGGATCTGGCTGTGCCCCTGACACCTCCGAGATTTCTAGTAAGGTAGCAATGCTGTGTGATAGGAAAGAGGAGGGTTTATAGCTCTCAGGGACCCCCTAAGCTCCTCCTGCCTGGGAGAGTCTGGGATGGAGCAGGACCCAGCCCTGGGGTGTAGAGGAGAGTGGGTTTAGCTGGGCAGAGTGGCTCTACCAGCCCAGTGTTATTTGTACTGTATTGCTGGGCTCTGCCCCATGGCCTCTCTGTAGTCACCCTGGGCTAACACTAGTCTAAAGGATCTTGCTTGTTTTGCCTGCACTCTGGGGACAGTATTGGGACACTCTACAACTGTTCCTATCTTCTGGGATGTGACACGTCCCATTGGCCCTGGCCCTGGGGTCTCTCCTGGGTGTGTGGCAGAGGCCCAAAGAGGTAATTGGGAGGAGAGCAGCTGAGGTAGGTACAGGCTGTTTGGCTTCTGCTTACACTGGACTATGCTTTCATTTGGCCCATGCTCCCACATCCTGATTCCTCTTTCTCCTGTGCTGGAAAAGCTTGAAGGAGAATGCCGTGAGGTCAAACACATCCTCTTCCCCTCCTGGCCGGACCAGCAAACACCTGAGTCAGCCAAGCCCCTGCTGCACCTGGTGTCCAAGGTGGAGGAGACACTGCAGACTGCAGCCAGTCCAGGACCCATTGTGGTGCACTGCAGGTAAAGACCTGGCACTTCACCTGAGCCCTGTCTGTGTTTCACCTCGGAGTCAGTCTGCAAACTCTAAAGGGGAAAATCCCACATGTTAATGCTCATACTCTAGTCCTGCTATGGCACAGAAATTGCAGGGCATAGCAGACCCGTAGCAGAGTTGTGAACCAGCCGCCCCTGTCCTGGCAGCAGGACGGAGGTATTAACAAAGCACATCCTGCACCTTGGTCTGTGGACAGCAGGGTGGGAGCACGAGGTCTGCAGCCTGGACCATCTACCAGCCTGACAGTACATCCACAGCTCTTCCTCTGGAAGAGCCTGCTTGAGCAAGGAGGTGGGACAAGATGACCCTCTGTGTAGTCCCTTCCAACCTGACCCATTCTGTGATTCTGTGAATCCTGCTCCCTCTACCACTGAGCATGGCCTGTGGCTTGTCTGTGCAGCTGTGTTTCAGGGCAGCCCTCCTGCAGGAGGTAGCCTTTGCCTACTTTCTCTCCCTGGTAAGTGAATTTGGGGACAGCAGAGCAGAGCACCCAGTTGTTTCTATGGAACATGTGCTGCTGCAGGCTGAGTGCAAACTGCTGGGTGCTGGGGTCAACCCAGCTAGGAGGGGAAGGGGTTGCAGAGCCTCCTGCATTGCACATGGATGGGGCATGGACTGGTTGTGCTGGCTGTGCTTCCAGAGCAGCTTCAGCTGGTCTCTGCAACACAGCAAGTCCCTCTTGCCATGGCAGAGCGATCCTAGCCCATGGCTTTTGGTGCCTGGATAAGAAAGCTGGTCTAGCAGCTGGGACTAGGACCCCAGCATCCCTCTGGGAAGAAATCACAGCACCAAACCCATCCAGGAGTGAGTTCAGCTCAGCCAGATTCAGGTCCAGGCAGTGGATGCTGTGGGTGGTTGGCACAGCTGTGTCTGTCCTGCAGCGCAGGCATCGGTCGCACGGGCTGCTTCATCGCCACCAGGATGGGGTGTCAGCAGCTGAAGGACAAGGGGGAAGTGGATATCCTGGGAATTGTGTGTCGTCTCCGCATAGACAGGTGGGTGCTCAGAGCAGGTCGTTCCTTGGAGGGTTCTGCTGGGTGCCAAGCCTGGGAGGGGGGATGTGGAAGGCATGTGGAAGGGATGTGGGAATGGGCATCCCAAGGTGGGCGTGGGGACTATTTTTGGTAGAAACCAGAAGAGTTGCTGGAAGATGCAGATATGTGGACAGCAAGCAATTCCCAGTGCCAGGCTGGCTCTGCTGTCAGGGCTACTGTAGCTCTGCACTGAGGACATGAGGAAGAGGAAAGGGATTTTGAATTTGGCAGCCGTCCAATTATTCCCTTCCAGCTCAGCCACTAAATCCAGGAATGCTCCATTTGGCCACTTTTTAAGAAGTACTGGTAAAAATTAGCCTCATCAGTTGCTAATTTCATTTTGAACAGCTCAGCAATGCTTCTGAGCCCCTGTCCTCTTTGGGCAGCTCTGGTACCTGTTTCAGAGGCATCTGGATATGGTTGATGAAGCACAAATATTGTACTCTCTAGGAGCAGAAAGCCAGGAACGGGATTCTGGGTTTGGTGAAGTGTCAGTGGGCCCTGCCTTTCTGTTGCAGAGGTGGGATGATCCAGACGAGTGAGCAGTACCAGTTCCTCCATCACACACTAGCTCTCTACGCTTCCCAGCTGCCAGAGGCTGGAGGACACTAGCACAGGGCTCCCACCGGGCTTCTAGCTCCCACTGTGACATCTCCTGCATCAGCCTTGTGGACAACTCCAGCAAAACCTCTCCTGATGCTGCCAGGCCACAGAGAAGCAGCATGAAGCTCCCTCTGGATGAGAACAGCTAAGCAAATCCATGGGGACTGTGGCCTTGGACCCTGGGGATGAGCAAGGTGATGTGGATTGACATGAGGGGTGCATTTGGTGCTCAAGGTAGCCATTGCCGCTGAATTGAGGAAGATTTCACCCATAGAAAGCAGCTTTGGCTTTTGAAAAGTGCAAGAACCTGAACCAGAAGAGCAAGCTATGTGAAGGAACTGCAGATGGGGAGTGCCAGGAGAACGGTTTGCCTTTTAGCTCCACAGAAATGTTGACTCTGTTAAACGCAGTGCTGGTAGAATTACCCTGAAATAAATGAAGCCTCTATCCTGGCTGTGCATGGTTTGTAAGCAGGGCTGGGCTTGCTCCAAACACATACTATGAAGCCCTTCTTGCTAAAGACACACCTTGATGGGTTAGTACAACAGATGCACAGACAGCTACCATTGTTCTGTAGCTTACTTTTCTCTCCATCTTCAGCTAACACCTTCTCAACAGACTTTAAGTAGAATTGTGGAATCATTAAGGTTGGAAAAGACCTCTAAGTTCATCCACAACTCCGTGAATGGCTGAATGGCTGCCCCGTGGTCTTCTCCTTGTGCCCTTAGTCAGGCTCGGTGGATCTCCTGGGAGGAGAAATGGTGGAATAAAGAGAACTTTCCTCCTTAGCTCTGCAGTTGTGACCCATCATCAGCCCATCAGTCCAGGACGGGCGTCCTCAGGCCTATGTCACCCCTTTCCTCCCATTATCCATCCTCACTGCTCCTCTCCTTGCTTCTCTCCATTTACTCTAAAAAAGCAGCAAAGGAGCAAGTGTCCAGGGATCAGCAGGGAGCCCAAGTCAGCTACTTCTGTCTAATCGCTCTTGGTGTAACCAGGAAACTCAGAGGCAGAGAAGGCATGTGCCACTGTGCAAAAATACCCAAGATAACAGACATTATCATGTATTGCTGAGCCCTGGTGGTCCTTGTCAGCAGTTTTCCTGTTTTTGCAATCTTTCCATGCAGTGCACTTGCCAGGACACTTGTTATGGCACAATGAAGCCACATTAAGCATCATCTCACTGCAAGAAGAAATCCTTTAGGATAAATGTCTTGGAGTAAAGAGTGACAGACAGTGAAAGACCCTCTGCCAACACAGTCCCCTCCCTTGGCACCAGAATAAATCTACTCCCTGGCCCTGCAGTAGGGAAAAAACCCTGATCTGAGGTAATGTCCTTTAGGCCTACTGCTTTTGGATTATCCCAGCAGAGAAATCCCCCTGTTCCAGGTCAAACTTTCCTCATCCCCAACCTGCCCAGCTGGGTGCTGGGGGTGGGCTGTGTTCTCTGTGGGGCTCCTGCATGATTCCTGAAGTTCAATGCACAGCTCAGGACTTTGCCTTCTCAGGTAATTTGCTGTCATGCTGTTGCCTTTACCAGTGTCTCTGGAGTCAATGATACAGGTTTGAATTCTGGGACAGGCTTTATTCAGCATTCCCCTTCTCAAGGGTTAAAACCCAGACCCAGCTGTCTTTACTCTTCTCTTGGTATTTCTGTGCTGTGCAGGAGGTGCAGCCCAGCCAGGCAGGCAGAGCCCACTGGTACCAGGGGCCCTGGGCTGCAGGGCCCTGAGAATCATGCCCCCACAAAGCCAGTTCCTGTCCAGAGCTCATGAAAAGTCCTTCCTCCATAGAATCATGGAATAATTTGGGTTGGAAGGTCCACCCCCTCTGCTGTTGGCAGGGTCACCTTCGACTAGACCCAGCTGCTCCAAGCTGGCCTTGGACACTTCCAGGGATGGGGCAGCCACAGCTCCTCTGGGCAACCAGTGCCAGGGCTTCACTACCCTCATTGTAAAAAACTTATTTCTTATATCTAAGAAAATATATCAGATATGAAGATACAAGATGTCCTATCCATCTGACTGTAATTTTGGCCTGGAGTTTCTCTGCCCTTGCAACACTCACTACGATGGGAGAAAAAACCATGGTGGCTATGTGGCACACATCACCACTGTGGCACACATCAGCATTGGTGGTGGCAAGGAGACCCATGGTGCTCCAAATTCACTGCAGCTGATGGAGAGCTCCAATGCCATCGAACATAGCACTGCTTTGGCCAGATCCTTGAAAAGGCAGGGCCTGTGCCAAAATCCAGTGTCTTGGGTATTCAATAACAGCTCTGCTCTCAAGTGGGACATGGGAGTGACATCTGTTTGTGCTGGTCCTCGGTAACCCAGGGGTTAAAGTCTGAGCCAGGCAACATAGAGGATAAGCCACCCATCACCCACGTGGGCACAGCCCTGACCTTAAGGAACTTGATTGAGCAACCAAACCAAAACCTCCTGGGAATGTCAAATATGCTCTTGTCTAGAGAGGCCCTGGAGCAGTGCCCGATCTTGTACAAGACTGCCCAGTCCCAAACTCCTGGCATGTCCCCAGTGGGGGACAGCGCTGCATGGGTGCAGCCATGGGGATCAGATCTGGTGTGTACATCTCCACAGGCGCCACAACAGCTCCTCTGCAGGGACCAGAGCTTGGGACCTTGGTTAAAACCAGTGGGAAACAGCCAGAAGTCCCCAAACCTGTCAGGGCTGGTGTGAGACCTTCCCCTTGCTGAGGGTGAAGGGAACAAGGGTGGATGGAGCAGGGATGGTGCATGAAAAGGGTCTTTTATACTCATCTGTTTGTGTCTCTCCCAAGGTGGGGATTGTCTGGCTGAGCTGTCACCTCTGCTGTGAGGGGTGGGTTTGGTTTGAGCACTGGATGAGCACTTTGTGTGGCAGGGACTGCAGGAACATCCCTGCTATCCAGAGGCAGTCTCTGCTAACAACTCCAGTGCTACATGCATACTGTGGAGGAAGCCCAAAACTGGTGTAAGGACATTCCCTGGGGTGGAATGTTAGACAAAAATGTGTTTTCCCCCTGTATTCATGAGGCCCCACCTCAAATCCTTGGGGCAGTTTTGGGACCCCCATGACAAGAAAGGCATTGAGGGGCTGGAGGGTGTCCAGAGAAGGGGATGGAGCTGGGGAAGGGTCTGGAGCACCAGGGGCAGCTGAGGGACCTGGGGGGGCTCAGCCTCGAGAAAAGAAGGCTTAGAGGGGACCTTCGTGCTCTCTACAACTCCCTGACAAGAGGTTGGAACTGGGTGGGTTGGGCTCTGTTCCCAGGAAAGGAGAGACAGGACCAGAAGAAACAGTCTCAAGTTGCACCAGGGGAGGTTTAGGCTGAGTATTAGGAAAATTTCTTTGCTGAAGGGTGGTCAGGCACTGGCACAGACTGATCAGGCCAGTGGAAGAGTCACCATTCCTGTAGGATGGAGTCTTGGGGACATGGTTCAGCAGTGATCATGGCATGCTGGGGTAATTGTTGGACTCAATGACCAAAAAGGTCTTTTCCAACCTGAAGGATTCTGTAATTCTATGAAAAAAAAATCTTCAATCAGAAATTACATGCAAGAATTGGTGGAGGATGAAGTTTTCACTGGTAGGAGGAGGAGCTATGATGGGGTAATTACAGAAAGCAATGACATTCCAAGCCTCCCTTTGAGGGCACAGGGATCCTGAGCAGGCTGTAGCAGCTCCAAAAGCAAGTTTCTGTCTCCAAAAACAAAGGCAGCTTCAGAGTGACTTACAACACGATGGCAACTATTTCCCACCATTATCTGTCAGGGGTTGAGATAACCCCTGTGAGGTAAATCCAAACCCAGTTCAGTTTCCCTATTTTCTATGCACACACGATTGTCTCAGGCAGCAGCCTCAGCAGTGGATTCAGCATCCTTCTCTCTCATGGGAGCATGAACAACCCCCGCAGGCAAGTTTTCCACAGACATTGCTGGAAGAAAGGGACCAGTGTAAGGGAATTGCAAATGGCCCCGTGTGTCAGTCCTCACTTTAGGACTGGCTTAAATTCCACCTGGATGGAACTGAGCCCTGTTGGCATGGATAGCCAGGCAGCACCTGCCCTGAGTGCTCAGCACCATGTGGGAGGGCACAGTGGAGCAAAGACACAGCCAGCACAGGCACCTGGAGCAGCTCTGCATCCTCCTGAACCCAGCAGAGCTGAGCACGGGGAAATAAGCTGGTTTTAAGGCTGCAGGGCCCAACCTGATGGCTAAAGGCTGCTGTGGCAGCAGGCTGGATAAAAGTTGCACAGGAACATTCTTTGAGGAGGCCTTTGGGTTGTGTCTCATTCTCCAGGTGGAAAATTGCTCCTGTGACATTGCTTTGGGCTTCTGGCACCCACTGCATCCCACACTCCCGGCTTTGCCTGCTGACACCCAGCACACCTATACACCCCCGTACACCCCACACCCCCGCACTCCAGTACCCCCAGTTCTCCTCCACTGATCATACTCTGCATCTCTGCACCCTCAGTACCCCAGGACTTTTGCAACACCAGCAGCCCTGCACTCTGAACCCATTCACCCCTATGAACTGCATCTCTCTCACCCAGCATTGCCCACACACCCTGCATCCCTGAGACATCTGCATCCCTGACACACCACCACTCCTAGTACTCCTAGTACCTCTGCAGCCTGCACCCGAACCATCCCTGACCCCAGCACCTCTGCACCCTGCACCCACTGCATCCAGCACCCAAACCATCGTGCAGCCATTTCCTGGGGAAACTGAGGCCTGAGGCCTAGTGCCAGGTCAAAGCACAGCCTCCAAAACTCATGACTGGCTCATGAGTGAAGAAAAAGGACGAGGTCCATTCTGTGCCTGTGAGGTCCTACCACACCAGAATGCACCCCCCCCAGGACTAAACCTCTAGGTCCCCCCACCTCACCTCCTGGTGTTCCCCAAGTCTCAGGAGCTGGTGGGGTCTGTGCTGGGACCTCACCACCACTGGTGTCACCTTGCCACACCATCCTTTGGGAGCACCTGCCACCAGCCCTGCAGGAGGGGCACCCGTGGCACAGGAGGGACTACTGCCTTGGCTTCTGGCCAGCTTCTGTTTTTTTCTTGCCATGCCTCTATCAGGTGACAACAAGGTGGCAGGTAACATCGGTGGCGTGGGCTGCAGTGGGGCAGGAGGGCAGGGGAACAGCCCCACGGGCTGGTTCAGTCCTGCTGCATGTGCTAGTGGTCCGTGGAACTCCCAGGTGTGGGAGGGACCTATGCTCCAGGGCAGAGGGCAGGTACAGACACGGGATTGGGGTGTGCCCAGTGGCACGGCTGCAGGGCAGGTGCTGCCTGAGGCAAGCCACGGCCACAGGCAGAGGGTATATGTGCCCTCTGGTGCTGGGTGCCAGCACAGGGGTGACTGGGGCACAAGGACACGGGGCGATGGAGGTGTGAGTGCTGGGTGCAGGGCTCAGGGAGGTGCAAGGGCTGTTGGATGCAGGAGTGGTGCAAGGTGCTGGGAGCACAGGGGTGCAGGCTGCAGGGATATTGGGGTGCAGGGGTATTTAGGGTGCAGGGGTGGTTTGGGTGCAGGCTGCAGGGAACCGGGGGTACGGATGTGTGAGGGGTGCGAGGAGTTCTGGGTGGGGGATGCAGAGCACAGGGGTGCAGGTGTCCGGGGTGCAGCAGTGCATCCCCCACCCCCCCCTAGGCTGCACTATGACCAGGGAAGTCCTGGGCTCCCAGGGTGCAGAGTCACTGCAGGGTGCGGGCTGTCCCAAGGGCAGGGCCGGGCCGGACCTGCCGTGCCCGGGGCGGGTCCTCCGCTCCGCCAGGGGGCGCGGCAGCGGCGGCGCGCGGGCCCCACCCGGTGCCGCAGGGGGGACAATACCGGGGAGGGGGCGGCGGCTCGGCCTCCATCGGCAGCGACCCTGCAGCCCAGCCCAGCCCAACCCCGCCTCGGCCTCGCTCGGCCCTGCCCGGCCCTGCTCGGCTCGGCCTTTGTCGGCTCGGCTCGACTCCGCTCGGCTCAGCTCGGCCCCCTTCGGCTCGGCTCGGTCCTGCTAGACTCGGCCCAGCTGGGCCCTGCTTGACCCGGCTCGGCTCCGCTCGGCCCCGCTCGGCGCGGCTCGGCCGGCACCATGCTGGCGCTCTTCAACAAGCTGCTGGACTGGTTCCGGGCGCTATTCTGGAAGGAGGAGATGGAGCTGACCCTGGTGGGGCTG